>VDFB02353493.1:277681316-277698583 GCA_007258455.2 Sequoia sempervirens | reverse complement strand
GGAAGGTTTTTTAGGGCAAAAAGTAGAAACTGGAACTTGAATAACTTTCAAATCATGAATGATCTTGACCTGATTCTTTCGCCAAAGTGTGTATTTTTCCATCCCGAACCTTCCCATAAATTTCTGTCTTCCCACGCCTTCTTCAATTCAAACCCCGCTAAAAATAGCAAATTTCTGAGTAGAAAACCGGGTTTCCGAAGTTGGGAAGCTCTTATTTGATCTAAAAGGTATCCAGAAATGCAAAACATCTCTACAAAAAGAAAACAACATGAACAAAAATGGAAATCCCTCTTTGGGTGATGCAAGATTTCCCTCACAATCTCACTGGATGCTCCTGCATCACCAAGTAAATAATTAATTATGATTTTTTATTACAACTTTTAAAAATATAAAACTCATATGTCTCCAATTTCACCTTTAACTTTGGTCAAAACTTCATGAAATTAATTTTTTAATCATATAGTATGTGAAACATAGAATGTGACATATAAGTTTTAAATTCAAAGTACCATACCATTTGAAAGCTATAGATGTTTTTCAATCAACAACATATCAATAGACTTCTAAGCTCTAATTCAAATAGAAAATGAATAAATATTTATTTATTAAATTGTGCAAGTAAAGCATAATTTATATTGGTGGAAAGTCGAGAAACCCTTTAAAAACCTTTTTTCATTTCATCAATTTTGCTAAAAAATGCTGTAGCTACATGGGCCATCATATCACTTGCATATCGCCACTTTTGGGTCTATCATGATCCTCAGCATTGATACCCAAAGTGCAAAAGAGCAGTCAAAGCATAGGCTCGCTAGTGGAGCCTTTTTTTGGAACAGGGGTAGATATCTTTACTATGTCTGAAAGAAATAGTTTACACTTTGCTTTGAAATCAACTTTTGTTGCTTTCACAATCGTTGTTTTAAGCTAGTCCTCAGAATTTTAAGTATCTATTCTGATCAAGATAGTAAAGATGTATGGTTTACAAATCAGGCCTTTAATAACAGCAACAGGATCTATTGTAGACTCAAAGCTATCCTGCAACATGTAGAGCTCTTTTGCTAGAATTTTCAGTAAACTAGTGGCAGCTTCATCAAAAGCAATACACCAAAGGTTGGCTAAATGGTCTTGTAGCTTTAACTGTAGAAGATAGCGATAGTTGCATTCCTCAATTGCCATCTAGCAATGATCAAAAAACCAAACATTAGCATGGGGGCGTGTGCATTTTCTTTTTCATTCTTTCCCATTAACCAACAAGGGGCAAGCAGGATAACAAAAAGACTCAGTTTTTGCAATTTGAATGGTTGTTTTAAAAATTGCTTCAATAGTTTCTGGCAAGCCAAGGTAGTTATTCAAGATGAATGCAATAGTAACTCTATCATTTGAAGGATGTGGCCTACGAGGTGCAGAAGAATATGAAACCATTTGTTCTACTTTGATTGGGCCCTTGGATCTAATAGTGTTTGCCTCAGGAATAGAAGGGTTAATGTCAAGGACTATTGTTGTTGATGTGTTGATACCTTTACCATTAAAGTATCCTACATGGCCACCCCACATAGCAACTATGACTATATCACCAGAAAGATGCATCCGCTCCAAGACATCATCTTTTCTTTCCAACTTGGGCCCCACGAATTAACATCAATGAAAGAAGTAGAGATGTCATATAGTGTAATAGTTTTCCAGATTGTTTCGGATCCATTTTTCCTACAAACAGTTGATATGTACCCAACATGGACTATAATGCCAATAATATCAACCAAGCTATTATCACTATAATTGCTTATGTCACTAATTGGCACAAAAGCAGAGGTTTTTTTGGTTATGGAAATGTCATCTTCACACCGTTTTATTGTTCATTTTTCATCCAAAACAATTTCGAGGTTATTATTTAATTTATTGAATTTTTTATTTTCTTCCTTCACCAATCCTCTTGATATTAAATAAGTTGCACCCACCTTAACTCAACCGTAATGCAGTTCAACAATGTCATCAAAACAAGTAACACATATTTATGTCCCCTCCATATCTATAATGTCAAAACTAAAAATTTGACCTTCACCTCTTTGTTTGTGGAAATAGTACATCTCTCTAATATGTGTTACATGCCCTTTCACTATCCAAACGTTTTGATAAATGTTCAAAGCTTTAATAGGGCTGAAATTTGGAGGGTTATTATTTTTTTAGGGGACAACTGCAAACCAAATTTAGGGGTGCATTTAGAAGGAGAAGGCGAGTATGGACCCAACATTTGCTCTTCTTGCTGCTTGAATAGATACCTAGGGGTCCTAATGATTTGGCAATCAGACATAATACAACTAAGTTGAATATGATTAAGGCCCTAGAAAAGAAGCAAAACAATATATTGGACACATTATATTAGGCACATACGAAGGAGAAATAGAATTTTTTAAAATAGACAAGAAACAACGCAACACACCTTGAATCTTGGACATTCCTATAGATGTAGTCTCTTAAACATACAAGGGACCCTATTTTCAAGGCACCTGAAAATAAAAAAATCATTGCATTTGGAAGGCAGGGTTCCTATTTGCATGTGGTTTCCATCAAATAAGACAACCTTGTATCACTCAACCTACCTTTCATCACTGCCAAATTTTTTGAAGGATAGAAGCTGAAGGAATAGAGAGGGAACAACATCTCCAGCATTGATGGAATGAATTGCAAATGAAGTCAAAGTTGGTTGTTTCTTTGTAGCCTACAAAGACTAGTTCAATCAAGGAAAATGCACTTCATCACACCAAATGGATAAAATGAGTAAGGAAAACAAAGGCTACAAAGAGATATTTTTATGTGTTCTAAAAGATCAATGCATATGTACTTCCACATCTATATTCTTTACTAGGGCCAGCCATGTGTGTATACACCTAAAGGCCAATAAAACTAGAAACATAAACAGTAAATCATATGTGATGTGTGTTTTTGTATTTGAGAATCCTAAAATTAAAGGAACTAAAAGCCAATGTTCAAGTTTATTACAAAAGAGGAAGGAAACAATAACAACAAATGTGCAATAGGTATAACGAAAAGGAAATACAAACTTACAAAATCAAGATTTGGAGGCTGGTGGATGGTACCCTTAGAGCCGGACTCCATAGCAGGACCTATGGGAGGTGTCAGCAAATCAATCACCAAATCAATTTTGGGGGACTCTGGAGACCCATCCACAAAGCCCAATTTCGCAAACATAGTTTTGGGACCTTTTAGAGGGAGGAAATGTTGCAATTATAGTTGACTGATTGGCACTTCTATTTCACAATAAAAATAATAGATTAATGTATTTGGCTATGAAGTACTTTCAACTAATGAACAACACCAAAATAATGCACGATAATACTTAACCATTTTACTGTTTGATTCGTGATAGGTGCGCCGTCCATATTGTCGAAATAGTGGGAGATACAACAAGAACAATAGAAATGATAAATGCAAATGTATATATCCCTATATGTATTTGTTTATCTTTGAGGTTGATTATATATGTATGCATGCAATTTTTTACTATATTTCTATAAATACCTATATGCATATATTTGTATATGTTTCTACCTATTGCCTCCATCTTTTTTAATGCAAACAATAGGATATACAGCAAGAATGAAAATGATTAAGTACATATATGCATTGAACTTTCCCTTTGTCTACACATTTAAAAAAACACATATAACAAGATATATATATCTATATGTACACATGTATATATTTATTTATATATACACTTGTATATCTAAAGGAATGCATGTATACTATATTCATTCCAGGCTATGTACTCATTGGCATTGAAAGCAAGGGCCTGTGCAAAAATACACATAATGTCAACTTAGGTGCACAGCGGCAAGAAGCAAAAATAAGTAGAAGGCGAGAGTTTTGCAAGTCAACAACATGTTTTAAAGATTGCAACCTATGAAAATATGCACATAATGTCAAAGGTGCACAACAGGAAGAAGGTAAAATAAGTAGAGGGTGAAGGTTCCGCAAGCTAAAACAAGCAATCTATATAACAACTGGCTTGTCAATTGAAGATCCAAGCTACATTATTTGAAGCCTACCTTCGAAAATATACCATAGAGAAATAGAGGAAATTGTAAAAGGCTATTAGAAGGAAAAGCAGGGATCCACGAGGAAAATATGGATGTTCAAAGAAACCCACATTAAGCAGGCTTTTAAATGTATGGAGGAGACCTAGAGAAGAGGTAAACTACGAGACTAAAAATGGAAAATAGAAGAGGTGGTCTATAATAATGAACAGTTTGTTATGGGCATGTGGATATTGATACAACACAAGAAATCTATGTAACAGTCATCTTCTCAATTCGAAATTGAAGCTACACACAAAAGTAGAATGCAACAATTGGCATTTAGCTATGGGCTTTTTTTTTCAAATTTTTGCCAAGTTTTTTGTCAACCTACTCATGAGCAGAAGTCCATGGAACCGATGGCGATCTTTTGACAACAGTCATTGGGGGATTTCTAGGGGTTTTTTATGACAACATGGAGTTTTCTAATTACATGGTTTTGTTGGTGGTGGAGTTGGTTGCCTCAATACACGGAAGCAAAATGGTAAGTGTTTGCTCACATGAGGGTCAATGCATCCTGGTGCTATTGCACTATGGCATTGGAGGAAGTAAATGCAATATTCAATGTTGTAGTATGGGAAATTATACTCCAAAATGTGGGAGAAAATATATCAATTAAGTTGCATTGTCAAAAGAGCCATTGTGGTCCTTTGGTATTTTTTTACTCTTTCTAAATCAAAGTCTACATAAATACGAATAAAGATACCATAAACATTTGTTTCGATATACATGTGTATATATAAATTACTATTGGATTATCAAACAAGCCACAATGGTCTTGGTTTGTATATATGGATATATATATATATATACCTATATGTATATTTTTAAATATGAAATAGGGAATTCAATACACACACACACACACACATATATATGTGTGTGTGTGTGTGTATATGTATATGTCTATGTAAAATTTGCAAGTAGCCCAAAGGTATAGATCAACACCATGATTGCAGTTTCTAGCAATCTACAAAATTTACAAGAGCTAAACCATGACAATAAAAACTTTGTTATAGGGAGCTTGAAATAGATGAGGTAAAAAGAATATAATGAAATATATTGATACAAGACAAACAATATATGTGAGAGTTGGCTTCTCAATTATAAATTCAAGCTACATTATTTGGTACTAAACACTATAGAAAAATAGGTAAACTGTAAAATAACTATTAGGAATATACGTAAGAACCACAGGAAAATTATAATAGATCATGAAAAAATCAACTTTAAAATATGGAGTATAGAAAAGGAAAACTACAATATTGAACAGCTTGCTATGGGGAATTGAGAAAAACAATATCATGAAGAACGCTTTGTTATCACGAACTTCAAACAATTAAGTAAAAAAGAACATCATGAAACATATTGATACAAGACATATAACATGTTCCATCCAAACAAAATAACCATGGCAAAAAAATTATAATTTTAAAAATTGAAACAATCCTTGTTACAAGAACAATAGAATAATTTGTTACAGGCAACTTCAAACAGATGAGTGGAAAAGAATATCATGAAAAATATTGATACCCAAATAGATGAGGGAAGAAGAATATCATGAAACATATTGATACAAGACAACCAATCTATGTAACAGTTGCCTTGTCAATTCTAAATTCTTTTTTTTTTTGCAATCCTTATTGACCAATGAGCAACATATAGGAATATCCTTTGTTGAAGAGGTAAACTCCATATTGTCATTGAAAACCCCGAGCAAGTCTTCTCTATTTCTCTATAATATTTAGCATCAAGTAATGTAGCTCAAATTCCCAATTAACTTTGTGGCCTTATAGCCATTTTGCACAGATTATTGCTACCCATTGCATTTACAATTTCTATAAATAATGTGGGTTTACTGCCAAAGAATGTAGCTCAAATTTTCAATTCACAAGCCAACTCTTACATACACTACTTGACTTGTATGAATATGTTTAATGTGGGTTCTCTATTATTTGTCATTTACCTGTGATTCTTAAGCAAAATACAATAATGAACAGTCTACCATGGGGAACTAAAAAAAGAGTATCATGAAGAACAATTTGTTATGGGGAACTTGAAAGAGAGGTAGAGGCAACAATTTTTACAATAGTCTGCTATCAAACCAATGCCACAATGTCTCTTTCGATAATGCAACGTAATCAATATATTTTCTTGCACATTTCAGAGTATACTTTCCCATATATATATGTATATATATATGTGTGTGTGTGTGTATGTGTGTGTGTATGTATACATATATATACATACATATAAATATATACATATATATATACATACATATATATACATATATATACATATATACATACATATATTCTAAATTCAAGATCCCATTATTTGGCACTTTCAAAATATTATAGACAAATGACTAGAATTGTAAAGAACTAGCCAGAAAACAAAGAATCACAGAAATGAGAGATGAAACCCGAAATAACATTAAATAGAGACTTTTAAGAAGCCGGGGAAATAATATCGCTTCAGCATATTGATGGGAGAACTTCAAGAAATCCTAGAAGTAAAAGGTTGGCTTATCAATTTTAAATTAGACCACATTTCCTAGCTTTACTAAATATTATAGACAAATAGGAAGCTAATAAAAGGAACTATTTTACAAAACATTACATACCCATACATATATAGATATAGCCATATACGGTATTTGTATGCATACACACACACGCAGATATGCCGTAACCATACGCTTATGTATACATAATGCTTATATGGCGCATATAATCGCACCACCGGCTGATTCACCAGAGCGCAATGGTTTTAAAATCCTCGTCTACTCAGTAGATGCGAGATAGCGATTCGATACGGGTGGTCTACTATCCAGGCGTATTTTTACAATTACCTCTTTCAACAGTACGGCAATATTATATTTTCTTGCGCATTTGCGGTATGCTTTCCAATACATGCTCATGGCCATATTGCATCTTTGATTGTTGCCATTTTGTACAATTGGTTCGCGGTATGCTTTCTAATTGATTTGGCTGCTGGAAATCACCCTGAAGAAGATAGTTGGAGAATTTGAGCGATGTAGTGGTGGAAATCAGTGAAAGCGCAAACATACCGCAGGATACATACTCGCATTATGCTTAAATTGAGATACACAAATGGAAATTGTACATAACGGATGAAATAGCATAAGGACACTTTAAACTAATATAGAAAAAATTTAATTGAAGAACAAACAAATCATACATCTAATTAGGTTGAATGTACATATGCATATATGTCTATGCATATGCATATTCATATTTATATACATATATGCATATCTATATGTAAATGTATCTATGCATATGCAATGCATTTTCAGTGGAGAGTGTAACAAATAGAAGGTACGGTGCTTTTTTTTTCCCCGGAGAAGGTAATGTTGTTGTTTTTTATGCGTATGCATCATTCCTTCCTTCATTGCACCCTCCATCTAAAAGAGCTTCACTTTTTTTGATTGCATATGCATATATACATATACATATGCATATGCATATATGTATATACATATGCATATGCATATTTATATACATATATATGCATACACATATCAAACAATGCTACAAAGTGTAACAACAAATTCGTAGATCTAAGATTGAGTGTAATTGATGAATAAACTAACCATGCATCTGGAAAAGGCCCAATATAATTCCCAGAAGCAAAAAGGAAGCAAGGAACACACCTATGGGACTCATGCCTGAGGGTTGTCTAGTAGCCTGGGGAGAGCTAGAGTCCATTATGAGGAACTGAAAAAAATAATATCATGAAGAACAATTTGTTGAAACTTCAAATATGAATTAAAAGAATGAATATCATGAAACATATTGACGTATTTCCACGCCCTAAAACCAGGAAATGGCACAACAAAGTGCTGCACTGTTCTCCAAGCAGCTTCAGAGAATAGATGGGAAAAAGTTAAGCTTGAAACATATTGGTTACAGACAAGTAGTCTAATACAATAGTTTAAGAGATGTTAAAAAACACTTGAAGTAGACACTTAACTAACAATACGATGAAAAAATAATAATAATATCATAAAGATACAAACCTTATGGAGAGAATAGAGATGGCAATAACTTCCTATACAAAGAAATGCTATTAGAGCTAACACCATTGGCTGTTCGACAATTGCAACTTAATCAAAGTACACTTTCTAACTACAGCATTCAATGCTATTTCCGCGACTTTACTTCATCCGCTTTGCCGCGCTTTGCCACTTCGCCCCATCCTGTAAGAGGAATACGGTAGCCATCGCTGATGCGCTTGCACCCGATTTCAGATTTGGTGTATGGGGACACCAGCTCCACCAGCACCAGCCACGCCAATTACCAAACCACAATGCAAAGGCGGCCAGTCATTTTGGTGGATAGATCGCTTTCACTTTTGAATCTTAAGGGTGTTTTCCACAATGGATTGTTTTACAATTTCCCTATTTTTTCCATAATATTTAGCATGGAAAATAATGTAGCTTGAATTTTGAGTTGACAAGCCAACTGTTACATAGAATTTTACACCTTGTCTAGATAGTGATAGAATTTTTGGTAAGCAGGAATATGCTGCAAACTCAAATCTATACATGCATTTCATTGACCTATTAGAAAAACACTTAACAATCAAAGGAAAATGAGAGATGTTTCAAAACCCACATTAAATAGAGCTTTAAAATACGGAGACCGGAATAGGAAAACTATGATAATGAATAGTTTGGTATGGGAAACTGGAAAAAGGAATATCATGAAGAACAGTTTGTTATGGGGAAGTTCAAACAATTGAGAAAAAAAATATATCATGAAACATATTGATAGAACACAAAAAGAGAAATTAGAAAATACCTATAATATACACAATTATTTGCTACAATTAATTATAGCTATGTTCTTTGTTAATAAATATTGAAGAGAAGTAGAGAAATTATATAAGAAGTGTTAGAATAACAATTATTTGCTACAAGTCGTTTTACATGGGTATTTTGCATAAATGATTTGTCTATAATATTTAATGCCAAGCAATGTAGCTCAAATTTACAATTAATTTTGTGGCGTTATACACATTTGAATCGTATATTTTTTGGTTCCTATGTACTTCTCTAGCTCTTCTAGGGTTTTTCATCTAAAAGGAGAGAGATAGGGCCAAAACTACTAAGGGTTCACTCAAATTATGTTATGTATGATTTAATTATGGCTAAATGTAATGATCTAAGTGCAATTAAGTCATCTCAATGATTGATTATGGATGCAAAATTAAGGAAATGTGACTTGTTTGAAAACACATTATGTAATACAAAATCACCTACAAACGAATGGAAAATTGCAACAAAAATGAATCAAACTGAAAGTGTACACTTGGAACCTTGATGAAGACTAGAAATCACATTTGAAATTTTGTTGATGTTGTTCTCATGCCTAGAGGGACTCATTCACCATTTTGGGCAAACCAGTCCCAGTTCTGTCAAACTAAGTTGAAACTTGTTTCTGTCAAAAGGGTGTCAGAAAATGCAGAAAACATAAAACTAACCTAGAAATGGGACTCATTCACCACCCATCGCAAATGATTCCACTTTTAAATTTTTGAATATTCAAGAGTGGATTCTGGAGCTTCTAATTTGCACTTTGATACTCTACAGGTGTTTGCTTCTGAAACTCTGATTTACGAGCCTAAAAATGAGATTTTGTTGGTATCTTGACTTGTTGAATGAAGAGAGGACTTTAGCAATCTTGAAACTTTATCTTCAATGATTACCAAGCTTCCAAGAGACCTAAATTTGCAAACACACAAGACAAGAAGAAGAGATGTTGAATGTTAGGGCATGGGAGTTTGCCTTGGTCAATCCTCGTTTAAGTAATTAAGCCAAAATGATGAAAGAATGGAATAAAAAGTGAAATAATGGAATAGATTACCTTGCCATGATGTTGATCTTGGATTTTTGTAGCAATGGAGGAATATTCAACCCTTGAATGTCTTTAGGAGATTTTTAGATGTCTTGCAATGATAAAACCCTAAGTTGCTTGACTTGAGATGAAAGATTGGTGGATGAATTATAATGAAGAATGGATGTAAACTGAGTTAATGGATTAGAGAGATATTAAAATGAGTTTAGAGAGGTGCTTTTATAGGCAATTCACCTATTTTACATGTTAATACCTCATCATAGGCTGACATGAAGCAAAATTAAACTCAAATTTCACTTTTTTTTCTCGCTCAAAGGTCAAAATTGAGCCAAATGGGATTCATTTACCACACACATGGTGAATGGGTCCCCTTTAATAAACCCAGATTTTCCATGCATGGCGAGGCCAGGTCCCACGGTGTTTTTGATGGCTCAAATGCAGAATGGGGAAATAAGGTTTGAAATGCAACCTTGGCCGATTATTTGATCAATTTAAGCCTTGGGATACACAATATGGTTATATGGGACTATTAGTGATTATGTATATGATAATTAGGGCTTGGGACATGAAATAAATGTGAAAGTATGATTCAGCCAAAAGCACAACACTAAATGAGGTCCACACACCCAGCCTAGAAGAGGCACAGAACCAATGTAGAATGTGCAAGACTTTGTCTAACTAGTTTAACATTGAAGGTTAATTCCACAAGCCCTCTAATTGATGCGGTAATGTGTGAAAACTGCATTTTGTAATGTTAGATGGGAGAAAACGGGTTTATTAAGTACCGAAGAATTGTGAAAACATCTGCAACACTTTTACAACACCTTTTACAAGACGTTAAAAGCATGTTATTCGATTTGTAAGGTTTTGAGACCTAATGTGGATGCATAAAATTCCTCACAACACTTGAATCAAGTCCTCATTAAGTCCATTTTATCATGAATTAATCCCATGTCAAACAAAGGGTCCTTTTTCTCACGACATATTTTGAAAGCCCCCGCCACTTTGGTAGGAGGGATGGGAACTTTTGCTTTAAACTCACACTAAAGAAGAGTAGAAATTAAAGAAGGGAATCCACATGTAGGATGCAAAATAAGAATGGCAAAGATCAAGGGGCTGAAATCAAGCCCCAGATCACAGAGGTCTAGTCGAAACTCCCGAGGCCACAAAATCATGCAATGGCAAGAACTAGCAGAGAGAAAGAAAAGATGTACTCCTCATTACCATAGAACTTCAAGTCATCCTAAGGTGTGAGAGGTCCACAATGCTATACTCACTCACTTTCTGGGCCATGAAATTTTTAGTTTGTTCTGAGGTGAAAGTCCACAACATACCTACTCCAGGGCCCCATGGCTTTGGTGCGTCCATAGGGTAGAGAAATCCCAAAAGGTGAAATACATCGCTAGTTGGTATGCACTCCTGCCAAACACAAAAGATTGGATATGGGAGAAGTGTATTGCTAGATGGGCTTCCACGGTCAACCACTTGCCAAAGTTATACCTCGATAACTTTAATAAAGATTGCCACAAAGGAAAATGATAGTTCCGAGCTCTATAGAAGTAGAAACAATGCCCATTATGCCAGCATTCATAAGACATTGTTAATGCAAAATGGTGCAAGGATTGTTCAGCCGATTTTTCTTTAATTACGTCTGAGTCTGCATCTTAGGGGAACACTGTGCCAAATGTCTCCAAAGAGGGATAGGTGTGCAAATGAGAATCTCATCTTGTTCCAAGAGGCTAGGGTGCAAAGGTCTCTCATCTGGGCAGCATTGTAACTAATACTTTCAAGAGAGGAAATCGCAAGAAAAAGAAAATCACACAATGGAATGTGAGTGGTGATGTATGCCCCCACTTTAAAGTGATTGTGGGCACTCATACTATGAGAAATTGATTTAAAGTAGAAGAAGAGAGACATGAGAGATTACTCAGAAATCCCTATGCCAAGTCATATGTTTCTGATAAGCTATGTCATGAAAGAGAGAAGTATGTCATATGCGAGCCAACTTAAGGCATGTCGTCCACATCCCAAGCTTTCTCTTATGTGTTCATGAAAAGTTAATGACTAGCCAAAGGAGGCAACCACAAGTAACATATGAGGACAAGGCTATTGAACCCCTTGCCCCCACTTAGTGCAGGACAAAGGTGAGCCGAAATTGTGGATGAGATGTATGCTAGAGTGAAAATCAATAGCAATTAGAGGAAGTAGGTGCCCCACAGAGGGAAGCATACCAAACTCCTAAAAATGTTGGATTTTATGACTCAAAGCCTGAAATTCATTAGTGGAATGACCATGAACTCTATGATAGGCAAAAAATGAAGTCTTGGAATAGCATTTCTTTCGAGTTCTTGGAGGGAGGGTGATCAAGTCATCTTGGAGGAGTCTCGACAAGATACCCTCTTGATCAAGAGGGGAAGGTGGTCTTGTGGTTTGTTTCAAAGATCCATCTTGCTTAGTAGTGGATGTCATACTTATACAAGTGTCTCTAGATTTCGAGATTTTATTCTTCCCATTATAAGAAGGTATAAAATCTAACGAATTCAAATCATGATCATTTTGTGAGATGACATTGACATTAAGCGAGGGTGTAGTTAAAGGATGATGTTCAATACCACTAGTTGTTAAGGATGATGTAGGAATGTGTTTTGTGAGATTTTTGATGTTGAGTGAAGGTTTAGATAAAGGACAATAACCAAACCATGGGTTGTTTGTTGTGTGTTAGGCTCTATAGGGTTTAGGATACCTTGTTCTCGAGCACCACAACCTTTTCCACTATATCCAAGTTGTGTCATGAGGTGATACCCTTTTCCATAAAGCTTTTTCATGGATTTGGAATTGGGTGGTTGCTCGTTGTTGTGTTCATCATGGGTTATTGTGGAGTTTTTGGCTTTTTCTAAGGTGGTTGAGGCGGATGCATTTAAAAGTTCATCCAATTTTTTTGTTGACATTATTGTTAGGTGTTCTTATTTTTCATCTTTCTTTTGTGTGAATATGTATTCCCCCATAAATGATGGTGTGAATTCTAAGGATCCCCAATTGTCACCAAATAATTTAGACACTGATTCCTCATGGCTTTGTTTAATTTCAAGAGGATCTATATTGGATGTTGGAATCAATTCTTTTAGAGGACTTGTAGCTCCTTTTTCAAGGTACAAGCAAATTTCAGGCTCAGGATCTGTTTCAACTTGATAGATGTTATTGTTATAGACACATTTCATTATACAATGAAGGGTTGAAGGCACTGCATTCATCTCATGAATCCATGGTCTACCTAAAAGAATATTGTACAAAATGTAACGTCCATCGTGCAAACTGGAGGGAGACAAACGGTACTGAAACTATTTATTTTATTTTTAAACCTAAAGTAACTTATCTGAATTAAACATTAATTTTATTTTGCATTAACGGCATCGCTAACGTTTAATCCCTTCACTTTGAGGGGCACAAGGTTGCTGCAAAACAACTAAAACAAAATTAAAGATAAACGATAAACAACTTATCAATAATATTCCTTGACAGCAGTAGGAATTTTATCACTTGGAGCCAAGAGTGAGATTATCACTACAACAAATATTATAATCATAAAGGATCTCTTACAATAATGTTTACAAAGGATCCTAAATATTACATCATCACTTTAACATTACATTACATGATCTTGGTAATGAATTACAATAAATTTCCCATACAAGTGGGATGATACAAATTACAATAACATATGAATTACAAAGTGAACAACTGGTACAAGCTCTAGTTGAAGGAATGTTGAGAAGATAGAATGTTGATGGGGAACCCAACGGGTGCAGAGCACATTCCACCCAACCATGTGAGTTATAAATAACTCACCCCCCATGCTCAGAGGTGACAAGGAAGAGATCACGACCATGAATGTCAAAACCAACTCCAATAGAACAACATAGTACAAAACTCAAATACAAACTCAAGGATTACAATGAAATAATCAACAACATTCATGAGTCAACATAATAACTTAAAGTCATAAATCTCATCATATTAAACAAAGCAATAACCAGTAAAAAAGTAACCAAAGGATGATCATGAAACATTTCCAAATCAAACTGAAATAATAAACAGAATACAATTCCAGAGGCAATAAGGAACAAGGAAAATGGGTGTCTAGTGGAGAGTGTCATTGCATAGCTCTCATGGGTTATCCTAGCCCTTCCTCAAACTTGAGGCGTATGTGCCCATCTATGGATATCCTGGCCCTTCCTCCTACTTGAGGCGCTGGCACCATAGGGTAGCTCATGCGGAGTCGATAACCTCTAATGGGGACGAGGTTATGACTTTGCCGACCATGGCCTTCTTAGTCTATCATTAGTCTATGACACCCCTAATGCATAGACGAGGTATCCAATATTTATTATCTTGTGTGTTTTACTACCCATCCCCTAAGTTCTATTATTAGGTTTTCACTTGTTATACTACTCTTACATGGGTTATCCTGAGCTCTTCCTCCTTTTGAGGCGTCGGCCCCCACGAAGAGCCACTCTCCCTAAGACCCCTAACATAACCAAAACCAGGCAAGGGTTGTACTATAACGAATAAAGCATATAACTCAAAACAAAAACATGCGAGGCAAATCCATCTCGCAATAAGCTCATAATCAAAGTCCCAACAATACCACACAACCCTTCCATAATAATAATAATACGAAAATCATTCAACACCACGAGCACAAAATACGAGGATATACATCCAAGGATAAAAAACGTCTCTGGAAATAAGTTTCACAATTTACAACAGGGTCCCCACATCCAAGAACAAGATCCATAACAATAAATAGAAGATACTATCAAGATCACATGATTTTAAAGCTTGAGAAAACGATTTGATCAATTGCATTTAAAATCTCTATTTTACTCGATGTAGTTTTGAAGAGGCACAATAGTTTCGGAAAAATTATGTAATTTGTTTGCCTTTTGATTAATCAATTAATCTACATTTAATAATTTAATCCTAAAAAAAACCATTATAAATACACAATAAATATATATAAATAATAAAAAAAAAAAAAATTAAATATATATTAATAAATATATATATATATATATATATATTTAAAATTTTAAAACCCAAACTTTAATACCCATACAAAAGCAAAGGCATGTATGGGGACTACACAGTAGTCCCCATAGGCTGTTGTACGCAGCAGTCCATAAGGACTGCTGTGGCAGTCACTGCCATAGGGGCAGGGGGTGGGTACAGCCTGCCATCCCCCCCCAAACCCTTATATAATAAAATAACTTATGTATATAGTTTTTTTTAAAATTTTATTTTTATAAAAAAAATAAAACTCCATCCTTTACCAGGTACAAACGCCGATGGCAGTTCGGCCATGATTTTGATTTTGAACCACAATTTTCAAATAAATTTAAATGCAAGGAATATATATATATGTATATATACATACAAAGTTTGTGTATATATACACATATATATATGATTATATATGTCCATATGAAACAAAATTCCAGTAAAAGGTACAGAAAGACAGAAAGACAGAATTAAATATATTCCCACATATATATATATAAGGATATATTTCAAAACCCAAAAGCAATTGTTCTGAAAGGAAAACTAATTTTTTTTTCAAAAAAAATCAATTTATAGATACATAGTTTATTTTTAGAGGCTCAAACAATACTTTCTTAAAGCCAAATTGAAAGAATAATCATAGAGCAATTTTCATAAACACCCAAATTAATTCTTTCAATAAATTTACTATTCAATAATTTCTACCCTCAAAGGATTTCTTTTTCTTTCACCAATTAACCTATTTATATTTTTTATTTTCTTTGAATCAAAAGACCAGAGAAGAAGTAGATAAAACTTGGAGTCGTGCACTACTGATATTTTGATGAAGCTTGCTTAATTCCAACAGTCTTTTCGAACAGCTTCCGTTCCTTCTTCAGAATCTCCTCTCCAGAATACCGTGCTCAAATTCAAATCTAATATTCTACTCAGAAAATCCTTCCCAGAAACATGAAACAATAGAATGACAAATCCCTTTCCAGAAAACTTCAGAAGATCTAAACATTCAAAGTCATTATTTTTATTTTTATTTTCTTTTTCAACTTCTGTCTGAATCTTCATGTACATGAAAACTCACAATTATTCAATTAAATAAAAGATACCTCTTTCGTTTTCGAAACTCTAAAAAATCCAATATAAAAGAAACTATCTAATTTAATTCCATTTTTTTAGCCAACACTTAATTCTCATTCATCCTTTTATCTTTTATGTTCTTTTATTTATTTATGTTTCCTTTTATCAATACTTTTTGTTTTTAAATCTACTTTTGCAAGCTTTACTTGCTATGCACATAGTTTTATTTATTTATTTTATAATTATCTTCAACAAGGTAATTTAATTAAATTAACAAAACACAATTTAATATTTAATTAACATTTAACTAATTTAAAATAGAACTTTTAAATATTTAAATACAAATTAATTTAACATTATAATAAACAATTATTACCACCATTTAATTAAATAAATCACAACTTATAAAATACCAACGTACAATACATACGAACAAGACACTACACAAACCACAGTAACAAATTACTGAAATGACAACATGACACACAATACCATTCAATCAAAACGGTTTGACAACATGGGACAGGGTGACTTCGTTGTCATCTCTATTTCAACATTATGCCATTGGGTTATTGGTGCTCACCCTGTCTTGCCAAAGCAGGTGGAATCGAGACTATGTACCTGCAATCCCTACATCCAAACAAGGTCATATACATGTACATATATATATATATATAATCAAATCATTACATTGTGAGAAGGAATTGTAGCGTAGTAGGACACTCATGAATGAGTGATGCTACACTGTCCTTTCATCACATCTATTCTAACAATTATAATATAAATGATGAAATAGCATTTCTAAACTAACAGATCATATCATAACCTAATTTACTAAATCACTACATCATAATATACTTATGAAATCAACTAACATCACCAAACCACAATATCATAAGAAATATCCATGACCTCAAATGTATAAGCATAATCACCAAATAGTCTACTAACCAAACCACCCAACCAAGCAATAATAGTACCCTCACAGTATCAAAGTATCAAATAAAAGCATAGAAAATAATGAGTCCAACTGGCAAACAGGAGGGTTATTACACAAAAGATCATAAGGCATGACATGAATAAGAGTTTGAAAAGTAACCACCCCAACCATAATAGCAAAAGTGATTACACCAAGCGGTTGCTTTGTTGAATTATCAAA
>VDFB02353493.1:277636879-277681172 GCA_007258455.2 Sequoia sempervirens | reverse complement strand
ACACATTAAGAGTAGAACCATTGTCAATAAGGGTTCATTTTATCCCTGTCCTATTGTATTGAGAAATGATTATGAAAGCATCACTTTGTTTGTGAACTCTAAAGGAGGGAGCTCATGTTGATGGAAAGTAATTTCTAGATTAGTTTGATTCATTTTATGGATTAAAGTTTTCACATCATTCAGAGTTGTAGTAGGAGGAACTGCAATTTTTTTTAAGGTTGTTTGAACAATATTTTGGTAATTTGGTGAGTTCTGAAGTAAATCACAAAGGGAAATCTTTGTAGGAGTATTCTTTAATTGTTCAACAAGATCATACTCCTTTGTGTGTGGGATGTAACAAGGATCACTAGGCAGATTGGGTAAAGGTAAGGAGGGTGGGATTGGTTGCGGTGGTTGCAGATTATTTCGATTGTTATATGTATGAGCAATGGTATTATAACTCGGTTGTTGCAACACATTAGTTTGAGGTGGGTAGAGGGTGAGTTGAGGTTTATGTTGAGGTTGTTGTTTTTTTGAAGGTGGGTAGAGAGTATACTTGGGTATATGTGAAATTTTATGTGAAGGGGGATAAAGGATGAGTTGAGGTTGAATAATGTTAACATCCCATAACAAGTGAGAGTCTTCATTGTCTTTGAAGGGCATGTTATCTTTGTCTTGATTCATAATGTCCTCCCTAGAAGGAGAGTTCTTAGGAGAACAAAAAACCACATGTTTATGACAATTAAGGTTTGGTTCATCCAAAATAACTTCATCGGCACTAAGGGAGTTATTAATGATTGAAGGTGTTTGATTATTGATAGTGGGGGGATTAGGGGAAAATTGTATTTGATTGTTGGTTGTTTCTAAGGTTGCATTCTCTTGTTCCATATTGTCTACCATACTAGGAGAGCTTGTAATATGTTCATCTAAGGTTGAAATTTGCAAAGTAGCTTCATCACAATCAGGAGAGGCATCAAGAGAAGGACCATTATGAGTTTCAAATAGATCTTCCCAAATGGGAGGAGCACTCGGGAAGGGAGGATCAAGGGTTTCATGATTCTTAATAGGGATGTCTTCTAACACCAACCTATCCTCTTTACATCGAGAAGGGATATTAGGAGATGAACAAGTGTGATTTTCATGAGCATGGAGACTTGGTAAAGTGATGTTTAGGAATGTGTCTATGATCTCATGTTCGTGTTATCTAGCATCATCCAAAGGGGAATGAGGAGATGGACAATCAAGACCCTCAAGACTTGTAACTTCTTGCACCAAGATACCCTCGTCACTAATAGGAGAGGTACATCCGGAGAAGAACAAGTATGATTGTTATGATTTTCTACACTACCATTCTTACCAATGGGAAATGTAAGATTAAGGATTGTACCAATGGTTTGATCAAGTTTCTTGAAGTCTTCATTGTGGTAATCAAAAGTGAACTCATAAGAGGGAATGTTGTACTCATACAATCCACTATTAATGAAATAAAAGCCACATCTTTTGAAAGAAAATATGTTATGATGAAAAAGGAAAGAAAGTACAATGCAAGGACTTAAAAGGAAATGCAATTTTTAGTTTTTAAGTAAGCTAATTTTTTGTTTACACAATGCAACAATCTGAAAATGAAATGTTGTGAATGCAAAAGTGTAATTAAACAATGCATGAAATGAGCTATTTTAAGTGAGATCTAGTGAAATGTATGTTACAAAAATGCAACTAACTGATATAGGTAGGTTAAGGCACCAAACAAAAGCTGAAAAATAGAGCTCTGAGTTCTGTAAAATGTTGTTTTAGGGGTCAGAAGGGAATGATTCGCCCAAGGTGGCGAATGCGCCCCGGTATGGAATTTTTTTAGCATTTTCAGAAATTTGTGAGGTATTCTCATGGTGTCCAAGTTCTATGATGCATAACTAAGTGAAAAATGCAGGATTTCAGAAAATCTAAATGAATTTAGATGCTAAAAATGTAACCTAAATGCCCTTTTTTATGAATGCAAAATCTAAAACCTAGTATGCAAATGAATCATGCAAACCCTAATGCAAGGTCAATGCAAACTAGATATATGATGATGAAGGAATCCAAATCAGATAATAAAGTGTTTAAAAAGTAGGTTCACCAAAATGAACCATAGATTTGTTGGTTCCTATGTACTTCTCTAGCTCTTCTTGGGTTTTTCACCTAAAAGAAGAGAGATAGGGCCAAAAATGCTAACGGTTCATTAAAATTATATTATGTATGGTGGAATTATGGCTAAATGTAATGATATAAGTGCAATTAATTCATCTAAATGACTAATTATGGATGCAAAATTAGGAAATGTGACTTGTTTGAAAACACATTATGTAATACAAAATCACCTACAAACAAATGGAAAATTGCAACAGAAATGAACCAGACTAAAATTGTGCACCTGGAATCTTGATGAAGACTGGATATCACATTTGAAATATTTCTAATGTTGTTTTTCAGGCCTGGAGGGACTCATTTACCATTCTAGGCGAATCAGTCCCAGTTCTGTCAAACTGAGCCGAAACCTGATTCTATCAAAAGGGTGTTAGAAAATGTAGAAAACATAAAAATGACCTGGAAATGGAACTCATTCACCACCCATGGTGAATGAGTCCACTTTTGAATTTTTGAATATTGAAGAGTGGATTCTAGAGCTTCTAATCTACACTTTGATACTCTACAGGTGTCTATTTCTGAAACTTTAATTTACAGGCCTAAAAATGAGATTTTGTTGGTATCTTGACTTGTTGAATGAAGAGACGACTTTAGAAACCTTTCAACTTGATCTTCAATGATTACCAAGCTTCCAAGAGGCCTAAATCTACAAACACACAAGACAAGAAGAAGAGATGTTGAATGTTAGGGCATGGGGGTTTTCCTTAGTCAAACCCCATTTAGGTAATTAAACCAAAATGATGAAAGAATGGAATAAAACATGCAATAATGGAATAGATTACATTTCCATGATGTTGATCTTGGATTTCTACAGCAATGGAGAAATATTCAGCCCTTGAATGTCTTTAGGAGATTTCTAGATGTCTTGCAATGATAAAACCCTAAGTTGCTTGACTTGAGATGAAAGATTGGTGAGATGAAAGATTGGTGGATGAATAATGAAGAATGGATGTTAATTGAGTTAATGGATTAGAGAGATATTACATTTAGTTTAGAGAGGTTCTTTTATAGGCAATTTACCTAATTTACCCATTAATACCTCATCACAGGCCGACATGAAGCAAAATTAAACTCAAATTTCACTTTTTTTCCTGCTCAAAGGTCAAATTTGAGCCAAATGGGACTCATTCGCCACACATGGTGAATGGTTTCCACCTGGATGGGATTGATTCACCATGCATGGTGAATGGGTCCCACATGGGCTATTTTGATAGCTCTGATGCCAAGAGATAAGGAAATAAGGTTTAAAATGCAACCTTGTCAGGTATTTGATCGGTTTAAGCCTTGGAATGCATAATATGGGTTAATATGGGACTATTAGTGATGATGTAAAGAGTAATTAGGGATTGGGACACATAAATCAATGTGAAAGTGTGATTAAATACACTTTACAACACTAAAATGAGGTCAATATAGCCTAGAAAGGAACAAGAACCAATGTGAATGTGCAAGACACATTACAACACTAGTTTAACATTAAGTTTAATTCACAAGCCTTCTAAATTGATGTGATAATATTATTAAACACATTTTGTAATGTTGAATTAAGGAGAAATGGGTTTATTAAGTCTAGAAAAGTGTGAAAGCATCTTACAACACTTTAGAACACCTTTACAAGACATCATTAAAAGCATGTTATTCAATTTATAAGGGTCCAAGACCTAGTGTGGATGCATAAAATGCCTCACAACACCTGAATAAAGGCCTCATTAAGTCCATTTTATAATGAATTAATCCCATGTCAAGAAAAGGGTCCTTTTTTCTATGACACAACATTTTGCACAAATTATTGCATCATATAGTTGTTGTCATAACCTAAAGAAAATATTATGAATAAAATATGGAGAATATAAAGGGAAAACTAGGAAAATCAATAGTTTTTTATGGGGAACTGGGAAAAAGAATCTCATGGAGAATAGTTTGTGATGGGGAACTTCAAAGACATAAGAAAAAAGGAATACCATGAAACATATATATACAAGACAGATGAACAAAAAGCCACATTAAATAGAACTCCTAAAGCCAATAGGTAGCACTAATCTATGCAAAATGAGTGTAACCCCACAAACTTTATTGAAATTTTGACCTATTACTTGACACTAAATAGTATAGAGAAATAGAGAAATTGTAAAAGAGCTATTAGAATAACACTTAACAACCACTAAACTAATTTTATCTCCAATATGCTTATGCTTTCATACTAACCCTTTGCATATATATATATATATATATGCAATTACTCATATGTTAATCTACAATCACTCCTATGTTAATGGGTATAACGCCAAGGATGCACAGAGATAACTAAAAACAATAAATGAGGGCCAAAAAAATTACTAACCCTAACCATATTTTTTTGATGAAAGAAAGAAGATTTAACTGTAATTTCTCCACCCATAAAGAGCGATAATCTCTTTGAAGTCTCCAAAATGGGTATAATGCCAAAGATATAAACATATAACAAGAAGACATTAACAATAAATTAATCATCTATGCAAAACACCCATGTAAAACAACTTACAAATTTCAAAGAACAATAATTTTCAATCTGCTTATCACGACGTGGACCTTACCTCTTGAACAAAGAATGTTCCTAAACATCACTTTTTTGTCAATAAGGATCAGAAAAAAATTATGAATTTTCCTTCAAACAGATCAAGAAACAAGAATATCATGAATAAAATATGGAGAATAGAACAAGAAAACTAAGATAATCAACAGTTTGTAATGAGCAACTAGAAAAAAGAATATCATGAAGAATAGCTTGTTACGGGGAACTTCAAACACACGAGGAAAAAAGAATATCATGAAACATATTCATACAACACAGATGAACAAAAAGCCACATTAAATAGAACTCCTAAAGCCAATAGGTAGCAATAATTTGTGCAAAATGAGTATAACCCCACAAACTTCATTAAAAATTTGAGCTACATCACCTGGCACTAAATATTATCAAAAAATAGAGAAATTGTAAAAGAGCTATTAGAATAACACTGAATTTGTCACCTCAAGGGATGGCTACCAAGAATCAATCAAAGGTAGATTGTGGGTTGGAACCATGGGGAAGAGGGAGAACCACGTACCTTGATGCAAAGTAGGGAGAAAGAAAGTAGGGCGGATATTGTTGATGGCTCCCAGAAAACCCTTTTTGAGATGTGTCCCAAGGGAGCATCTCAGAATCCTCAATGAAGATTCTTTCTTGGAATATTTGAGGGTTAAATGAGAGATCATAAACCTAATGTGATCTTGATTCAAGGAATGAAAATTCCTGTGGAAAGGTTGGAAAGTCTTAAGAAGAGACTCTTTAAGGAGTGTGGCCTGCATGGGTTTGATGCAGATGGTGCTTCAGGGGGCATGGCTACTTTTTGGAATATGAAATTTGTGGTTGGTAAGGCTATTTTTGGGATTTCTAATCACATTGATACTTCTTTTTATCATTCATCATGTGATTTCTCTTGGGTTGCTTCTAATATTTATGTGCCTAATGTTAGAAGTGCTCAAAAGCTTTTTTGGGGGAATTTATGTTCTTTTAGGGCTAATTTTCCTTTTGATACTAGTTGGTTATGGGAGACTTCAATACTCCTTTGAGTTTTGATGATAAAATAGGAGGCTCTCAGATTCATGATGAGAGTAGCTTTGACTTAATGTCTTTTTCTAATGATAATTCCTTGTTTGATGTGGATTTGTGGGGTGCCTCTTACACTTGGTCCAATCATCGGATGGGTGATGCTTTAATCTAAGTCAAACTGGATAAGGCCCTTCTCTCTCATGAGTGGCTGGCTCAGTTTTCTTGCTCCCTATCTGCCTTGACTGGGCTGGGATCAGAACATTTTCCTATATATCCCTGTCAGCTGATGTGGCGAGTCTAAGGCATTCTTTTCCTTTTCATTTTGAAAAAATGTGGACGTCCCATCCATATTTTAAAGCTAAGCTTGCTGAGTGGTGGGATATTCAGGTGGATGGATCCTCTATGTACAGGGTGGAAAATAAGTTGGTGGTAGTCAAATCCAATGTGAGAAACTGGAATAAAGCCTCCTTTGGTCATATTTTACATGAGAAGGTTTGCATCAAGGTTGATCTTGATCTTGTGCGGCAAAGCATTCAAGCTAGGGGTTACGATGTTGTTTTGGCTAATGAGGAGAGTGTTCTATTATCCTGTCTTCATAATATTGTGGCTAGGGAGGAAGAATTTTGGAAACAAATATCAAGGGCAATGTGGTTAAATTGTGGTGACAGAAACACCAAATTATTTCATATCACCACACTTAAGCATCGTGCCTCCAACTGAATTAAGTGTATTCGTCTAGATGGGAGGGTGATTGAGAATGAGGAAGAGATTAGACTAGAGGCTATTACTTTCTTTTCTAATCTCCTATCTGATGATTTTGTTCCTTCCCTAGCTGATTAGGATTTGTTGTTGGAGGTTATTCCTCATCTGGTAATGGAGGATCTCAATCGTATGTTGTGTAGCATCCCTTTAGCAGAGGAAGTTACGAGTGCAGTCTTTTCCTTTGTTGGTAATAAGGCCCCCGGCCCTGACGGGTTTCCCATGTTCTTCTTTCAAGAGTTTTGGTTGATTGTTTCTAAGGACGTGGTGGATGTAACTAAAGAGTTTTTTGGCTATCAAATTTTTTTTAAAGAATTAAACTCTACCTTTGTGGTGTTGATTCTAAACATTCTTGGGGCTTTGGCCTTTAATTAGTTCAAACCAATCAACTTGTGTAATTCTATCTATAAGATCTTGTAATTATATGTAATTCCCACAAATTTATGCAATGAAATGTAGGTAAGGGTAAAACACCAATTTGAAATTTCGATTACAACACAAGAATCACCCAAAAAAGTTTTCTTTCAACCACGCATTTCATGAAGAGCAAAACAACATTTGACCAATGATAGATTATAATTTTGAGATAAACAACTAAATTGCTTACACCATTTTAGTAGGGTTTCAAGGGGAGGTATGAAGTTCACATCAACGAAGTGGACTTACATAGTTCAACCAACACATTCATAAACTGAAGGCACATTCAAGTCATAAGCTATTTAATACAATATATCAAATGTAACTCAAGAAATGTAAAGAGAGCAAACCCTAGGGGCTAGACCTAATTCCTCGAGGGCTCGTCTTTGACGGCCTTGCCTACGTATATAATTCGTAGAGGAACCGTAGTTCGACACCGGACATCAACCATCTCACACATGGTTGGAAAGCAAGGGATATAAACCACTAGGTTACAAAGATGTCTTAGCATCAACTCACACAACAATGATAGAAAAGAGTCATAGAGGATTTCACCTATTATTAGCATCCTCCATGCATATCATATTAAAATCAACCTTAAGATATACCTTTGATTCAACACCATGCACTTTATATATCATAACCATTATTGATAGGATGAATATACTAGTATACCATACACTCCTATATCATTAATTTATATATTAATACAACTTATTTATAATTAATGAGGTCTATAATGGCATACATTAACAATGTAGCATTACAATGCTGAATAAATAGAAACATTAGAAACATTTGCTCCTACTAGTGAACATTGTACCTTAAATGAAATATAGAAAACTTTCCTAAAAATGATTATAAAAATATATCAACCTAATAGCATGGCATAGAGAATTCATTTGAAACCTACACCGATCCAGTAACAATTAGTGAGGATATTTAAGAAGTCTACTTGTAGGAGGAGAATATAAAATAAAATAAAACTAACAATATTCATATTTACTTTTTCATCATATGTTGTTACCAAAACAATCCGAAATAACATAGTCACACAGGATATATGGCTTTTAAAAGGGTGGAAACTATGAAGTACCGTATGCCTCAATTATTCTTTGAAATTTGAAAAGCAAAATAAATATGATGACACTGAGGGCAGGTTTGATAATTAAAATGAGTACCTACTTATTATTTAATAACTCCCACACTTCCAAGAGGGCAAGGTTGGGTTTAGGCACTTTATACTTTGCTGCAATTGTAGGAGTGGGTTTGCCGTCCAATCACATTATTTTTAAGAAACTAGAATATTAACTATTGCTGCAGTATAAGTAAATTCTAAATAAAAGAATAACAGCAAATACTATATGTAACCGAACCTAATCACATTATTTTTATAAAAAAAATAGAGCATTAATTAGTGCTGCAGTATAAATAAATTCTAATGAAAGAATAAAAACAATTACTATATTGCAGCCAGACCCAATCACATTATTTTAAAAGAAATAGTGTATTAACTCTTGTTGCACTATAGATAAATTCTATAAAAGAATAACAGCAATTATTACATTGCAGCTTAACCAAGCCACATTATTTTAAAAGAAATAGAGCATTAACTATTGCTGCACTATAAATAAATTCTAATAAAGAAATAACAGCAATTATTATATTGCAGCTTAACCAAATCATAATATTTTAAAAGAAATAGAGCATTAACTGTTGCTGCACTATAAATAAATTCTAATAAAAGAATAACAACAATTTGTTATATTGCAGCCAAACCCAATCAATTAATAGGGGTGGTTTACAGCAGAACAAGAACACGAATAAATTTGATAACCACAGGTTTTTAAGATCAGTCTGAATTACGATCAGCAGCAAGTGAACATATATAAAAAAAATCATTAGTATGCTAGACTCTATGAGGAGTTACACAACTTCATCCATGTTACTGTGCACTCATTAAAGATGTGTCAGATTTTTGGTTTAGAGAACTAAACCTTTCTAGGTCAAGAAATTCCTTAATAAAGCAATGCTAATGCTTGCATTTGTAACATCTTGTGAATTACTTCAATACCATGCAAATACAGTAACTAATAAGTGTTGTCAAAGTCAGCATCATGAAACTACAGTTTTCTTTTCACCAAAATTATAACATAAATATATGTGGAAGATGTTAGCATACTCAAAAATGTCAGAATATAGTACATTTACATTATACCCAATAGAATGAAACTGTTGGATGCATGATATTCAATGGATACAAGAAAGATCCATAGGATTTCCTCATGCATAGTTATTATATTCGATGACATATTAGAACTTTCATAGCAGCATCTCTTATAGGACTTCTTAGGTGACCTTATTTAAAAAGGTAACTATATTATCGGTGCAACAACTTTTGTAGACATTCCTACAGATCGTGAACGGATATGCAGTTTACAAAAAGTTGCGGTTACAGGTTATTACTAAATGATATTGTCCAAAGGCCTTCAAAATTTTCCAACAATATTTGTGAGCACGTGTAGACTTAAGTCCGCAATTTATTGTTTATGTACTTTTTCTTGCTGTTGTTATACAAATCGGGTATACATGCTATTGGTTTTGCTATAGTTTGCAGATGATATTGGGAGAATCTGCCATTATGATTTGATATTTGGTATTGTGTGCCTATGGGATATGGTAAGATTGTCAATGTGAATTCATCCTTATCTTCAATACCAAGTATGTTCAGCCTACTCTATTAATTTACTACTGGTGTGACATCCTATCTTTGACCTGATACAGTGAGCTATGATGCTGGTTTTATTTTTATTTTTAAATCGAGTCTTAAGCAGATTGTAACAAATATTATCTCTACTCTGCAAACGTTAAATTCCATATAGACACGTATGAGATTCCACATTACTTATTATCTAGCTCAACTTTGAATATATTCATGCAGGTCACCAAAGCAACAGTATTGATTCAACATCAGTAAATCAAGGCAAATCAAGGATTATGTAGATGTACCATATGGTTTTATTAAAAAGGCTCCGCAACATTCACACAAATGTAATTGGAAGGAGTGATTCATCATAATTTAAAGACTTTATTTTTTTGTTTGGACGCATCCCAAAATAGAAATAAAAGGGCTTAAAATTATATTCAATGCCTTAATTATAATACATATTCATCTTACAGGAATAAAGAACATAAGGTCCTACCTGGTAGCGCTAATCTTGACGAACGATTGAAGGATCAGATAGTGACAAATCAATGCCTAGCTCAACACAATTCCAACCTAAACTCATGCTCGTCATGCTTGTTAATCCTCCTATGTTTACCAAAAGCACTGGGTTTGGCAATGGTGCCAAATAATCATGCCACTCTACAATAGCTTTTCGCAGAGTTGTAAAATTGACATGATGTAAAGCTCCAACTGTAAGGAACATACGACTATAAGGCTCTCTAGTTCTCTGTTCTAAAGGAAAGGTGCAGCTTGACTTCTCCTACATTCTTTAGAAGAGGTGAACTAACACATATATATTCCTTTATAAGATAATCTAGCTTTTTTTGTTTTGTTTTTATTTTGTGTGAAGAGAAATAGGAATCCACTTCAAATATATTGCCCCTCAATACAAGATCACATCCATTTCTCATGAAAGGATCCCTACGTGAGACCTTCTCCCTGGAAATCCTCTCGCTTAATTGACAACCTCCAGTCCCCGCCCTCCTGATGTGAGTTGGGGTCCACTTCATATAATAGAGGGAAGATCAAGTCTCCTGCTCTCAGCATGACGGTGGCCTCCTTCAGATACCATGCAGAGTCCCCATTTCTGTCTATTCATTATGCGTGCTCAGACCATTTTTTCGAGTGAAAGGGTGTATCCCTATTTCCTGTAGTTTTGGCTCCTTCTTGTAACTGTAAAATACTCTTCGTTTCCCCCAATTAACTCTTGGCTCTCCCTATATCATAGTGTACCATCTTATCATTAATTGAGGAAGTGGGTGGAAGATCCACAAAATCAAGATCGACAATACTATCAAATCCAATTCCACAACAATATTTAGGGCACCATAAATGTGATAGTAAGAGTCATTATGTCACTTCCAGTGAACCAACGTGAATGTCATAGAACCACAAAACCAGTCAAGTAATCTAGATTTGAAGAGACATCTATGAGCGGTGAGTAGATATAGAATTAATTCCATTCGTCTGCCACCACTTCAATATGGTCAAAAATTGATTAGCATTTAAATTCGCATGTCAAGAGATCTAATCTCTATGACAAGATTTATAACAATAATTCTTTCTATTATTACTATTTATAACACTTCTTAGTATAAGCGACAATTTATTGCCAATTTAAACATGATTTCAATTTTATTTTATTTACTTTTAATTTTATTGCTACATTATTAATAGCATTATCAGTTTCAATCTTAATTCTAATATTCTTAATATCTCCATTACTTTATACTCCGGGTTAGACAATTAGAGGTATCGTTGCACTTAAACATGACTTGATCATATAATATTTATTTATAACATTTTTTGATAAAATTAATAATCACAACTATGTAGTATACTATACATAATTATTCTTATTTGTGTACCTAAGAATATGAAATATGTGCTTACTAGCTTTGTTATTGCCATGTAAGTAAAATAGTATGTAAATAACAAGACAACCACCATAAATTATATGAACTATGAGTCACGAGGTAATTTGTTTCCGCACATTAAAAATATTTAGACGCATTTATAGGAAGTAGACCAAGTGGCTTTACATGTTATATAATGATCTTATACATCACCACTATATAAAATAAAACTAGCAACTATACAAAAATATCTCATATGAAAATTCAACTAGAGTGTTCTTATAAATAACCATATAATGATATAGATCACAAATAGTTCACAATGGTAAGTATCCAAGTGACATAGTTGAAGCAAAAATGAACTTACTTATACCCTACACTCACAAAACAACTCAATCGCCTTAACCATAATTCACCTAGGGTACGTTGTCACTAGATATTAAAAGATTCTTAGTTTGCATTGTAGAGAACTAATCGAGTGGCTAATTGACTGGGTGGTCTTACATTATATCTATAAGATCTTTTCCAAGGTACTTGTTGTGAGGTTGCAAAGGGTTTTTCGTTTGATTATTTCTCCCAATCAAAGTGGCTTTCTTATTGGAAGCAAAAATTCTTGACCCTATCATCACTGTGCATGAGAAAATCCATTCGTTGATGGTTAACAAAAGGTGTGGATTCTTGTTGAAATTGGATTTGGTTAAAGCTTATGGCAGATTCAATTGGGCCTTTCTATATAAAATTCTCTTTTCTTTTGGCTTCTCGAATACCTTTGTTAAGTTGGTTAGGATCCGCACTTCTACTGTGTCTTTTTCTGTGTTGGTGAATGGTTCTCCTTCAGATTTCTTTAGAAGTTCTAGGGGGTTTGGCAGGGGTCCCAATTTCTCCCTTCCTTTTTATTATTCTTGCTGAGACTCTAGGAAAATCGTTGCAATTAAAGCTTTCCTTGGGTGCCCTAAAGGGCTTGAGACCTTCTTCTTCCTCACCCTCTTATGTGCATCAACAATTTCTTGATGACACCTTGATCTTGGGCAAGGCTTCTATTGTGGAAGCTAGAGCTATTAAGGTGACCCTACAGAAGTATGAGGTAGTGTCAGACCAATTGGTGAGCCTCCCTAAGAGCACGGTCTTCTTCTTTAACACTCCTAAAAGGAGGGTGCAAAGAATTTTTGGTATCCTTCAATTTTTTGTGTGGTCTCTTCCTTCAACCTACCTTGGGTTACCTCTTGGAGCCAATTCATCTCACGACTCCTTCTGGAATGGACTGATTGATAAATTTAATGTGAAGCTGGATGGTTGGAAAGGTGCATTGCTTAGTCAGGCTGGTAAGTTGGTACTCATCAAGGCTAGTTTACAGAATCTACTTGTGTATGCTCTTAGTCTCTTTCAGATGCCTCGTAAATTTTGGGAGCAAATTGAGAGTATCTAGAGAAATTTTCTTTGGTCAGATGTGGAGGTTAAAAAGATATTGAGTTTAGTCTCATGGAAGGAGGTGTGCTAGTCTAAAAGTCAAGGAGGCCTGGGTCTACACAGGATTAAGCCCTTCAATTTGGCTCTTGTGGCCAAGAAGCTCTGGCATTTCCTTTGTGGTGAGAAGGATTGGGTGCAAATTTTGGCTTCTAAATATCTTCCTCAAGTGGATAAATTTCAGGAATTTTTGAGTAAGGACTTCTCTCCTCCTTTGGGGTCCTTTTGGAATTTGTTGTCCAAATCAAGAGGGGTGATTTATGTTGGTTTATTTTGGGCGGTTGGGGATGGCAGGGATATTCTCTTTTGGGATGATTGGAGGTTTGGGCATTGTCCTTTGCTTGATTCTCATTGGGTGAACCCCTAGAGGGACTTGTACATTCATGAATTTGGGAGTCATGTGGCAAACTACATTGTCAATGGGGAATGGAGAAAGATTCATGAGGCGTTCCCTGAGCTGACGGATATTTTTAATGAGTTTTCTATAATTCACATCCCTGTCTCTCTTCAAAGGGATAAGGTGATTTGGAATAGGCTCCCAAATGGATCCTTCTCAGTGGCCTTTGCATTCAAGTCATGTAATGATATTTTGGTCCCTAAGCCGCCATGGGGACTAGTGTGGAATTTGTAGCGTATCCCTAAGATTAATATCTTTTTGTGGTTAATGGTGCAGGATAAGATTCTTACTATTAACAATTCATGGAAACAGGGGTTTTCCATGCCTAATAGATGCTACCTTTGTATGATGGGTGTAGAGGATAGTTCTCATTTGTTTATTGATTACAACTATGCTTGGGAAGTTTGGTCCCTTTTTCTCAATATGTGGCATCTGGTGTGGATTTTTCTTGCTTCATTCTGGGACTTGTGGCTCCAATGGCATGCTCCTTCTTCCAATCCTTCTCTAAATATTCTTTAATCTCTCATGTTACCACATATCTTCTAGGGGTGATGAAAGGAGAGGAACAATAGGATTTTTTAGGGATGCTTCCCTCTCCTCTTTCCCTTTTCTTCAAAATTGTTTCCTCTATTAAGGAGAATTTGATGTTGGTGGTGGAAAAATTTGATATTCCTGGAAGATTGTTGGTTTCATATTATGATGTTGTGGTGGAAAAAAATTGGAAACTTTCCTTTTACATTTCAAAACCCCTGAAGAAGGCCAATCTAGTGAGGGATGAGGTGGTTTGGTTTCCCCCTCCTTCTAGGTGGTTCAAAATCAACTTTGATGGTTCAACTAAAGGCAATCTGGGTCTTGTTGGGTGTGGGGGAGTGTTGAGAGATCACAATTTGGTAGGTTTGCTTCAGTGTGGCACTCACTTTGGGGATCCAGAAAAAACACCTTGTTGAAGTAGCAGTAGCCTATCATAGTATTAAACTGGCTAGGGATATGGGGATCTCCAAACTTTGGATAGAAGGTGATTCGTTAAACATTGTTAATTTCCTTAAGAAAAAATCTCCCCCTTCTTGGTCTATTAATAATTTTATTTCGGATGTCATTTCTTTAAGTGGCGAATTTGAAGAAATATATATTTCTCATGCCTATAGAGAGGCAAATGTTGTTGTTGATTGGCTAGCAAATTATGGAGTGACATCAGCTAGATCGTGGAGGGAGGATGATGTCCTTCCTATTGATTTAAGGAACCTTATTCATAATGATCTTCATTAATTTTTTATTTTTTTCCCACCTCCTTTGGTTTGCATGGGCATCATGAAATTTTTAGTTTGATTATACTTTTTGCTCAGTTGACGCTCATTGGAATTTGTGGCCACATTCAGCTGAGTTGTTTAAGTATCCACCTCATCATTTCCATTGGTACTGCCCTCGATAGCCTCAAACACTTATGGGTGTTTTTCTAGTGATTGCTACTAGCTTTATTCGGCTATTCTTTCCTTATACTAGTAATTTGATGATGGGTGGGGATAGGTGTCGAACGAAGCCTTTGTCTTGTGATGAAACTAGATCCAATGCTGATGTTTGGGAAATCTTAAAAAGGTGTGGTGTTACTCTCTTCATGGAGAGATTGAATGGCTTTAAGTCCTCTGTATCCAAGGATTTTGTCGATGCTTGGCATGGCCGTGTGCTAAGTATGTTTGGTAGGGATACTATCATTAATGAAGATTTTATTGTTGAGGTCACAGGTATGTCAATATAAGGCAGAAAATTTTGCAGGGATAAGAACATTTCGCAGTTGGCCGGACAGAATTTTCTCCATGATAGAGAAAGGGATAAAATGGTTCATTTGGACTATAGGGGCTATGATAGAACCAAGACCAAACCAATTTGGCAGGAGGTTGTGGTGACTTTAATGCATTACTTCACTCTTGATGGTAGATATATGGTGTTGTATGGTCATCACTTTGTGTTTCTCAACCACTTTCGCCATGGTAAGATGGTGTATTTCCCTTTTTACCGATTGATGTCTCTGGAAGAGGGTATTTCAAATTTTAGGAAAAACCCTAGAAATCTGCTTTTGCATGAAGGTTTGATGTTGCTTATTATTGAGTTTATCAAAGCAAATTGCATTGTTAGAACCCCTCAATCCCCTGTTCTTAAGAAGAAGGGGAAAGGAAGTGTGAAATGTAGGATTGAAGAAATTTAGGATTCAAAGGGTATGGAGTTGGAGGAGGAGTCAGAGGGTTGGTCCAATGGCTATGCTACTGATCTAGATTATACACCATTGACGGGCGGTGTTAATCCCTCAACTTCCAAGGCTAACCTGTGTGCTAAACGCAAGTTGAATGTGATGGAGGGTGTTGTCGATGGTTCTGTTGGCAAGAGATTTAAGGGTCATGCTAAGGTTGTGGATGCTAAGGTGGTGGGGAATATTCAAGGTGATGATTTTGGGATTGGTGGGTCCCTTGTGGCTAGTAAGAGGAATTCGGTCGTCAATTTGGAAGACTCTTCTCAGGTGTCTGTGTCCAAGGATAGGGGAAAGTCCAACCTTGTCTCTGAAGGTGTGCATGAGGAGGTTACTCTGGTTGGTTCACACCAGGGTAGGGGGGAGCAATGGATTTTTCTCAAGCATCAGGGCTAGTTAAAGAAGGGGCAGATGTTTCTTTTAATCTGCTTATGTGGCTTGTCCAAGAGGTGTGGGACCTCCACAATAAGCATGAAACCATTTCCCATCGTAACATTTCTACTTTGTGTAGTCTTAAGGAGAAGGAATCTATTTTTGGGCTTACCAGATATTTAAATACTAGTGTGGGTTGTGTGGTGGATGAGCTTGCTAGTTTGAAGAGTGATTATGGTTTGAGGGTGGCTTTGTTGGAAAGATAGAATAGGAAACTTCGTCAGGATTTGTACATGATCATAAACATTAGAAAAGAGAATTTGGAGGCCTCGGTAGAAGGTATGATTTTTCTCAATCAGAAGGCAAAGGATTTGACTAGGAAGGGACTATTTAATGACTATCCAGCTATGGATCAGGGGAAGGATATTGGGATGGATGTGCATGCTATTGATTTGGAGGGTATTCTAAGTGTGCATACTCAAAGAAAAACAAATAAAGATAAAAAGGACCTTGTTCGGGATGTTGAGGAAATCATGGAGATGGATGACAGGCTAGCATCTAAGGATTTGGATGCAGCAATAATGCTTAAGGAACTGCTCTAATGGTCGTGGGGTGTGTCTTTCTAAAAAAATTTTGTTGTTTTTGTCTACTAATGGTCTGTTGATGGTCTGTTAATTAGCTGGTTTTTTGTTCTATTAGGTGGGCAGTTTATTGTTTTATCTTTACTGCCACTTTCTTTTTTATTCAGGGTTTCAGGTACCCTTCAAAACCTATTTATCGTTAATCAAAAATACTAAATAGCCACCAAACTAATTTTATCTCCAATATGTTTATGCTTTCATTCTAACCCTTTTCATATATATATATATGCAATCACTCCTATGTTAATCTGTAACTGCTCCTATGTTAATGGGTGTAATGGAAAAGATGCACATAGATAACTAAAACAACAAATGAAGGGCAATAAAATTACTAACCCTAACCATATTTTTTGACAAAAGAAAGAAGATTTAACTACAATTGCTCCTATGGTAATGGGTGTGACGCCAAAGATACAGAGAGATAACTACAAACAATAAACGAAAGGTGCACAGAGATGACTAAAACAATAAACCAATGGCAAAAAAATAATTGCTCCTATGTTAATCTGAAATTGCTCCTATGTTAATGGGTATAACGCCAAAGATGCATAGAGATAACTAAAATAATAAACCAACGGCGAAAAAATTACAAACCCTAACCATATTTTTTGATAAAAGAAAGAAGATTTAACTACAATTTCTCCATCCATACAAAGCGATAATCTCTTTCAAATCTCCAAAATGGGTATAACTCCAAAGATACAAACATATAACAAGAAGACATGAACAATAAATTAATCATCTATGCAAAATACCCATGTAAAATGACTTACAGATTTCGGAACCGTACTTTTTGATGAAAGAAAGAAGATTTAACTACAATTTCTCCATCCATACAGAGTGATAATCTCTTTCAAATCTCCAAAATGGGTATAACGCCAAAGATACAAACATATAACAAGAAGACATGAACAATAAATTAATGATCTATGCAAAATACCCATGTAAAATGACTTACAGATTCCGAAGAACAATAGTTTTCAATCTGGCATAAAACGGTTCGAAAGCCATCAATTTTTGGAATAGTCTGCTATCAAACCAGCCATGGAGCCGAAGGTGGTGATTTTTATAATAGTCTACTATGAAACCAACACAATAATAGCTATTTCAACAATGCAACTGAATCAAAGTATACTTTCCCACACTACAACATTCAATATTGCATTTACTTCGTTTGCCCCCATCGTACAACAATGATAGAATGCATTAACCCTCACGTGAGAAAACACTTACCATTCAACTTCCATGTATCGAGGACACCAACTCCACCACTTCCAACCCACGTAATTACCAAGCTCCACGTCACCACAAAAAAACCTAGTCAAGTCATCACCGGCCAGGACATCTCTGGTGCCAGCAAATCCAATTCATAGCTGGGCTAACGAAAATCCCAGCGGAAACTTCAAACAAATAGCCTATCGGCTAATTATATTATTGAGAATTATCTTGGAATGTCTTACAATATAGTTTTTTATAAAATCTTTCAAATATAAATATCTTAATTGTAAATCATATGTTTTTCATATATAGCGACCTTTGAACAAATGTTCTTTTTTTTTCATTTTTGGAAGTTACTTTTGTTCAAAGGCACTTTATAATGTACCTTCTGATGTACCTTTGAATGAAGGTACCTTTGTTTCAAAAAAATATCTTCAAATGGAATGGTGTTCTTAGGTTTTCTCCTCCATCTGAGTTCAAAAAAGTGATGTCTCATAAATGGGACTCACTATTGTGAGTTCACCCTATTCCAAATATTCTTCAACATTAATAGATTTGATATTTATTTGAAATAGAAAACTTGGAATGGTCATTATCACCAAAAGGAGATTGTAGTACTAGTCTTATCCCTCATAGCTAAGGTGCACTCAAGAAGGAAACAATTATTTCAATTATTAGAAGAAAAAATGAATTCACACAATGAATGATTAGCATGACCTAACTGATTTTGATACTATGTTTAGAAATTAGGATCATAGGATACTAATCATTATAAAAAGAATATAAAATAAATATAATGAGAATTAGAAAGTATAGATTTTACATGTTACACAAGATATATTGGGTCAGCCCGAAATACCATGTCCCACATTTTGACCAAAGTAGGACATTGAAATCATCATTTTCACAAAAAAAACACTTTATGAAACCTATGGCAACTAAACCATTAATAATATAGAGATGATAACAAATAATTGATAACAGTATCAAACACCATGTTTAACTCTTGCACAACCCAAGTCAACTTAAGATAAACTTTAATCAATAAAATCCCCCCCCCTTTACTACACAAATCCTTCTGGAAGACTTATACATAAAAACATTCCCAAATTGACCATTTAAAAAGAAAATTACTATTTTAAAACAATTTAAAACTCAATAATAAACTATCATTTGGATATATTAAATCCATATGTCACAGCTTGAAAACAACATATCTAAATTTAGTCTTAATCAAAAGATCTATTTCCAAATCCATAACTATTTCATAAAATCAACTCTTCCAATTTTCACAAATTTATATATATAAAAAAAACCATTTTCTAAGCTTCCAAAATTCCAATTTTCTCATACAATTTTAAATAACAAATTTTTAATAATTTCATAAACTTTTCAATATTTAATTACAATCATATATATATACACATATGTTTAAATATAAATATTTTTTTAATAAAAATATTATATTTATTTTAACATAAATATATATACATTAAATATATTAAACTTACAAATATATATATATATATATATATATTATTAATGTAATATTACAAATGATTATTCTGAATTTAATATAGAATTCAAATTAAATAATCGAATATTAAAAAAATCCAAACATAAAGAAATAAATTTTATTTTGTTTACAACCCAGCCGAAACCCGTGGGCAGGCCGGGCGCCAGTGGGAAAGGCCGCGGCCCTTAGGGTTGCGCCCAGCGGCCTTCACCAGGGCTACGCCCAACAGCCCTGGTGGCTGCTGTGCGCAGCCATGGGGGCTGTGTTTCCCCTTATGGGAGAGGGGAGGGTTTCGGCCCTCCCCAAACCCTCCGAAAAATTAATATATTTTTTTTTCTTTGCTTAAAACAAAATTTCGCATGAACAGCGAATTACGAAATTCGATAAAACGGATTTCAGAATTTGATTAAAATTCATTTAAATTCACCTGTACGGTGATAGTATAACAAAATTAAATTTTCTACAATTCAATAAATATATGCACCACATAAGAAATATATTATATATATATACAAAAGTTTGCAACAGTAAATAAAATACTGATAATATGTAAATATTTTCTAGAAAGTTTTCTACATTAAATCTAGAAAATCACTGTGATTCAACAAATATTTTCCTCATGGTTTTCTGAAAATAATTTTGAGAGAAATTTAACCATTTAACAAATTATTTCACCAAGAAAATTTTCATTTAATTACACAGCAATTTCCAAACTAAAATATCAAAAAAAAAATTTAAAAATTTTCCGAGAAGAATATAGGAAATTACGAACAAATTTTTTCTCTAACTTTTAAAGAAATTAAATAAATTGAACAAGAAAAATACCTGTAGAATGAAAGCTTCTTGTAAAAATAATTCCTTTTCCTGTAGCGTACAAAATTCCAATCCCAAAATCTTCTTGAAAATCTTCAAACCAAGAAAGCTTAACCAACCACCAAGATCCTCCAAGGGATCTTCCAATTCCAAAATCAACCAAAATAAAACAGAGAGATAACAACTTCTAAGAAGATTTCAATTTTTATCACAGTAAGAGGATTTTTTTTTTTTGCCAGTGCTCTCATAATTTCCCCGTGAAAAATTTTCAACAACCTCTGTGATTTCCCGAGATCCACAATAACCTCCCGTAACAAATTTCTCAACAACCTCATAAAAGCACTGGCACACTTGTCAAGAAGTGGTTATGAGAAATATCTTCTCCACTTCTCGGCAATTTTGCCAATTCAAATTTTGCATGCCAATTTTATTTTAATTAAAATTTTACAAAACTCAATTTTAATATACATGCATTTTATTTTTATTTTATTTTAATTTTCTAATTTTCCACAATTTAATTAATTTTCAAATGCAATATAAACTTCACACTTAATAATTTAATATAATTTATTTATTTATTTAATTAAAATAGTTTAATCTTTTTAAAGATCAACTATTTAACCAAATAAGCTAATTAACGAATTAAATTATTAAGCAAATAATTTCTACTACATTTAAACATTAATTAATTATCAATAATTTAAAACACAATATTCCAACATTAAAATTTAATCAAATTTACCTTTTCAAAATGATTTAACCAACAGAAATACAATACAACCTATGACTCAAAACTAAAAACAAACAAAATACTATGACCAGGATTAAAGACTAGGCTAGGGTAAACCAAACTACTATCTCCCGATCAACGATTCCGTTGAGTCTTGACACGCTCAGACCTGATTACACAGGTGGAGTCGGTGTCATGTACCTACAAATCCTGCAACCAAGGAAAATAGCGTGCATACAAATATATATATATAAAGCATCAAACAGACACACCGTGTGGAGAAAATCACAGATATCACAGGGCACTCGCAAGCGAGTGATGCGATTCTGTTCTCCACATCAATACACTTCACAGCAAAATTGATGAAATAAATGTTGTTAGTCCATCATAAACATGTACATATCAATGATCAACTAAAAATAACATCTACGCTAAATCATATCATGTCTGAAAACAATAATCACCAAACAAGTATCATCATGTAACAGAATAATCCACCATCGCTCAAAACCAGCGATCGTAATATCTAAACAAAACAACATAGGTCTAACAGTATGAAAGCATAGCAATAGAAAGCATAAGCATAAACGGAGGGGTACTACATCCTCCCCCTAGGATCAGGCTTGCTCCTGAAATCCTGCGAACAGATAGGGATAAAGTTCCCTCATGCATGTCGCATCCTCCCAGGTAGCCGAAGCCTCATAGCTAGGATCCCATTGGACCCTTACCTAATCAACGTCTCAACCCCTGAGACCGAGCGTCCGGTGCTAAAGAATGGCCACGGGCTCCAAAGCCAGCTACCCGTCCTCTACCTGTAACGCATTCCAATCAAGTACATGAGATATGTCAGGATGATATGGTCTAAGTACTGATACATGAAAAACATCATGAATACGAGACAAACTGGGTGGTAAGGCAAGTCGATATGCCACGGGACCAATTCTTTCTAAAATCTCGAATGGTCCTACAAAACGAGGCGCAAGCTTAGAGCCTTTTCCGTAGTGGATCGGACTCTTTCACGGTCGCACTCGAAGAAACACTCTATCACCAACAGCGAACTGTCGATCTATCCTATGCGCATCAGCATATTTCTTTTGCCTATCCTGAGCCGCTATCAAATGCTCTCTAATACGGTCAACCTGTTGCTCCATGTCTCAAAGCATCTCAGGCCCAAGTAATACTCTATCCTCTAGTCGATCCCAACTTAGTGGAGTTCGACAAGGACGACCGTATAATGCCTGATATGGTGGCATACCTATGGAACTCTGATATCCGTTGTTGTAAGCAAATTCTACTAAGTATAAGTAATCCTCCCAACGTGATTGTTGGTCCATTACATACATCCTAAGCATATCCTCTAATATTTGGTTAACTCTTTCAGTTTGACCATCGGTTTGAGGATGATAGGCTCGAACTAAAGTTCAACTGTGTACCTAAAGCACGTTGTAATGAAGTCCATAGGGCAGAAGTAAATACAGGATCTCTATCCGATATAATCCTACGAGGAATCCCATGCAATCTAACGATGTCCTCCATGAATATCCTAGCTATGGATGAAGCATTATATGATGAACGTACTGGTAAAAAGTGAGCTACTTTAGTCAAACGGTCAACAGTTACCATAATGGCATCATGTCGACGTGATGACGTAGGTAACCCTACAATAAAGTCAATGGATATAATATCCCATTTCCATTCGGGAATGAGATGTGGCTGCAATAATCCAGCAGGATGATGATGCTCAGCTTTAACTCGCTGGCATTCAAGACATCTCGATACGTAGTCAGCAATATCACGTTTCATACCAGGCCAGAAATACAATTGCCGAAGATCGGCATGCATTTTCTTGACTCCTGGATGAGTTGAATACGGAGCTCGATGAGCTTCAGTCATGATTAATGTACGAAGACTCTCTACATGAGGTACATAGATGTGACCTAAATGTCGTAATATACCATCCGATTCTAGGACATAACCTTCAAATCGACCTTCTAAAGGTCTACCCGATTCAATCTCGACTTCACTTCGATATAATCTATCAGTAGGAAGTGGAGCTACTATTTGACCTCTCAAATCTAGTTCAAGAGTAGTAGCAGAAATCTCATGTCGACATCGGCTAAGAGCGTCAGCCACTACATTCTCTTTGCCTTGAACATATTTAACTTCAAAATCGTACTCACAAGAACTCCATCCACCGTCTTTGCCTAGCATTCAAGTTAGGTTGCGTAAAGATGTATTGCAAACTACGATTCGGTATGAAGTTCGAAGCGATGACCTAATAGAAAATGTCTCCAACGAACTAATGCATGCACTACTGCCGCTAGTTCTAGGTCATGAGTAGGATAGTTTAATTCGTGGTCCTTGAGTTTGCGAGACTCATAGGCAACCACGCCCATCTTGCATCAAAACTGCTCCCAAACCCTCTAAGGATGCATCCGCACATACTACGAAATCCTTAGTAGGATCAGGAACAATGAGTATAGGCGCATTAGTTAGCTTTTCTTTAAGAGTCTGAAAGGCCAACTGACACTGTTCTGTCCAAACAAACTTCTTCCCTTTCCTCTGAAGAGAAGTAATAGGATGACCTATTCTAGAAAAACCCTCTACAAAACGCCTATAATAACCAGCTAGACCCATAAAACTACGAACTTCACCTACATTAGTAGGTGTGGGCCAATCCACAATAGCTTGGATCTTTGAAGGATCCATAGCAATACCTTTTCCAGATATCACATGTCCAAGATATTTGATCTCAGTTTGAAAGAAGTCACACTTCAGGTTTGCATACAATTGATTTTCCCTTAAACATTGCAATACCTGTCTCAAGTGTTCTTCATGTTCCTTCATGTTCCTCGAATAAACTAAAATTTCATCAAGAAATACCAGGACAAAGTGATCAAGGTATGTACAAAATACACCATTCATCAAACTCATGAATACAGATGGTGCGTTCGTTAACCCAAATGGTACCACTGTGAATTCATAGTGCCCATAACGAGTTCGAAAAGCAGTTTTATGAATGTCTGCTTCAGCTATACGTAATTGATGGTAACCGGATTTCAAATCAATTTTAGAGAACACATTAGCTCCCTTAATTTGATCAAAAAAATCATCGATTCTAGGCAAAGGATAATGATTCTTAATCGTAACCTTGTTCAATTGACGATAGTCAATGCACAGCCTAAGAGATCCGTCCTTCTTCTTTACGAAGATGACAGGTGCTCCCCAAGGGGAAACACTTGGATGAATAAAACCCTTTTCTAATAGTTCCTCTAACTGAATACAAAGTTCCTCTAACTCCTGAGTCATCATTCTATAAGGAGCTATAGATATAGGCTCAGCTCCAGGAACTAGGTCAACTCTAAAGTCGATATCCCTTTTTGGTGGCATTCCAGGAATGTCATCAGGAAATACATCCATGAATTCCCTAAGAATAGGATGATCATCAAGAGATACCACTCGACTCTCACCCTCATCTAAATCAGTAACTGTTGTTGCAAACAGTTGACATCCCTGACGAAGACACCTCTTTAATTGCATAGCAGATATCATCCGCAAAGAGATAGGTCTTTGAATACCTACGATTTCCACTTTCGCACCTAAATCATTCATGCAACTAACTGTCTTAAGTCGACAGTCAATTACAGCATGACAAGATGCTAGCCAATCCATACCTAGTACTATGTCATACGATCCCAAGGGTGTAACATATAAATCTACTAAGGTAGTTAACGTACCAATTTTAAGTTCACAGTTATGTACTAAGTTTTCTACTGCTACTTTCACCCCTGAGGCGAATTCAACTTGCCATTTACCACCTTGCTTTACCGCCACAAGACCACAACGGTCAACAATGGTCGGTGAAATAAAGGAGTCAGTGGCTCCAGAATCAAAAAGTATAGAAACACTAACACTATTTAACTTACCTGAAGTTTCGACCACCGTATTCTGGTGATCGGCTTGGCGGTCATTAACCGCTACATATACTGTATGTGCTCGCCCTGCATCACCCACTGTAGGCTCTGAAACTATAGGTTGAGGCCCATAACTAGTAGGACCTCTCATTGGACACTACCTAGCTATGTGTCCCTGCTGCCCACATGAATAACAACCTGTACCTATGCCTCTACCAAATCCTCTGCCACCCGAAGGTGCATTGGACTGCTGAAAACTACCCCTACTGATGGTAGACTGAGCACTCTACGCAGGCTGATCCTGCCTATTGCGCTTGTTGCGCCACCAGTTGCGACCCTTTCCTGTTTGAGGACTATTTTGTTGTTGTGATTGAGGGTTATTGTTCTTTTGAGGTGTTGGTTGTTGTTGTTGCTGCCCACCCTTTGTGGGAGTCTATTGGTTCTTGGAAGAACCACCTGTCTGTACTTGTCCACCCCGTGGACTAAAACCTGCTGCAGGAGCACTCCCAATCTGCACTCCTGTATGCCCACCTAATGCCATAATAAGGTTCTCCTCAACTATGAGAGCCTTCTCCACTGCGACTTCCATAGTCTTTGGCTCAAAGACTCGGACACCACCACTGATACGGGCGTTTAAGCCCCTGATAAAATGTTGCACTAGCATAGGCTCATCATCGCCAATACCAGCATACTGCTTGAGTTCGTAGAACCTACGTTCATATTGCTCTACAGAAAGAGCTAACTGACGTAGATTATGGAACTCATCAGCCCTCTGCTGCCTCCAGTGTTCTGAAAGGAACCATGCTCTAAACCTCTCAAGAAACATATCCCAAGACACAAAACCAATATCAATATGGAGCTTCTGCTCCTCTAGGTGCCACCAAGTGGAGGTGAATCCTCTCAAGTGCATAATAGCGCATCTGGCACGGGTATTGCTACCGTAAGGGTGCATGGCAAAGCATCTACCCAAATCTAATAGCCAAGTCTCTACCTCTAATCCTCCTCCTGAACCATAAAAGGTAGGAGGACGTGCTCTTAGTAAATCCCTCATATGACCTGCGATAATAGCATCTTGATGTGCTGTGTCATCTACTCTCCTAGGGGATTTATCTCTCTCTCTAACAACCTCCTGCTCATCTACCTGTCTAGGTCCAAGACAAGCCAGGACCTCCTCTAATAATGGACGTATCTGAGAACCCTCTACTGCTGACTGTACGGGATTCTGTCCCTCATTTCTCTGACCCATCTGTTCTCCCTGATCACTGTGGTGAGGGCTAGGAGGGGGAGTAACCTGAGGGATTGGCCCTCGGCCTCCACCTCGACCTCTACCACGACCTCTTCCTCCTCACCTAGGCATGTTCCTACACATAACAATTACGAGTCTTAGATACTATTCAACCAAGGTTATCAGTTGCGACACTACGTACTAGGTCAACCTAATGGGCTCGAGATTACCCATAGCGTCTAGTGTTTGTAACCTTGGCTCTGATACCAATCTATAATGCCCCGTCTTAATAACCTAAGAATGTTGCAAAAGAGTAATAAAGGTGAAATAATTTTTATTTTTTTTAAGTATTAATACTAAGTTAATTAATTGCATACATTCTTAGGTTAAATGACATTACACTACTTTGAGTTTTCCATAAGCGACTTAAGTATTTCGCATTGCACATATTAAATCATAACATAAAATAAACATTGCATAATAATAAATTTTCCATTCAAGATATAATAAAGTACAACCATGTTTTTCCATACATTGCATTTGATATGATATTACAATACTCATCCAACTTGATGAGGTAGTTCAAATAATAGTTACAATTACATATACATTGTTCACCTCTTATACAACTGAGGGATGTTTTTCAATTACAAGTTTACAATATACAATGTTGAAATAAACATAGATCCAAGTGCGAGCTCTCCATCCATGAAGCTCTAGATGCCATGATCAAACTGGGGACCCAACGGAGTAAGGTGCACGTTCCACCCAACCATGTGGTACCCGTAGGTCCACCCCCCGTGCTAGGAGATAGTAATAAGGTTACCTAGACCAAATCAACTAACCCTAGACACTTAGTACAAACATTCTAATGGTTACATTGCTTCCAAATTTTGACAATTGATTATACCACAAACATAGGGTTAACTGTTATTCTAGGTGGAGTGTCATCACAACGATGCAAAGGTTACCCTGGTGTTTCTTCCTAGGTTTCGGCCCCCAATCCTTGGGTTACCCTGGTAACCTCTTATGAAACCCGGCCCCTATTGCATACTGTTGCGGAATCGAATGTCTCTTAAGGAAACGAGACACTGATTTGCCATTCCAGGCCTTCTCAACTTATACTCATGACTGTAGAAGCTCAAGAGTCATAAGTGAGGAATGTACATCTTATTAAGTGTTTTAGATCTATCTACTATGTTCTTTAGTTTTCACTGAGTTACTAACTATTTGTAAGTTACCCTGACACCACTTTGTGTGTCGGCCCTTACAAATAGCCACTCCCCTAAATATAACAAGGGTTTCTAAATTTTCTTGACTAGGGTTTACCAAGTGCACAAATTACGACTCACAATAACAAATAATCGATAACAGTATCAAACACCATGTTTAACTCTTGCACAACCCAAGTCAACTTAAGATAAACTTTAATCAATAAAATCCCCCCCTTTACTACACAAATCCTTCTGGAAGACTTATACATAAAAACATTCCCAAATTGACCATTTAAAAAGAAAATTACTATTTTAAAACAATTTAAAACTCAATAATAAACTATCATTTGGATATATTAAATCCATATGTCACAGCTTGAAAACAACATATCTAAATTTAGTCTTAATCAAAAGATCTATTTCCAAATCCATAACTATTTCATAAAATCAACTCTTCCAATTTTCACAAATTTATATATATAAAAAAAACCATTTTCTAAGCTTCCAAAATTCCAATTTTCTCATACAATTTTAAATAACAAATTTTTAATAATTTCATAAACTTTTCAATATTTAATTACAATCATATATATATACACATATGTTTAAATATAAATATTTTTTTAATAAAAATATTATATTTATTTTAACATAAATATATATACATTAAATATATTAAACTTACAAATATATATATATATATATATATATTATTAATGTAATATTACAAATGATTATTCTGAATTTAATATAGAATTCAAATTAAATAATCGAATATTAAAAAAATCCAAACATAAAGAAATAAATTTTATTTTGTTTACAACCCAGCCGAAACCCGTGGGCAGGCCGGGCGCCAGTGGGAAAGGCCGCGGCCCTTAGGGTTGCGCCCAGCGGCCTTCACCAGGGCTACGCCCAACAGCCCTGGTGGCTGCTGTGCGCAGCCATGGGGGCTGTGTTTCCCCTTATGGGAGAGGGGAGGGTTTCGGCCCTCCCCAAACCCTCCGAAAAATTAATATATTTTTTTTTCTTTGCTTAAAACAAAATTTCGCATGAACAGCGAATTACGAAATTCGATAAAACGGATTTCAGAATTTGATTAAAATTCATTTAAATTCACCTGTACGGTGATAGTATAACAAAATTAAATTTTCTACAATTCAATAAATATATGCACCACATAAGAAATATATTATATATATATACAAAAGTTTGCAACAGTAAATAAAATACTGATAATATGTAAATATTTTCTAGAAAGTTTTCTACATTAAATCTAGAAAATCACTGTGATTCAACAAATATTTTCCTCATGGTTTTCTGAAAATAATTTTGAGAGAAATTTAACCATTTAACAAATTATTTCACCAAGAAAATTTTCATTTAATTACACAGCAATTTCCAAACTAAAATATCAAAAAAAAAATTTAAAAATTTTCCGAGAAGAATATAGGAAATTACGAACAAATTTTTTCTCTAACTTTTAAAGAAATTAAATAAATTGAACAAGAAAAATACCTGTAGAATGAAAGCTTCTTGTAAAAATAATTCCTTTTCCTGTAGCGTACAAAATTCCAATCCCAAAATCTTCTTGAAAATCTTCAAACCAAGAAAGCTTAACCAACCACCAAGATCCTCCAAGGGATCTTCCAATTCCAAAATCAACCAAAATAAAACAGAGAGATAACAACTTCTAAGAAGATTTCAATTTTTATCACAGTAAGAGGATTTTTTTTTTTTGCCAGTGCTCTCATAATTTCCCCGTGAAAAATTTTCAACAACCTCTGTGATTTCCCGAGATCCACAATAACCTCCCGTAACAAATTTCTCAACAACCTCATAAAAGCACTGGCACACTTGTCGAGAAGTGGTTATGAGAAATATCTTCTCCACTTCTCGGCAATTTTGCCAATTCAAATTTTGCATGCCAATTTTATTTTAATTAAAATTTTACAAAACTCAATTTTAATATACATGCATTTTATTTTTATTTTATTTTAATTTTCTAATTTTCCACAATTTAATTAATTTTCAAATGCAATATAAACTTCACACTTAATAATTTAATATAATTTATTTATTTATTTAATTAAAATAGTTTAATCTTTTTAAAGATCAACTATTTAACCAAATAAGCTAATTAACGAATTAAATTATTAAGCAAATAATTTCTACTACATTTAAACATTAATTAATATCAATAATTTAAAACACAATATTCCAACATTAAAATTTAATCAAATTTACCTTTTCAAAATGATTTTAACCAACAAAAATACAATACAACCTATGACTCAAAACTAAAAACAAACAAAAATACTATGACTGTGATTAAAGACTAGGCTAGGGTAAACCAGACTACTATCTCCAACAATCCATTCCTGAGTCTTGACACACCCTGCACTGACATACGTGGAGTTGGTGTCATGTACCCAAATCCCGCAAACTAAGGAAAATAACGTGGATACAAATATATATATATAAAGCATCAAATGACACACCGTATGGAGAAAATCACAGATATCGCAGGGCACTCTCGCAAGCTTAGTGATGATTTTGTTCTCCACACCAATACACTTCACAGCAAAACTAACGAAATAAATGTTGTTAGTCCATCATAAACATGTACATATCAATGATCAACTGAAAATAACATCTACGCTAAATCATATCATGTCTGAAAACAATAATCACCAAACAAGTATCATCATGTAACAGAATAATCCACCATCGCTCAAAACCAGCGATCGTAATATCTAAACAAAACAACATAGGTCTAACAGTATGAAAGCATAGCAACAGAAAGCATAAGCATAAACGGAGGGGTACTATAGTGGGAAAATACATTTAGGAATATTAGTCACACTTATTCAAAGCAACCATTCATAAATAATTAATAATCAATTAGTTATTAGACTATAATTATTTTAATGAGATGTGATTAATAAAACATATAATATATAAAGTTTTATAATCTTATATTAGAACAATCTATAAATGCTACAAGGGTATGGTCCTCAATAACATTATGTTCTAACATAGATCAATATAACCTTTCTCTAAATTTTTGCAACATTTCATTACTTTTACAACCTATAAATCAATCTTTTCCCTCCTACTCTAAGCTCCAATATATGGCCAAATATAATATAAGAAAGGTCATAAGTAGTTTCTAATGCAATATATAGCAATTTCAACAATCCCCCAAACACATGGCCTACCTTCAATAATTTAAAGCAAGCATGCCTATACAAGCCTGAACAATACTTTTTTATATTTTTTCCACTGTGATAATCTACATACATTGCCTCTTTAATAAAAGCATCATGTTGCAGGAAAGATGCCACAAGGTCTAGTCTCCCCATATCCCCATGGTACTGGAGGGCATGTCACACTAGCGTCATCAGTCATGTGAAAAAAATTTACCAGACGCGCTATAGTGGGAAGCTACCCAATTCCAATTCCTACAGTCTAAAAATTAAAAAAAAATTAAAAATCAACTAATAACTATCTAAATTGAATTAATTTACGAGATGGTGTCTACATACTTCAAATATATAAATAATAAACATATTAACATATACAATTTAATACAATATTATATTATATAATATATAATATAAATATAAATAATGCCTAAATAATATAATATAATATAAATAATATACTATTATATATTCTATAACATACAATATAAATATAAATAAAATATCTAATATAGTTTTACATATGTTTTTAATTTAATCAAAAACACAAATAAAAAATCACATCAAAAAGGCCAATGAACTATCATCATCCTACTTAGTAGGGCAGTAACCAATGGAAATCTAATAGCAAACATCAAGCATTTCGCATATTTTACCTTGGTCTTTTCTTTTGACCTAGGATCGTGTGATGGGGATGACAATACAAGAAGCTCAGTTAATTTCCTAGAAGATACTACACTTTAAACTGTTCGTTGGGGACAGGTTAAAATGTATTATGATCCAGCCAACTAATCGTCCTTTTTGTCATAGACATGAAAATATGAAGCATATTTTTTTGGAATTATCAGTTGGTTAAAAAGCTATGGAATTCTATGTTCAATGATTTTTTTTCTATCTTTACTCATAAGTTAAGCTAGAAAGAAGCTCTTCTTGGAGTTGGTCTTTATGATAATAGAATTGTTGATAGTGTGAGACATGTAATTTTGTTACATATATGGATAAATAAATGCAAAGTTGTTTTTACTACAATAATGATCATGAGGAAGTTATATTTTTAAGGCTTTACTCTAATTTTTTTTTTTGTCTTGCTACCCTGTTTCCTATGCTTCAAATTTGACAAATCAAGCTGCAAATTGAATAATTGCTGACCAAAAAAGAATTTTGTATTGGTCAAGGTTTAAGTTCTATTTTCCAAGTTGTTTAGTGCTTTTGTATTTTATTTAGCTCGACATTTTGATGTAACTTTTCAGCTTATTGTGATATTTTAAGCCATTGTTGTGTACATAGGTTTTGATCTTGATTTTTTGGAGTTGTGGTTTTTTGTACAACTCTTTGTTTTGTAATGGTTCTTCTTATGTGTATAGTTTCTCACTACAATTTTATAACTGTGCTTTATTCTTTGTAATTGCATTCATCAAATACAAAAAAAAAAAAAATTAAAACATTATTACCTCATATGTCCCCAAATCCAATCAACACCAATAGAATGACCATCACATGAGTTTAGCTTGTCATGCATCTAAATATACATCTCTAGAAACTGTGCTCAAGCTTTTCCTCCACATGGATCTCTTTGGCATACCCATCGCACATGAAGGTGAAATTGCTAGTTTTTAAAAATGTCACAAAAGATATCTTATTTATAACACTTATTCCACTAAAGATAGCATCAACATTGTCAATTTGTTTCTTGGAGACCCTCAAACACCCTCAATTGTACATTGGATTTTATTGCCTTTGGGGTTGCCTGGAGTTAAGTTGATGTCATACTTTATAGGTCCAAGTCGAGAGAATTAAAATTGATAGATGTGGGAAGTTAGAATGTCTTCAATTGAATGGTTGGTAACTTTCAAATTATATGATTGTATATTACTGATTTTCTTGAGCTTGAGAAGTTTCCAAGTCTTTCTCGAGTGAGCTACCTAGAGAAAATTGAGATTAAGAATTGTGATAAGTTATAAAACATTAAGCTCCCAATAGTGCTCATCATTATATCTTTACAAAGTTACAAACATTTGCAAATACTATCAAGAATTGGTGATTTTATGGAGGTGGGTAAGTGCAAAAAGATGGGGGGCCAAAACAAGGGCTTAAGTGACCACGTTTTTTTCTAAAATCAGGAAATACTGACCTTGGATGCAAAATTGAGGATAGTTACACTCAAAATGTTGAGATGAAACAAAAACAAGGATCATAGTGCTCTGAGTCTACTTTCTAAGCTACTAATTTTTTTAAAAAATTGTTGAGATTAAGGGGTTCAAAAGAGGGGGCCACAGAAATTGGTCTTGTTTTTGTCAAAAAAACGTAACATAGCAACTTTTGTGGCTGCCTCAAAAGATTAACTTATTTTTAGTATTTTTAAAATCACTTTAGTAAAAAATTAGCCAACAATATGTAGTTTATGCTCGATTTTTTTGATAATTTTTTAATGAATATTTGATTTTTTACTAATTTTCAAAGTGGACACTTCCTGAAAAATAGAATTTTGGTCATGCTACCCCTATAAATTTTGAAAACTAATTGAAAATCATTTTTTTAAATATGTGTAGAATGGAGTTTAGTTTCTAAAAATGTAATTTATTTGAAATTTTGATGACCAGTTAATTTATAACGAAAAAAACACCAAACACTGGTTTTTTCCAAAAAAATAGACACACAAACAAAAGAAATTATAGATCAAAGGCTTAACATTGTCAAAATATGAAAAAAATTACATCGTTAGATAGCTAAGAGAGAGCCTAATATTACCTAGGTGTTTGATTTTTTCAACCTTGAAACACGTACAAACTTGATGCTTAGCACGAACTCGATTATGTGAAATATTGTAGAATCTGTAAAAACATGTCTTTGGACATTGGGAAGGAACTCCAAGCCTTTGGATTGGTATTCCAAGGAAAATACCAAGCCCAAGGCTTGGAGATTCCCAAAGCAAGAAATAACGTGAGTGTGTTATAATGTGAGCACGTTATAATACGCTCACATTATTTCTTAGTTTTGACATGATTTTTGCATTTGTGCCCAAGACATGTCTAGCAATACATAATGTGAGTGTGTTATAACATGCTCACATTATGTCTTCCTTCGTGTTAAATGCTAGTTTATTGAATGCATGTATATATATTTGTATATTTGTATGTATGTATGATTGTATGACATGTATGTGTGTATTCCTATATGTATGTATGTATGTATCAGTGTATGTATGTATGTATGCATGCATGTATGTATGTATGTATGTATGCCTACTTATATGTGTGTACGTATGTCTTTATGTATGTGTGTATGCTTATATGTATGTATGTATGTAAGATTGTATGTACATATGTGTGTATGCTTGTATGTATGTAATATTGTGTGTACATATGTATGTATGCTTATATGTATATGTAAGATTGTATGTACATATGTATGTATGTAAGTATGTATGTATGTCTACTTATATGTATGCATGTCTTTAGAGGGAGAGAGAATTTTAAGAGAGAGAGATAGAGAGAGATTTATCTAGGTATGGTGGGAGGGAGATAGGGAGGGAGAGACCTAACAGAGAGAGATGTAGAGAGGTAGTGAGAGAGACTTGAGAGAGGGAGAAGGGGTGGAAGGGAGAGACCTAAGAGAGAGGGAGTGGGATAGAAGGGGTTGGAGTGAGATGGACTTAGCTAGGTAGGGTGGGAGGGATAGAGGGAGAGAGAGAGGGAGAGAAAGAGAGAGTTATGTGGGTAGGGTTCTAGAGGGAGAGACTTGAGAGTGTGATTGGGGTGAGAGGGAGAGACTTGAGAGATAGGTACAGAGAGGGAGTGGGAGAGAGAGGGAGTGGGAGAGAGGGATTGTGTGAGAGAGATACTTGAGAGAGGGAGAGGGTGTGGGAAGGAGTGTGAGAAAGGGGTGGAGTGATAGGAACTTATCTAGGTAGGGTGGGAGGGATAGAGAGAGAGGGGAGAGAGAGAGAGTTACCTAGGTAGGGTGCTAGAGGGAGAGACCTAAGAGAGAGGGGGTGGGAGGGAGATACCTGAGAGATAGGGAGAGAGAGAGGGAGTGGGAGAGAGGGATTGATGAAGAGGGAGTGGAAGGGATATATAGAGAGAGAGAGATATAGAGGGAGTGAGAGAGAGAGAGAGTGGTAGGGATTGATAGAGCAAGAGGTATGTAGAAAGAGGGAGAGGGTAGATAGAGACAATTAGAGATGGTAGGAGAGAGGGAGGGAGAGATAGGTGAGGTGGATAGATAGAGAGAGAGGGATAGGGGTTGAGGGTATAGGGTTGAGGTATTAGGGTTGAGGTTCCAATTTATAGGGTAGAGGGTTGAGGGTTTAAGTGTTTAAGGGTTGAGGGGTTAAGGGTTTAGGGTTTAAGGGTTTAAGAGTTAAGGGATGAGGTTTAGGGTTTAAGGGCTTAGGATTCAGGGATTAGGGTTGAGGTTTGAGGGTATAGGGTTGAGTATATAGGTTTTAGGGTATATGGTTGAGAATTGATGGTTTAGGGTTTAATGTATATTGTAGAGGGTTGAGAGATTAGGGTAGAGGGTTGAGGGTTTAAGCATTTAAGGGTTGAGGGGTTAAGGGTTAAGGGTTTAGGGTTTAAGGGTTTAAGAGTTGAGGAATGAGGTTTAGGTTTTAAGGGTTTAGGATTGAGGGATTAGGGTTGAGGGTTGAGGGTATAGGGTTGAGTATATAGGTTTTAGGGTATATGGTTGAGAATTGAGGGTTTAGGGTTTAATGTATATTGTAGAGGGTTGAGGGATTAGGGTTTAAGGGTTGAGAGTTGAGGGATTAGGTTTGAGGGATTAAGGGTTGAAAATTGAGGGTTTAGGGATTGAGGGTTGAGGGATTAATGGTTCAAGGTGTAGGGTTTAAGGTTTGAGGGTTGGGGATTTAGGGTAGATAGGTTAAGGGTTGAGGGTATAGGGTTGAGAGTTTAGGGTATTGGGTTGAGGGTAGAGGGTAGAGAGTTTAAGGTTTTAGGGTTTAAGGATTGAGGGTTTAGGGTTTAGCGTTGATTTTTTAAGGGTTTAAGGGTTGATGGTATAGGGTTGAGGGATTATGGTAGAGAGGAGGGAGGGAAGGAGGGAGTGATGGAGGGAGAAGTGGCATAGAGAGGAGAGAAGAGGAGGGAGGGAAAAAGATAGATGAGGGTTGAGGATCCAATGTATAGGGTAGAGGGTTGAGGACCTATAGGGTTGAGGGTTTAGGGTATTGAGTTGAGGGTATATGGTTGAGGGATTAGGGTTGAGGGTAGAGGGTAGAAGGTTTAAGGGTTTCAGGTTGAGGGTTTAGGGTCGAGGATTTAGGGTAGAGGGTAGAGGGTAGAGGGTTTAGGGTATACATTTGAGGGTATATGGTTGAAGGATTAGGGTTGAGGGTCTAATGTATAGGATAGAGGGTATATGGGTTTATTTTTTAGGGTTTAAGTGTTGAGGGTTGAGGGATTAAGGGTTGAGGTTTGAGAATTGAGGGTTGAGGGTTTAATGTACAGGGTAGAGGGTAGAGGGTAGAGGTTCAAGGGTTTAAGTGTTGAGGGATTAGGGTTGAGGGTTGATGGATTAGGGTAGAGAATTTACTTTGGTTTAAGGGTTTAAGGGTTTAGGGTAGAGGGTATTGAGTTGAGGGTAGAGGGTAGAGGGTTTAATGGTTTGGGGTTTAAGGGTTGAGGGTTGAGGGTTTAAAGTTGAGGATAGAGGGTTGAGGGTATATGGTTGATTGATTATGGTTGGGGGTCTAATGTATAGGGTATAGGGTATAGGGGTTGATGGTTTATGGTTTAAGGGTTGAGGGTTGAGGGATTAGGGTTGAGGGATTAAGGGTTGAGGGTTTAGGGTTTTAGGGTTGAGGGTTTAGGGATTAGGGTTGAGGGAGTAAGGGTTTATGGATTACAGATTGAGGGTTTATGGTAGAGGGTTTAAGGGTTTAAGGGTTGAGGGCTTATGTTTTAGGGATTGGGGTTTAGGGTCTAGGTTGAGGGTTGAGGGTTTAATGGTTTAAGGGTCGAGGGATTAGTGTTGAGGGTTTAGGGTTGAGGGTTGATGGATGAGGTTTGAGGGTTAAGGGTTGAGAATATAAGGTTTTAAGAGTTGAGGGTATAAGGTTGAGGGATTAGGTTAGAGAGTTTAAAATTTTAGGGAGAGAGAGAGTTGAGATAGATAGAGAGAGAGGGATAAGGGTTGAGTACCTATAGGGTTGAGGATTAGGGTTGAGGTTCCAATGTATAGGGTAGAGGGTTTAAAGTATAGGGTAGAGGGTTGAGGGTTTAAGCATTTAAGGGTTGAGGGGTTAAGGGTTGAGGGGTTAAGGGTTGAGGTTTTAAGGGTTTAAGAGTTAAGGGATGATGTTTAGGGTTTAAGGCTTAGGGTTGAGGGATTATGGTTGAAGGTTGATGGTATAGGGTTGAGTATATATGTTTTAGGGTATATGGTTGAGGATCCAATGTATAGGGTAGATGGTTGAGAATTGAGGGTTCAGGGTTCAATGTATAGTGTAGAGGGTAGAGGGTTGAGGGTTTAAGGGCTTAAGGGTTTAGGGATTAGGGTTTAAGGGTTTAGGGTTGATGGATTAGGGTTTAAGGTTTAAGGTTTTAGGGATTAGGGTTGAGGGATTAAGGGTTGACAGTTGAGGTTTTAGGGATTGAGGGTTGAGGGATTAGAGTAGAGAGGGGGGGCGGAGGGAGGGAGAGATGGAGAGAGAGGTGAGATAGAGAGGAGGAGAGAAGAGGAGGGAAGGACAAAGAGATATGATGGTTGAGAATTGAGGGTATAGAGTTGATGGTTATAGGTTTAAGGAATTAGGGTTGAGGGTAGAGGGTAGAGGGTTTAAGGGTTTAGGTTTTAATGGTTGAGGGTTGAGGGTAGATATTTTAAGTGTTTAATGGTTTAAGGGTATAGAGTGGGAGGAGAGAGATAGAGGGAGTGAGAGAGGGCCAGGGAGAGGAAGGGTGGGAGAGAGAGGGGCAGGAGAGGGAGATGGGAGTGGGAGAGAGATAGAGGGATTGGGAGAGAGAGAGAGAGAGAGAGAGAGAGAGAGAGAGAGAGAGAGAGGTGGGAGAGATGGGGGTGAGAGATGGGGGAGTGAGGAGAGAGGGAGGAGACTAAGAGAGGGAGGGGGTGGGAGTGAAGGGAGAGAAAGGGAGATGGAGAGAGAGAGAGGGGGAGGGGGAGGGAGGAGGGTGGGAGAGAGAGAGATAGAGAGGGGTCGGGGAGAAACCTAAGAGGAGGGAGAGAGAGAGAGACCTAAGGAGGAGAGGGAGATGGGAGGGAGGAGACTTGAGAGAGAATGGGGTGCAAGGTGAGTACATGTCATGGCTTATAATGTATGAGATAATGAACAAAATTTTGAGTACTTATTGAACTACATATTTCTCACTATCATGCTTACTATTTTCCCTATCCATGTATCTTGTTTGAAAGCACCTATTTTAGGCTTTTATCCATAGTAGCAAGGTGGTGAACCATTTGATAAAATGCTTTGGTAGACATGTATGAATAATGTGGTAGCATAGAGAAGGAAAATAATTGTTTAAAAAAATTCCTCAAAGAAATGTGGTCTCATGGTGATGGAATTCCATGACAAACAAATGTTTCATGGAATTCCATCACCATGAGACCGAGTTTCTTTGAGAATTTTTTTCAAATAGCTCATTGTCTTCTCTATATTATTATGTTGGGATGGGGTGGATGGTATAGTGTGGTCTTGGTTATGAGATGGAGGGAAATCATGACATGAAGAGGGAGGGGTGGGAATATTAAAAAATGGAATAATAGGTGGAAGGTTCCATGAATTGGTAAATTGAGGATGAGGATCTTGAAAAGAATTTGGAGGGGGATTTTGGCTAAAGGCTTGGTTTCTATTCTTAAGGCAGTGAGTAGTTTGAAAAAATTCCTCAAAGAAATGTGGTCTCATAAATTTGGAATGGCATTCCATCACCATGAGACCACATTTCTTCACAATATCAACACTGTGACCCTGAAATTTTATTACAATCATTAAACTAAATTAGTTAATCTTGCATTTCAAAAATGAAATTTAATAAATTAAATTCAATGAACATGCTAATATTTACCTTAGTATCGATGTCAAAAGCCTCATTCAAAATTTCATTTGTCATCACCATCTCTGTAGTTGCAGACATATCCTGTGCACTAGCCTCCTGAGTGTCTATGGGGTCATACGTACAAAATGACCCACAAACCTAACAAGAATGGGGTGGAAGCCTACCCCTCAAACTATCCCTTGGATGGTGTTGTACTATAGGACTGGCATGTTGGATGATACTTTGGGTCAAAGAGCTGATAGACTACAAAGTTTCCACCTCAGCACTCTCCTTCACAATGGAAGGGATAATGATGTGCTCATGATTCATCCTAGCAAGAGCTTGTCTCCCTTGCCACTGAGGATTTTGACGTGCACCTAGTCTATCCTATACCGACCCTCCACTTCTCCCTTGAAATTCCCTCATATAAAATAGTTGGGGATTTTGTTGAGGATGAACTCGCAATAGAGTTTCCTAAAGAAATATTGGGGGACCTCGAGCATTATTGTTGCATGGTGGATAGTCAAAAACCGTCCACCACCTATCCCAAAAATTGTTCCTATTCCCTTGATGGTGGAACCAATGGATAGGAAACCTCTTGACATTAAGGTCAAGATTTTTATTTGTGTGTGGGTCAGTGAATAGTGAGCACAAATCATATTTTGTATTTTTTTCATCTTTTACTTTTTTATATGATAATTTATTTGCATAAAAATTCCTTCACGTCTATCTCCTATCTACCCAACCACTTAATTGTTTGTTGATTGCATCTACATGTGTTAACATGTCTTGAAGTGAATTCACAAGTGTTCTTTCCATGGTTGAACTTAAAGGATCATTCAACCTCATGATTAATATAACATGAGTGTGTTATAGGATTGATGTGATCGGGCCTTAGGCTCACTCACACCAAGCCATAACGTGAACATGTTATATAACGTGCTCAAATTTTAAAAAAAAATTGGCCACTTTGGCCCGCCAACTTTTTACACCCACCCAAGTTAAAGAGTTGATTATTAGTGAGTGTCCTATGCTTGGGGAGTTTCCAATTCTTATTAGATTGAATTTCTTCAAGGTAATTATGATTTACCCTTTTGAATATTTTCATGCATTACAATGGATGAAACTTTGTTATTGTAGCAACATAGTAATATGGAATTGAATTCATAAGTTGAAGATAATAATTTTAATAAAAAATTATTGTAGTGTAGAAAAATGTATCCCTTTATATTTTCACACTTGTTTGGATCCTCCTTGCTAAAATTGGGCTTCTTTATGCCTTATTTTTTCCTATTTTACATCCACAGGCCTCATTTAATGCATCTTTCCAAGGATAATCCCAACACATATCTAATGACCAATCATAATTTAATGATTTTGGATTGTATGGCCAAGATTTAGTGATTTGGGACTCATATGCCACCTTGGGCATATGGATCCCACCTAAGTTTCGGGGCCTCGATCTGAACTTGGCATAGAATTTAACATTTCTTGAAATTTGTGTCCCAAGCCTAGCCTATTAGGACTCATACGCCCCAATTGGCGTATGAGTCTCGCTTAGCTTGGACCTATTTTGAATTATAATTCTTGGCAATATTTTATTCTCCTAGATCTGATGTCGGCTTGTAGTGTTGAAATTTTGAGAAATTTGGCATAAACAAGTATAAATACAAGGTTATTTCACATAATTTCACCTAATATTTTCAAGAGAGCATTCCTAGCAAGTTTACAAGTCATCTAAGCATTAAATAATTCTATAAATTCAAGTTTTCAAGAGCATTCAATAGCATTCAACAATTGATTATCAAGCATTTTAGAGCTATTTTCAAGATTCAAGCATCATATCAAAGTCATCATGCATCCTGTTTATTTTTGAGCTAACATTTTTTATGTAGATTCTTATGATTCAAGCAAGCTTTCAAGTCAAGATCCATATCATTCAATCAAGATTCAAGATCTACATTCATGCTATCCATTGCATACAAGATTGCAGCCTTTTTTTCAAGGGTTTGGTGAGTTGCAACATAGCATATTTGTTCATTCATCATTCCTACATTCTATTTCTATTCATTTCAAGCTTCGATTACCAAAATGGGGTTTGACCAAGGAAAACCCCTATCAACTAACAAAACAACATTTTTCCCTCCCTTTGATGTGTGATTTGTAGATTTAGGTTGAAGATCCATTGAAGAGCAAGATTGGAGAAAGTTGTGAAGTTGTCATCCTTTTTGCAAGATCATGGAAAGTCAACTACAAAGCAGAATTCAAAGTTTCAGACTCAGAGATCGAAAAGGAGAGAAGCTATAGGAGAAAACTAGAGGATATTTGAGTTTCACATCAACCCTGATACTAGGACTAAATTGCCACTTGTGGCATATGAGTCCCAGTATACCAGTTTTTAGACTTTTCTGTAGATCATGGTTTAGCAATTGCAGATTTTGGTTTCGACCCAAAAACCTAAACTTAGACTAATCACCCCTACTTGCGTATGAGTCCCAATGTGCTTCAAAAATCAGAATTTTAGGATTACAAACCTTGCTTCAAGCATCTTTAGCTTTCCAAGTGTACCTTTGTTTATCTCTAGTTTGCTAATCAGATTTGAGTTCATTTTAGTTAGGTTTTTCATGTTAATTTCATTTCTTGTCTTTCTAAGCCTTTTCTTAGTGGTGAACCCCCTTTTTATCTTTAATCACACCCCTAGGAAACCCTATTGTAGATCTATTTCCCTAATCCCATCCCTAGATTGAGATCTCTAGGGTTTCCTTGAATGAAAATAGAAGAAAATAGGGTTCCCTAAGTCTCCTATCTCTTAAATGGTCAGCACACCCGATTTTCTTCATTACATTTTGGTGAACCTAGCCTTTAGAACACCTTATTTCTGATTTTGAATGCATCATAGTCCTAGATCTAGCTTACATTAACTTTGCATTAGTTAATTTGCATTTAGGGCTTCTAAATCTTGCATTAGTGAAAGTGCATATAGCTTGCATTTTTGCATCTTGCATCATTGAATTTCATTTGAAATCTATAATTTCACATAGTCTAGACTACATACAAACTAGAAAACTTAACATTCACTCAGAATTTGCTGAAATTAGTGTCAAAACCCTCATTTGGGACTCATTCACCCCTCTGGGTGATTTAGTTCTTATACAGGTTGTTTTTCCTTATTTTTTGGGAATTCTTTGTTGACTATTTTTCAGCATTTAAACCCTTCAAAAACCCTAATCGGGAATCATATGCCCCTCTAGGTGATTTAGTCTTGAATCGGGTCTAAATCTACATTTTAAAGGATTAAAAAGTTCATTTATGTACTTCTTAGGCTTGTTGGTAACCTATAGTATTAGTCTAGAAAGTTTCAGGAACTTCTATTTTATATATCTAGGTCAAATCATCCATTTAGTGTAGTAATTTTTAAAACATTTCTAAAATCATTTCAGTATTAAAAAAAATTCAAATCTCTAAGACATTTGTTTACATTTCATAAGCATTGCATAATTTATATAGCTTACTTTTTCATGATAGCTTGTTTTCTTTTCAAGCATTTAGTTTTCATAGAGTATCACATGGATTGTATGATTCTATTTTCCCTACTCATGGGCATAATCTAGGAAAACATAATAAAACCTTTGACAAGCATGTGGGCTACCCTCCTAGCATCTATCAGATTTGTAAGAACGTCATAACACAAGAGGATGCAAGCGTAGACAATCATAAAAATCATAATTGTTCTCCCAATACCTCTCCTATTAGTGACAAAGGTATTTTGCAAAAATAAGATACAATCATTAAGAGTCTTGATTGTCCCTCTCCTCCTCCCCCATGGGAAGATATTTAGGAAAAAATATGAGATCACTAAAAAAATTCTTAACACCTCCCCTATTTGTGAGAATGCTTTAATGAAAGAGGATGCAATCATGAATGGTCATGAAAAACACATTTGTGAAGAGGATATGTTGGTATTAAGAGATCCAATTATTGAGTTATAGAATTATTTCTCTCCTTCCTAATGTCCCTAACATTTGGAAAGGTCTATTTGAACAAGAGGATCCAATCATTGGTAAACATGAAAATCATAGTTTCCCTTCCCTTGATGCTTCCCCTATTTGCAATGAAATTACTTCACAAAATATAATCATGGAATGTGATGAACCTCTTGAAAGCTCTCCTACTATGGTAGATAGCATTGCAGAAGAGAATGAGACCTTAGAAAACAAGGATGAAATCATGGACAACCCTAACAATCATATTTGGCCCTCTCCTAATATCTCTCCTAGTTGTGAAGAAGATATTTTGGTCTTAGAGGATCAAACCAATGAAATTTGTGAGAATCCTATTTGTCTCTCTTGCTTTGGGGAAAACATTATTGAACAAGAGAATGTCATCATTAATAAGCAAGAAAATTCAACCATTGATAACTCCCTTACTTGTGATGAATTCATTTTAGAAGAACCAACCTTGGAATGTCATGAACATCTAGTTTGTAGCTCTCCTAAAAACTCTCCTACTAGGGAAGATATCATGGTGGAAGAAAATGATAACATTGACACATGTCTTTCAAAAAATAGTGATGTGGCTTCCTTAGATGAATATGATGAAGTGACATTAGACTCCCCTTCACTAAGCAATCATAAAAATAAGGACAATACTTTTGATTTTATGCACATTTGATATCCCTTGAAGCAATATCCCAAGCCTGTACTTATCATTTATCCACCCTCACAATAACCACAAGTTCAAAATAAACCCATCGCTATCTTAGAATCACCTAAAAGGAAACTTGATAATGATAATGTTTTGCAGCAACCGAGTTACAATACCATTGATCATATATATAAAAAAATTTATACAAACAAGGTCAACCCTAGACATGAAAGTTGTTTGCATGTCGAAAAAGCAAAAGAAAATCATATTGAAGAAGTCACAAAGCTATTGGAAGATGCTTGGAGTTCCTTTGGTTTCATACCTACATTCATGGGTAAATACAAGATCATACACAAAGAGTTTGAAGAGGGGAAAGAGAAACCGATAATGTCAATACAAAATTCAAAAGTATCCACTTCTTGACCACTTTAGAAGAAAAGACAACATACACGACAAACTTTGATGAAGTTCAACAACCATCGAATCTGAAAGAAATAAAAAAGCTTTATGGAAGAGTTATGAAATTATGAAACAAATGGGGTATAGTGGAAAAGGATGTGGTTCTAGAGAACAAGGTATTTGTGTCCCTATAGAGCCTAACATGTAAGAAACAACTAAGGCCTTGGTTATTTTCCTTCGAAAGAAACAAAAACAATAAATAAACCTTCACTCAATATCAACACTCTTACAAAGGATTCTTCTAAGATAACTTTAACTTTGGTGCATCCTAAATTGATAGGTACTACATGTGGGAACATTTCATTAGATATGCATCAATAACAATAGGTACTACTCCTTTCCATGTAATAGTTGTAGGATCATAGAATACTCACCATTGCATTTTTTACATCCATTGCAAATCATTTCCTTCTTGAAAGGAGCAGCATATCATCATTCATCTTGGCTCATCCTTGTTCTACACACAGTGGTGGAAAGAATTAGATAACCTTGTCCGAGTAGCACATTTTTTGTTGTCCCTTTGGCTAGTTATCTACCTTTTATACACGATGAACAAGATTGGGATGCGGAAGACCTACTAATTTAAGTTGACTTGCATGTGCCTTACTATTCTTTTTCATTGTTTCCTTTTTCATGTTATGTGTGTGATTGCATGTGAGTACTATGATCTCCTTGTATTGTTTTGTTTGATGTATCCCTCTCTCTTTGTGGCATTCCTCTATTTGTATCTACATT
>VDFB02353493.1:277590935-277636779 GCA_007258455.2 Sequoia sempervirens | reverse complement strand
AGTGAGAGACCTAAGAGAGTGAGAGGGGGTAGGAGGGAGAGACTTGAGGGACAGAGAGAGGAAGGGAGTGGGAGAGAGATAGAGGGAGGGAGGGTTAAGGGTATAGGGTAGTGGGTTTAAGGGTACATTTACATATGGACGTTTACTTTCTTATACTTTAAGTTATATTTCATGTATATAGTTTCAGGATGTTTGAGTGGTTTCAGGATGTATAATGCAAATTCTAGTTTTTGGAAGATCTCACAAATTTTAGACTTAGTCAAATTTTAGTAATCAGGAGGTCAAATTTCAGTAATCAGTAAGTTGTATTATTTCTCTCTCTATCTCACTCATTTTTATCCCTTACACTCTAGACCTCTCTCTCACTATCCCCATCCCTTTATCTGACTCTCTCTCCCTTGATCTCAAGAACGCTCTCTCTCTCTCTCACACACACACACACACACACACCTCTCTCACCTCCCTCTCTCTCCCTCTCATTACCAAGCCATAACATGAGCACGTTTTACTATAAAATGCTCGTGTTTTCGCTATTTCGGGATGAAAAAGTAAATTGGCCGCAAATTGGCTACCCATCTTCATGCACCTTCCCTATAAAAAACTGTTAATTGTCATTATTTTTTTGTTTGTATGGAATGAAAATATATTGATTAAGTTGCATTGTCGAAAGATTCATTGCGATGTTGGTTTGGTATCATACTATTGTATGAATCATCATCCTCGGGTCCATTCTATAGCAGATTTGAGGGTTTTAAAATTGTTGTGCTCTAGAATTTGTAAGTCATTTTACATGGGTATTTTGCATAAATGATTTGTCCATAATATTGAATACCAAGCAATGTAGCTCAAATTTCCAATTGAGTTTGTGGTGTTATACATATTTTGGACAAATTATTGCATCATATAATTGTTTCCATAACCTAGAGAAAATAGGTATCCTCATAAAGAATTGGGTTTAAATAATTGATTTGGAAAGTTGAAAGGATAGTTGTATAAGTGTGGAGAAATGTAGCCAACAGAATAAAGTATGTTCTATATTTGTAGTAGTCAATATACGATGATGCAAGGAAAAAGAAGAAAACCCATGCTTGTTCTCCTCCTTGTCATATTGGCATCATGAAGCCACATGGGCTCTAGCCAAACCCCCGAGCAAGAAAAAGTATGAAAAACCCATCACAAATTTAATGGAGTCATATCATATATCAGGAAATGCTGAAGTAGGGGAAATTTTGGTGTTTTCATATATGATTTCTTATATTGTGGCATTTTTTTTGGTGTAACAACTTTTAAAAGATGGGATGGTGATAAAGACCTGCTTAGAGATAATTTTTCCCCATAAGCTGAAAAGATAATTGTAGAAACATGGACAAATGTAATGTGTAGAATAGACTATGGCTATTGTAGTCAAGTGTATGTAAGAATTTGTTTGAAGTTTCCATCGGTATTTTTGTCAGCCTAGCCGTGAATTGGATTTCCCAGCATCGGAGATGTCCCGACCGGTGGCAACTTTACCGTGTTTTTTTTGTGGTGACATGGAGCTTGGTAATTACGTGGGTTGGCAGTGGTGGAGTTGGTGTCCTCAATATGTGTAAGTTGAATGCTTTTGTATAATATTTAGTAACAAATAAGTGTTATTCTAATACCTTGCATACAATTACTCTATTTTTCTTCAATATATATGCATATATGTATCTGTCTATGTTTTGAAGCATTCATTTTCACATACAGTTCACATTGTATGTAAATATATATATATATATATATATATGTGTGTGTGTGTGTGTGTGTGTGTAATATGACAGTGAAAGGAAAAAGCACAAAATGCATGGTTGCTCTCCTCCCCACCACATCAGCATCATGAAGCCTCATGGGCTCCTGGAAAACTGTCAACCAAGTAAAGCATGAAACACCAATGAAAAATTTCATGCAGTTCCATCATATATCACACAATGACGAAGTTGCAAAAAAAATTATTTGTTCCAATATATGGATTCCTTTTCCTAGTGTGTTTTTGCTCCAATAACTTTTTTAAAAAGAGAATGTTGATAAATAACTATGGAAGATGGAATTTGTCTGTAATGTTGATAAATATAGGAAAAGGAGAATATATAGGAGGTCTTGTTTCAAAGCAAAACCAATTTTGTAGATGAAATACACAGGTATTGTTAAGAGGAAGACATGAAAGAAATAGCAAAGGTTTTGCTTCAAAGCATACAATGTATACAAATAACTTTATAAACATACTTGATTTTGGTATGTACTAGAATGTATCTATTCATGCAAAAAGAAAAGGGGTGAATGTATAACTTTGGTATGTACTGGAGGATATCTAGCCCTACAGAAAGAAAAGGGGTGAATGTATAAGTTAGTAAAATATAAATTTATAAAATAAACCTTGATTATGGTTACAACTATGGGTATCTTTTGGGCATCAATGCTTCCATAGATGGGATTCATATCTCCTTGTCCATCTATGCTTGCATCGAGGCCAACATCATATTACTGCAAAGCAACATTTTATTTTAATCTATCAAAATATATATTTGTGGTTAGATTTGTATGGAACAACAAAAAGGACAATGGGAAAACAACTTACAGCAACAATAGGGGGACAAGACAGTGCAGATTGCATAACACAATACTTGTTAAACCATCCAATCTGGCAGCCAATGGAGGTGCATGGCAAGTTTTTACCATTCAATACCCATTGAGCAAGGCAACCAACTCCACCACCACCAACCCATGTGGTCAAAAAACTCCACCGTTGTTGTGAATAGGCCCGGGCAAGGCCTCACAAATTGCATGGAGTGTTATTATATATTACACAAAAAATGCAATGTATAGAAGACTATATATTTCTGAAAGCAATATAGAGGAAGAGTGAAATAGTAAAATTCTCAAAAGAGAATTCTATAGATCAAAATTATACATATACATATACATATACATACACATACATATACATATACATATACATACACATACACATACACATACACATACACATACACATACATATACATATACATACATATACATATACATATATACATACACATACATATACATACATACATGTTTATACATATACATATACATATACATATACTTTTCGCCCTTCATTTATTGTTTGTAGTTATCTTTGTGCATCGTTGGCATTATACTCATTACCATATGAGCAATTACAGTTAAATCTTCTTTCTTTCGTCAAAAACATATGGTTAGGGTTAGTAATTTTTTCACCTCTTCTATTCTCCATGTACTAAATATTATAGAGAAATAGAGAAGACTTACCCAGGGTTTTTAATGATGACGTGGAGCTTACCTCTTCAACAAAGGATGTTCCTAAATGTTGCTCATTGGTCAATAAGGATAGCAAAAAAATTATGAATTTAGAATTGGCAAGGCAACTATTACATAGTAAATGTCTTTTTAATAGCTCTTTCACAGTTTCCCTATATGTCTATAATATTTAGTGCCAAATAATGTAGGTTGAATTTTGAATTGACAAGCCAACTGTTATATAGATTGCTTTAGGTACGATATAATTTTACCTCTATCTTAGTTTTAGATTTATTAGACCTAGATACACATCTATATTGGACCATTTTTTCTAGGCTAATCAATCAATTGGTAGCTTATTATTTAATTATTTTAAGATATATGTGCATAGAAATACATGGAAAATTTGAAGTTATGGATTTAATAATATCTATGAAAAATATGGAACATTAAAGGATTTTCCTTTTTTAAAGAGTTATTAGTCATGTCTTTAATTGTGTATTCAATAAAAAAGTATTCTTTAAAAAAACGTTAGTCCATAACTTTAGGTATGGCATATTTTCCCAATGCTTATGTGGCAATAGATAATTTATTACTTTGATGCTATTTATTTTCATTATTTTTTATTTGAATATTAGTTATGATGGTCAAAGTCATTACACACAAACATATAACAAAATATGTATGTATCCATGTGGATATAAATGTATATCTATGGATGATCGCAAGAAGAATAACATGGTTTGAACATTGCAATATATAAAAAATATATATACAAGTATTGCACATATCTCTTTGTTAACCATTTTCAGTATTTGACTATTGTTATATGTTAGCTCTAGAAGATAATATTGCTATTCAATGATTATAAAGGGGAGAAGTGGATTTAGAATACACATAGAAGAACTAAAAATTGCAACATATAATAGGAATCAATAATCATAGTGATAATGCAAACTAAACACAATCTGGGCACCATGTTAAAATCAAAAGGATGGGGGGTCAATGAATGTGCAAATATATATATGCAATCATAGGAATAAATTATGTTCATATTTGTAAAACAAAAGTCTTAGCATCCCATAGTGAGCATTAAAAAGGAAAGACCAGGAGAAATGTTGAAAAGTGCAAAAGAGCAGTCAAAGCATAGGCTCGCTAGTGGAGCCTTTTTTTGGAACAGGGGTAGATATCTTTACTATGTCTGAAAGAAATAGTTTACACTTTGCTTTGAAATCAACTTTTGTTGCTTTCACAATCGTTGTTTTAAGCTAGTCCTCAGAATTTTAAGTATCTATTCTGATCAAGATAGTAAAGATGTATGGTTTACAAATCAGGCCTTTAATAACAGCAACAGGATCTATTGTAGACTCAAAGCTATCCTGCAACATGTAGAGCTCTTTTGCTAGAATTTTCAGTAAACTAGTGGCAGCTTCATCAAAAGCAATACACCAAAGGTTGGCTAAATGGTCTTGTAGCTTTAACTGTAGAAGATAGCGATAGTTGCATTCCTCAATTTCCATCGAGCAATGATCAAAAAACTAAAAATTAGCATGGGGACGTGTGCATTTTCTTTTTCATTCTTTCCCATTAACCAACAAGGGGCAAGTAGGATAACAAAAAGACTCAGTTTTTGCAATTTGAATGGTTGTTTTAAAAATTGCTTCAATAGTTTCTGGCAAGCCAAGGAAATTATTCAAGATGAATGCAATAGTAACTCTATCATTTGAAGGATGCATCCTACGAGGTGCAGAAGAAGATGAAACCATTTTTTCTACTTTGATTGGGCCCTTGGATCTAATAGTGTTTTCCTCAGGAATAGAAGGGTTAATGTCAAGGACTATTTTTGTTGATGTGTTGATACCTTTACCATTAAAGTATCCTACATGGCCACCCCACATAGCAACTATGACTATATCACCAGAAAGATACATCCGCTCCAAGACATCATCTTTTCTTGCCAACTTGGGCCCCACGAATTAACATCAATGAAAGAAGTAGAGATGTCATATAGTTTAATAGTTCACCGGATTGTTTCGGATCCATTTTTCCTATAAACAGTTGATATGTACCCAACATGGACTATAATGCCAATAATATCAACCAAGCTATTATCACTATAATTGCTTATGTCACTAACTGGCACAAAAGCAGAGGTTTTTTTAGTTATGGAAATGTCATCTTCACACCGTTTTATTGTTCATTTTTCATCCAAAACAATTTTGAGGTTATTATTTAATTTATTGAATTTTTTATTTGCTTCCTTCACCAATCCTCTTGATATTAAATAAGTTGCACCCACCTTAACTCAACCATATTGCAGTTCAACAATGTCATCAAAACAAGTAACACATATTTATGTCCCCTCCATATCTATAATGTCAAAACTGAAAAGTTGACCTTCACCTCTTTGTTTGTGGAAATAGTACATCTCTCTAGTATGTGTTACACGCCCTTTCACTATCCAAACGTTTTGATAAATGTTCAAAGCTTTAATAGGGCTGAAATTTGGAGGGTTATTTTTTTTTTAGGGGACAACTGCAGACCAAATTTAGGGGTCCATTTAGAAGGAGAAGGCGAGTATGGACCCAACATTTTCTCTTCTTGCTGCTTGAATAGATACCTAGGGGTCCTAATGATTTGGAAATCAGACATAATACAACTAAGTTGAATATGATTAAGGCCCTAGAAAAGAAGCAAAACAATATATTGGACACATTATATTAGGCACATACGAAGGAGAAATAGAATTTTTTTAAATAGACAAGAAACAATGCAGCACACCTTGAATCTTCGACATTCCTATAGATGTAGTCTCTTAAACATACAAGGGACCCTATTTTCAAGGCACCTAAAAAAAAAATCATTGCATTTGGAAGGCAGGGTTCCTATTTGCATGTGGTGTCCATCAAACAAGACAACCTTGTATCACTCAACCTGCCTTTCATCACCGCCAAATTTTTTGAAGGATAGAAGCTGAAGGACCAGAGAGGGAACGACATCTCCAGCATTGATGGAATGAATTGCAAATGAAGTCAAAGTTGGTTGTTTCTTTGCATCCTACAAAGACTAGTTCAATCAAGGAAAATGCACTTCATCACACCAAATGGATAAAATGAGTAAGGAAAACAAAGGCTACAAAGAGATATTTTTATGTGTTCTAAAAGATCAATGCATATGTACTTCCACATCTATATTCTTTACTAGGGCCAGCCATGTGTGTATACACCTAAAGGCCAATAAAACTAGAAACATAAATAGTAAAGCATATGTGGTGTGTGTTTTTGTATTTGAGAATCCTAAAATTAAAGGAACTGAAAGCCAATGTTCAAGTTTATTACAAAAGAGGAAGGAAACAATAACAACAAATGTGCAGTAGGTATAATGAAAAGGAAATACAAACTTACAAAATCAAGATTTGGAGGCTGGTGGATGGTACCCTTAGAGTCGGACTCCATAGCAGGACCTATGGGAGGTGTCAGCAAATCAATCACCAAATCAATTTTGGGGGACTCTGGAGACCCATCCACAAAGCCCAATTTTGCAAACATAGTTTTGGGACCTTTTAGAGGGAGGAAATGTTGCAATTATAGTTGACTAATTGGCACTTCTATTTCACAATAAAAATAAAAGATTAATGTATTGTGACATCCAATGCCAACTAGTAGACAACTTAGAAATATTGATAATATAGCAACCATTTTACTATTTTGATTAAATGAAAATGGGTAGAACCATTCCACTTTTAATATTGTCGAAATAGTGGGAGATACAACAAGAACAATAGAAATGATAAATGCAAATGTATATATCCCTATATGTATTTGTTTATCTTTGAGGTTGATTATATATGTATGCATGCAATTTTTTACTATATTTCTATAAATACCTATATGCATATATTTGTATATGTTTCTACCTATTGCCTCCATCTTTTTTAATGCAAACAATAGGATATACAACAAGAATGAAAATGATTAAGTACATATATGCATTGAACTTTCCCTTTGTCTACACATTTAAAAAAACACATATAACAAGATATATATATCTATATGTACACATGTATATATTTATTTATATATACACTTGTATATCTAAAGGAATGCATGTATACTATATTCATTCCAGGCTATGTACTCATTGGCATGCAAAGCAAGGGCCTGTGCAAAAATACACATAATGTCAACTTAGGTGCACAGCGGCAAGAAGCAAAAATAAGTAGAAGCCGAGAGTTTTGCAAGTCAACAACATGTTTTAAAGATTGCAACCTATGAAAATATGCACATAATGGCAAAGGTGCACAACAGGAAGAAGGTAAAATAAGTAGAGGGTGAAGGTTCCGCAAGCTAAAACAAGCAATCTATATAACAACTGGCTTGTCAATTGAAGATCCAAGCTACATTATTTGGTACGAAATATTATAGAGAAATAGGGAAATTGTAAAAGAGCTATTAGGAAAACACTTAGGGATCACAGGAAAATGACAGATGATCAAAAACCCACATTAAATAGAGCTTTAAAATATGGAGAATAGAAGAGGTAAACTACGAGACTAAAAATGGAAAATAGAAGAGGTGGTCTATAATAATGAACAGTTTGTTATGGGCATGTGGATATTGATACAACACAAGAAATCTATGTAACAGTCATCTTCTCAATTCGAAATTGAAGCTACACACAAAAGTAGAATGCAACAATTGGCATTTAGCTATGGGCTTTTTTTTTCAAATTTTTGCCAAGTTTTTTGTCAACCTACTCATGAGCAGAAGTCCATGGAACCGATGGCGATCTTTTGACAACAGTCATTGGGGGATTTCTAGGGGTTTTTTATGACAACATGGAGTTTTCTAATTACATGGTTTGGTGGTGGTGGAGTTGGTTGCCTCAATACACGGAAGCAAAATGGTAAGTGTTTGCTCACATGAGGGTCAATGCATCCTGGTGCTATTGCACTATGGCATTGGAGGAAGTAAATGCAATATTCAATGTTGTAGTATGGGAAATTATACTCCAAAATGTGGGAGAAAATATATCAATTAAGTTGCATTGTCAAAAGAGCCATTGTGGTCCTTTGGTATTTTTTTACTCTTTCTAAATCAAAGTCTACATAAATACGAATAAAGATACCATAAACATTTGTTTCGATATACATGTGTATATATAAATTACTATTGGATTATCAAACAAGCCACAATGGTCTTGGTTTGTATATATGGATATATATATACCTATATGTATATTTTTAAATATGAAATAGGGAATTCAATACACACACACACACACACACACACACACATATATATATATATGTGTGTGTGTGTGTATATGTATATGTCTATGTAAAATTTGCAAGTAGCCCAAAGGTATAGATCAACACCATGATTGCAGTTTCTAGCAATCTACAAAATTTACAAGAGCTAAACCATGACAATAAAAACTTTGTTATAGGGAGCTTGAAATAGATGAGGTAAAAAGAATATAATGAAATATATTGATACAAGACAAACAATATATGTGAGAGTTGGCTTCTCAATTCTAAATTCAAGCTACATTATTTGGTACTAAACACTATAGAAAATAGGTAAAGTGTAAAATAACTATTAGGAATATACGTAAGAACCACAGGAAAATTATAATAGATCATGAAAAAATCAACTTTAAAATATGGAGTATAGAAAAGGAAAACTACAATAATGAACAGCTTGCTATGGGGAATTGAGAAAAACAATATCATGAAGAACGCTTTGTTATCACGAACTTCAAACAATTAAGTAAAAAAGAACATCATGAAACATATTGATACAAGACATATAACATGTTCCATCCAAACAAAATAACCATGGCAAAAAATTTATAATTTTAAAAATTGAAACAATCCTTGTTACAAGAACAATAGAATAATTTGTTACAGGAACTTCAAACAGATGAGTGGAAAAGAATATCATGAAAAATATTGATACCCAAATAGATGAGGGAAGAAGAATATCATGAAACATATTGATACAAGACAACCAATCTATGTAACAGTTGCCTTGTCAATTCTAAATTCTTTTTTTTTTTGCAATCCTTATTGACCAATGAGCAACATATAGGAACATCCTTTGTTGAAGAGGTAAACTCCATATTGTCATTGAAAACCCTGAGCAAGTCTTCTCTATTTCTCTATAATATTTAGCGTCAAGTAATGTAGCTCAAATTCCCAATTAACTTTGTGGCCTTATAGCCATTTTGCACAGATTATTGCTACCCATTGCATTTACAATTTCTATAAATAATGTGGGTTTACTACCAAAGAATGTAGCTCAAATTTTCAATTCACAAGCCAACTCTTACATACACTACTTGACTTGTATGAATATGTTTAGTGTGGGTTCTCTATTATTTGTCATTTACCTGTGATTCTTAAGCAAAATACAATAATGAACAGTCTACCATGGGGAACTAAAAAAAGAGTATCATGAAGAACAATTTGTTATGGGGAACTTGAAAGAGAGGTAGAGGGAACAATTTTTACAATAGTCTGCTATCAAACCAATGCCACAATGTCTCTTTCGATAATGCAACGTAATCAATATATTTTCTTGCACATTTCAGAGTATACTTTCCCATATATATATGTATATATATGTGTGTGTGTGTATGTATACATATATATACATACATATAAATATATACATATATATATACATACATATATATACATACATATATATACATATATATACATATATACATACATATATTCTAAATTCAAGATCCATTATTTGGCACTAAATATTATAGACAAATAGCTAAATTGTAAAAGAACTATTAGAAAAACACTGAAGAATCACAAGAAAATGAGAGATGAACGAAACCCAACATTAAATAGAACTTTTAAATAGGAGGAAATAATATCATAAAACATATTGATAGAACACAAGAAATCTATGTAAGAGTTGGCTTATCAATTTTAAATTGGAGCCACATTTTCTGGCACTAAATATTATAGACAAATAGGGAAACTGTAAAAGAACTGTTACAAAAACATACATACATACATACATATATAGATATATACATATACACATTATTATATACATACACACACACAGATATATATATATATATATATATATATATACATATGTATACATGTATATATATGTACATATATCTATACAACTCACAGATTCCAGAGCACAATAGTTTTAAAATCCTCCAATCTACTATAAAATAGATGTGGAGCCAACGAATCGTACAGTAGTTTGCTATCAAACCAACACAACAATGCCTCTTTCAACAATGCAACTTAATCAATATATTTTCTTGCACATTTCAGAGTATGCTTTCCAATACATATATATACTATATGCATCTTTGGTGTTATACACATTTTGTACAATTAGTTCCTTGGTATCTTTCTAATCGATTTAACTTCAAATCGTTACAAAGAGAATGGTGGAGAATTTGAACGATGTGTGGAAATCAATGCTTTGAAACATGCACAGATACATATACACATATATATATTGAAGACAAATAGAGAAATTGTATAACATAGATGACAATAACACTTAAGAGCCACTAAGCTAATATAGACAAAATTTAATTGAAGAACAAACAAATCATACATCTAATTAGGTTGAATGTACATATGCATATATGTCTATGCATATGCATATTCATATGTATATACATATATGCATATCTATATGTAAATGTATCTATGCATATACAATGCATTTTCGGTGGAGAGTGTAACAAATGGAAGGTACAGTGCATTTTTTTCCCCAGAGAAGGTAATGTTGTTGTTGCTTATGCGTATGCATCATTCCTTCCTTCATTGCACCCTCCATCTAAAAGAGCTTCACTTTTTTTTATTGCATATGCATATATACATATACATATGCATATGCATATATGTATATACATATGCATATGCATATATGTATATACATATGCATATGCATATTTATATACATATATATGCATACACATATCAAACAATGCTACAAAGTGTAACAACAAATTCGTAGATCTAAGATTGAGTGTAATTGATGAATAAACTAACCATGCATCTGGAAAAGGCCCAATACAATTCCCAAAAGCAAAAAGGAAGCAAGGAACACACCTATGGGACTCATGCCTAAGGGTTGTCCAGCAGCCTGGGGAGAGTTAGAGTCCATTATGAGGAACTGAAAAAAATAATATCATGAAGAACAGTTTGTTATGGTGAGCTTCAAACAGATGCAAAAGAATGAATATCATGAAACATATTGATATAAGGCATATAACATGTTCCATACAAACAAAATAACCACAACAATTAACACTTTATTATAAGCAGCTTCAAATAGATCAGGGAAAAATAAATTCATGAAACATATTGGTGCAAGACAAGTAGTCTATGCAACAGTTGTAAGAGATGTTAAAAAAACACTTAAGAAGTAGACATAACTAACAGATGAATGAAAAAATAATATCATGAATAAAACATGGAGAATAGAAGATGGCAATAACCTATACAAAATGCTATTAAACCAACACCACAATGGCTATTTCGACAATGCAACTTAATCAAAGTACACTTTCCCACACTACAACATTCAATATTCCATTTACTTCATCTGCCTACCTTTACTTCATTCTCCCCCATTGTACAACAATAGCATAATGCATTAACCTTCACACGAGCAAACACTTTCCATTCAACTTTCATGTATCGAGGACACCAACTCCACCACTACCAACTCACATAATTACCAAGCTCCATGACGCCATAAAAAACCCCGATCAAGTTGCCGCCGGTCAGGACATCTCTAATGCTACCTATGAATCTTAAGTGTTTTTCTAATAGTTTTTTTACAATTTCCCTATTTTTTCCATAATATTTAGCATGGAAAATAATGTAGCTTGAATTTTGAATTGACAAGCCAACTGTTACATAGAATTTGTTTTTACACCTTGTCTAGACAGTGATAGAATTTTTGGTAAGCAGGAATATGCTGCAAACTCAAATCTATACATGCATTTCATTGACCTATTAGAAAAACACATTACAATCAAAGGAAAATGAGAGATGTTTCAAAACCCACATTAAATAGAGCTTTAAAATACGGAGACCGGAACAGGAAAACTATGATAATGAATAGTTTGGTATGGGGAACTGGAAAAAGGAATATCATGAAGAACAGTTTGTTATGGGGAAGTTCAAACAATTGAGAAAAAAAATATATCATGAAACATATTGATAGAACACAAAAAGAGAAATTAGAAAATACCTATAATATACACAATTATTTGCTACAATTAATTATAGCTATTGTCTTTGTTAATAAATATTGAAGAGAAGTAGAGAAATTGTATAAGAAGTGTTAACTAGAATAACAATTATTTGCTACAAGTCGTTTTACATGGGTATTTTGCATAAATGATTTGTCTATAATATTTAATGCCAAGCAATGTAACTCAAATTTACAATTAATTTTGTGGCGTTATACACATTTGAATCATAGATTTTTTGGTTCCTATGTACTTCTCTAGCTCTTCTAGGGTTTTTCATCTAAAAGGAGAGAGATAGGGCCAAAACTACTAAGGTTTCATTTAAATTATGTTATGTATGATTTAATTATGGCTAAATGTAATTATCTAAGTGCAGTTAAGTCATCTAAATGATTGATTATGGATGCAAAATCTAGGAAATGTGACTTGTTTGAAAACACATTGTGTAATACAAAATCACCTACAAACGAATGGAAAATTGCAACAGAAATGAATCAGACTGAAAGTGTACACTTGGAACCTTGATGAAGACTAGAAATCACATTTGAAATTTTGTTGATGTTGTTTTCATGCCTAGAGGGACTCGTTCACCATTTTGGGAAAACCAGTCCTAGTTCTGTCAAATTGAGTTGAAACCTGTTTCTGTCAAAAGGGTGTCAGAAAATGTAGAAAACATAAAACTAACCTAGAAATGGGACTCATTCACCACCCATGGTGAATGATTCCACTTTTAATTTTTTGAATATTCAAGAGTGGATTCTGAAGCTTCTGATTTGCACTTTGATACTCTACAGGTGTTTGCTTCCGAAACTCTAATTTACGAGCCTAAAAATGAGATTTTTTTGGTATCTTGACTTGTTGAATGAAGAGAGGACTTTAGAAATCTTGCAACTTTATCTTCAATGATTACCAAGCTCTCAAGAGACCTAAATTTGAAAACACACAAGACAAGAAGAAGAGATGTTGAATGTTAGGGCATGGGAGTTTGCCTTGGTCAATCCTCGTTTAAGTAATTAAGCCAAAATGATGAAAGAATGGAATAAAAAATGAAATAATGGAATAGATTACCTTGCCATGATGTTTATCTTGGATTTTTGTAGCAATGGAGGAATATTCAACCCTTGAATGTTTTTAGGAGATTTTTAGATGTCTTGCAATGATAAAACCCTAAGTTGCTTGACTTGAGATGAAAGATTGGTGGATGAATAATGAAGAATGGATGTGAACTGAGTTAATGGATTAGAGAGATATTAAAATGAGTTTAGAGAGGTGCTTTTATAGTCAATTCACCTATTTTACATGTTAATACCTCATCACAGGCCGACATGAAGCAAAATTAAACTCAAATTTCACTTTTTTCTCACTCAAAGGTCAAAATTGAGCCAAATGGGATTCATTTGCCACACATGGTGAATGGGTCCCACTTTGATTAGACCGATTTGTGATGAATGGAAAATAGGTCCCATAGGGGCTATTTTGATAGCTCAGATGCCAAGAGATAAGGAAATACGGTTTAAAATACAACCTTGTCAGGTATTTGATCAATTTAAGCCTTGGGATGCACAATATGGGTTAATATGGGACTATTAGTGATGATGTAAAGAGTAATTAGGGCTTCGGACATAGAAATAAATGTGAAAGTGTGATTAAATACACTTTACAACACTAAAATGAGGTCCACATAGCCTAGAAAGGAACAAGAACCAATGTGAATGTGCAAGACACATTACAACACTAGTTTAACATTAAGGTTAATTCACAAGCCTTATAAATTGATGTGATAATGTTATTAAACACATTTGGTAATGTTGAATTAAGGAGAAACAGGTTTATTAAGTCTAGAAAAGTGTGAAAGCATCTTACAACACTTTACAACACCTTTACAAGACATCGTTAAAAGCATGTTATTCAATTTATAAGGGTCCAAGACCTAGTGTGGATGCATAAAATGCCTCACAACACCTAAATCAAGGCCTCATTAAGTCCATTTTATAATGAATTAATCTCATGTCAAGCAAAGGGTCCTTTTTTCTATGACATATTTAGCCCCCAGTTTAGTGAGAGGATGAACTTGCTTCAAACTCACACTAAAGTAGAAATTCAAGAGAGATCCACATGTACAGATGCAAATGACAGAGAATGAAAAAGATCAAAGGAGGTACCAGTCAAGCCCCCAAGATCAAAGATCCTAAGTCAAGCTCCCAAGATACAAAATCATGCAATGGCAAGAACTAGCAGAGAAGAAAAAGATGTACTCACTCATGTCACATAACTTCAAGTCGTCTATGGGGTGAGAAGTCCACAACATACTCACTCTGGGGCCATGAAATTTTTGGTTGTCTGCGGGGTGAGAAGTCCACAACATACTCACTCTAGGGCCATGAAACTTTTGGTCGTCCATAAGGTGAGAAATCCCAAAAGGTGAAATACATACGCTAGTTGGTATGCACTCACAAACACAAAGGTGGATATGGGGAAAGTCATGTCGCTAGATGGGCTTCCTGGTCAACCATACCAAAGTTATACCTCTCGATAACTTTAATAAGGTGCCACAAAGGAAAATGATGGTTCGAGCTCTATGAAGTAAGCAATACTTTGTATGCTTGACATTCATAGACATTGTTAATGCAAAATAGTGCAAGGATTGTTCAAAGGGATTTTGCTTAATTCATGCAAGGTCTCATCTTAGGGAACATCATGCCAAATGTCTCCAAGAGAGGATAAGTGCAAATGATCTTATCTTGTTTCCAAGAGAGGACAAGTGCAAGGTCTCATCTTGGGCAACATTGTAACTAATACTTTCAAGAGAGGAAATTGCAAGAAAAAGAAAATCACACAATGGAATGTGAGTGGTGATGTATTCCCCCACTTTAAAGCGATTGTGGGCACTCATACTATGAGAAATTGATTTAAAGTAGAAGAAGAGAGACATGAGAGATTACTCAGAAATCCCTATGCCAAGTCATATGTTTCCAATAAGCTACGTCATGAAAGAGAGAAGTATGTCATATGCGAGCCAACTTAAGGCATGTCGTCCACATCCCAAGCTTTCTCTTATGTGTTCATGAAAATTTAATGACTAGCCAAAGGAGGCAACCACAAGTGACATATGAGGACAAGGCTATTGAACCCCTTGCCCCCACTTAGTGCAGGACAAAGGTGAGCCGAAATTGTGGATGAGATGTACGCTAGAGTGAGAATAAATAGAAATTAAAGGAAGTAGGTGCCCCACAGAGGGAAGCATACCAAACTCCTGAAAATGTTGGATTTTATGACTCAAAGCCTGAAATTCATTAGTGGAATGACCATGAACTCTATGATAGGAAAAAAATGAAGTCTTGGAATAGCATTTTTTTTGAGTTCTTGGAGGGAGGGTGATCAAGTGATCTTGGAGGAGTCTCGACAAGATACCCTATTGATCAAGAGGGGAAGGTGGTCTTGTGGTTTGTTTCAAAAATCCATCTTGCTTAGTAGTGGATGTCATACTTACACAAGTGTCTCTAGATTTTGAGATTTTATTCTTCCCATTATAAGAAGGTATAAAATATAACGAATTCAAATCATGATCATTTTGTGAGATGACATTGACATTAAGCGAGGGCGTAGTTAAAGGATGATGTAGGAATGTGTTTTGTGAGATTTTTGATGTTGAGTGAAGGTTTAGATAAAGTTCAATAACCAAACCATGGGTTGTTTGTTGTGTGTTAGGCTCTATAGGGTTTAGGATACCTTGTTCTTGAGCACCACAACCTTTTCCACTATATCCAAGTTGTGTCATGAAGTGATACCCTTTTCCATAAATATTTTTCATGGATTTGGAATTGGGTGGTTGCTCGCTGTTGTGTTCGTCAAGGGTTATTGTGGAGTTTGTGGCTTTTTCTAAGGTGGTTGAGGCGGATGCATTTGAAAGTTCATCCAATTTTTTTGTTGACATTATTCTTAGGTGTTCTTATTTTTCATCTTTCTTTTGTGTGAATATGTATTCCCCCATAAATGATGGTGTGAATTCTAAGGATCCCCAATTGCCACCAAATAATTTAGACACTGATTCGTCATGGTTTTGTTCAATTTCAAGAGGATCTATATTGGATGTTGGAATCAATGTTTTTAGAGGACTTGTAGCTCCTTTTTCAAGGTGCAAGCAAATTTCAGGCTTAGGATCTGTTTCAACTTGATAGATGTTATTGTTATAGACATATTTCATTATACAATGAAGGGTTGAAGGCACTGCATTCATCTCATGAATCCATGGTCTACCTCAAAGAATATTGTACGAAATGTAACATCCATCGTGCAAACCCCAGAGAACAAACATTGCAAACAATTTTATTTTATTTTTAAATAACACAAAGTAACATGCAATTAAACATTAAATACATTTACATTGCACATTAACATCTTAATGTTAAATCCTCTGGGGCACGCGAGGTTACTTTGAAAAAAAACTAAAAACAAAAGTAAAAGATAATATTAAACAACTTATCCAATAATATTACAATAACCATTAATAAAAGTACATCCATGAACCAAGAGTGAGATTATCACTACAACACATATTACAATCATAAAGGATCTCTTACAATAATGTTTACAAAGGATCCTAAATATTACATCATCACTTTAACATTACATTACATGATCTTGGTAATGAATTACAATAAATTTCCCATACAAGTGGGATGATACAAATTACAATAACATCTGAATTACAAAGTGAACAACCGGTACAAGCTCTAGTTGAAGGAATGTTGATGGGGAACCCAACGGGTGCGGAGCATGTTCCACCCAACCACGTGAGTTATACATAACTCACCCCCCATGCTTAGAGGTGACAAGGAAGAGATCACGACCATGAATGTCAAAATTGACTCCAATAGAACAACATAGTACAAAACTCAAATACAAACTCAAGGATTACAATGAAATAATCAACAACATTCACGAGTCAACATAATAACTTAAATTCATAAATCTCATCACATTAAACAAAGCAATAATGAGTAAACAAGTAACCAAAGGATGATCATGAAACATTTCCAAATCAAACTGAAATAATAAACAGAATACAATTCCAAAGGCAATAAGGAAACAAGGCAAATGGTTGTCTAGTGGAGAGCGTCATCGCATAGCTCTCATGGGTTATCCTGGCCCTTCCTCCAACTTGAGGTGTCGGTGCCCATCTATGGATATCCTGGCCCTTCCTCCTACTTGAGGTGTCGGCACCATAGGGTAGCTCATGCGAAGTCGATAACCTCTCATGGGGACGAGGTTATGACTTTTCCAACCACAGCTTTCTCAGTCTATCATTAGTCTATGATAGCCCTAATGCATAGACGAGGTATCAAATATTTATTATCTTGTGTGTTTTACTACCCATCCCCCTAAGTTATATTATTACGTTTTCACTTGTTATACTAATCTTATGTGGGTTATCCTGAGCTTTTCCTCCTTTCAAGGCGTCAGCCCCCACGAAGAGCCACTCTCCCTAAGACCCCTAACATAACCAAAACTAGGCAAGGGTTGTACTATAACGAATAAAGCATATAACTCAAAACAAAAACATGCGAGGAAAATCCATCTCGCAATAAGCTCATAATCAAAGTCCCAACAATACCACACAACCCTTCCATAATAATAATAATACGAAAATCATGCAACACCACAAGCACAAAATACGAGGATATACATCCAAGGATAAAACACGCCTCTGGAAATAAGTTTCACAATTTACAACAGGGTCCCCACATCCAAGAACAACATCCATAACAATAAATAGAAGATACTATCAAGATCACATGATTTTAAAGCTTGAGAAAATGATTTGATCAATTGCATTTAAAATCTCTATTTTACTTGATGTAGTTTTGAAGAGGCACTATAGTTTCGGAAAAATTATGTAATTTGTTTTCCTTTTGATTAATCAATTAATCTACATTTAATAATTTAATCCTAAAAAAAAAACCATTATAAATACACAATATATATATATATATATAAATAATAAAAAAATAATAAATTTAAATATATATTAATAAATATATATATATTTAAAATTTTAAAACCCAAACTTTAATACCCATACAAAAGCAAAGGCATGTATGGGGACTACACAGCAATCCCCACGGGCTATTGTATGCAGCAGTTCGTAAGGACTACTGTGGCAGTCGCTGCCACAGGGGGAGGGGTGGGTACGGCCTGCCATCCCCCCCCCAAACCCTTATATAATAAAATAACTTATGTATATAGTTTTTTTTAAATTTTATTTTTATAAAAAAATAAAACTCCATCCTTTACTAGGTACGAACGTCGATGGCAGTTTGGCCATGATTTCGATTTTGAACTTCAATTTTCAAATAAATTTAAATGCAAGGAATATATATATATATGTATGTATGTATATATACATACGAAGTTTGTGTATACATACACATATATATATATATGATTATATATGTCCATATGAAACAAAATTCTAGTAAAAGGTACAGAAAGACAGAAAGACAGAATTAAATATATTCCCAAATATATATATATATATAAGGATATATTTCAAAACCCAAAAACAATTGTTCTGAGAGGAAAACTATTTTTTTTTTTCAAAAAAATTCAATTTATAGATACATAGTTTATTTTCAGAGGCTCAAACAATACTTTCTCAAAGCCAAATTGAAAGAATAATCATAGAGCAATTTTCATAAACACCCAAATTAATTCTTTCAATAAATTTACTATTCAATAATTTCTACCCTCAAAGGCTTTCTTTTTCTTTTACCAATTAACCTATCTCTATTTTTTATTTTCTTTGAATCAAAAGACCAGAGAAGAAGTAGATAAAACTTGGAGTCCTGTGCTGCTGATATTTTGATGAAGCTTGCTTGATTCCAACAGTCTTTTCGAACAACTTTCATTCCTTCTTCAGAATCTCCTCTCTAGAATACCGTGCTCAAATTCAAATCTAATATTCTACTCAGAAAATCCTTCCCAGAAACATGAAACAATAGAATGACAAATCCCTTTCCAGAAAACTTCAGAAGATCTAAACATTCAAAGTCATTATTTTTATTTTTATTCTTTTTCAACTTCTGTCTCAATCTTCATGTACCTAAAAACTCACAATTATGCAATTAAATAAAAGATACCTCTTTCCTTTTTTGAAAACTCTAAAAATCCAATATAAAAGAAACTATCTAATTTAATTCCAGTTTTTTCAGCCAACACTTAATTCTCATTCGTCCTTTTATCTTTTCTGTTCTTTTATTTATTTATGTTTCCTTTTATCAATACTTTTTGTTTTAAATCTACTTTTGCAAGCTTTACTTGCTATGCACATAATTTAATTTATTTATTTTATAATTATCTTCAACAAGGTAATTTAATTAAATTAACAAAACACAATTTAATATTTAATTAACATTTAACTAATTTAAAATAAAACTTTTAAATATTTAAATACAAATTAATTTAACATTATAATAAAAAATTATTACCACCATTTAATTCAATAAATCACAACTTATAAAATACCAACGTACAATACATACGAACAAGACACTACACAAACCACAGTAATAAATTACTGAAATGACAATACAACGACACACAATACCATTCAATCAGAACGGTTTGACAACATGGGACGGGGTGACTTCATTGTCATCTTTGTTTCAACGTTATGTCGTTGGGTTATTGGTGCTTGCCCTGTCCTACCGAAGCAGGTGGAATCGAGACTATGTGCCTGCAATCCCTGCATCCAAACAAGGTCGTATACATGTACATATATATATATAATCAAATCATTACATTGTGAGAAGGAATTGTAGCATAGTAGGAAACTCATGAATGAGTGATGCTACACTGTCCTTTCATCACATCTATTCTAACAATTATAATATAAATGATGAAATAGCATTTCTAAACTAACAGATTATATCATAACCTAATTTACTAATTCACTGCATCATAATATATTTCTGAAATCAACTAACATCACCAAACAACAATATCATAAGAAATATCCATGACCTCAAATGTATAAGCATAATCACCAAATAGTCTACTAACCAAACCACCCAACCAAACAATAATAGTACCCTCACAGTATCAAAGTATCAAATAAAAGCATAGAAAATAATGAGTCCAACTAGCAAACAAGAGGGTTATTACACGAAAGATCATAAGGCATGACATGAATAGGAGTTTGAAAAGTAACCACCCCAACCATAATAGGAAAAGTGATTACACCAATCGGTTTCTTTGTTGAATTATCAAATCCTCGAATAGATATGGAATTAGGTTTTATTTGTGACTTGTCAACATCTAATCGATCAAGGAGATTCACACTACACATATTAAGAGCAGAACCATTGTCAATAAGGGTTCATTTTATCCCTGTTCTATTGTATTGAGAAATGATTATGAAAGCATCACTTTGTTTGTGAACTCTAGAGGGAGCTCATGTTGATGGAATGTAATTTCTAGATTAGTTTGATTCATTTTATGTATTAAAGTTTCCACATCATTTAGAGTTGTACTAGGAGGAACTGCAATTTGTTTTAAGGTTGTTTGAAGAATATTGTGGTAATTTGGTGAGTTCTGAAGTAAATCACAAAGGGAAATATTTGTAGGAGTATTCTTTAATTGTTCAACAATATCATACTCCTTTGTGTGTGGGATGTAACGAGGATCACTAGGCAGATTTGGTAAAGGTAAGGAGGGTGGGATTGGTTGCAGTGGTTGTAGATTATTTCGATTGTTATATGTATGAGCAATGGTATTATAACTCGGTTGTTGCAACACATTAGTTTGAGGTGGGTAGAGGGTGAGTTGAGGTTTATGTTGAGGTTGTTTTTTTTTTAAGGTGGGTAGAGAGTATACTTGGGTATATGTGAAATTTTATGTGAAGGGGGATAAGGATGAGTAGGTTGAATAATGTTAACATCCCATAACAAGTGAGAGTCTTCATTGTCTTTGAAGGGCATGTTATCTTTGTCTTGATTCATAATGTCCTCCCTAGAAGGAGAGTTCTTAGGAGAACAACAAACCACATGTTTATGACAATTAAGGTTTGGTTCATCCAAAATAACTTCATCGCCACTAAGGGAGTTATTAATGGTTGAAGGTGTTTGATTATTGATAGTGGGGGGATTAGGGGAAAATTTTATTTGATTGTTGGTTGTTTCTAAGGTTGCATTCTCTTGTTCCATATTGTCTACCATACTAGGAGAGCTTGTAATATGTTCATCTAAGGTTGAAATTTGCAAAGTAGCTTCATCACAATCGGGAGAGGCATCAAGAGAAGGACCATTATGAGTTTCAAATAGATCTTCCCAAATGGGAGGAGCATTCGGGAAGGGAGGATCAAGGGTTTCATGATTCTTAGTAGGGATGTCTTCTAACACCAACCTATCCTCTTTACATCGAGGAGGGATATTAGGAGATGAACAAGTGTGATTTTCATGAGCATGGAGACTTGGTAAGGTGATGTTTAGGAATGTGTCTATGATCTCATGTTTGTGTTATCTAGCATCGTCCAAAGGGGAATAAGGAGATGGTAAATCAAGACCCTCAAGACTTGTAACTTCTTGCACCAAGATACCCTCGTCACTAATAGGAGAGGTATCAGGAGAAGAACAAGTATGATTGTTATGATTTTCTACACTACCATTCTCACCAATGGGAAATGTAAGATTAAGGAGTGTACCAATGGTTTGATCAGGTTTCTTGAAGTCTTCATTGTGGTAATCAAAAGTGAACTCATAAAAGGGAATGTTGTACTCATACAATCCACTATTAACGAAATAAAAGCCACATCTTTTGAAAGAAAATATGTTATGATGAAAAAGGAAAGAAAGTACATTGCAAGGACTTAAAAGGAAATGCAATTTTCAGTTTTTAAGTAAGCTAATTTTTTGTTTACACAATGCAACAATGTAAAAATGAAATGTTGTGAATGCAAAAGTGTAATTAAACAATGCATGAAATGAGCTATTTTAAGTGAGATCTAGTGAAAAGTATGTTACAAAAATGAAACTAATTGATATAGGTAGGTTAAGGCACCAAAAAAAAGCTGAAAAATAGAGCTCTAAGTTTTGTAAAATGTTGTTTTAGGGGTCAGAAGGGAATGATTCGCCCAGGGTGGCGAATGAGTCTTGGTATGGACTTTTTTCAGAATTTTCAGAAATTTGTGAGGTATTCTTATGGTGTTCAAGTTCTATGATGAATAACTAAGTGAAAATGCAGGATTTCAGAAAATCTAAATGAATTTAGATGCTAAAAATGTAACCTAAATGCCCTTTTTTATGAATGCAAAATTTAAAACCTAGTATGAAAATGAATCATGCAAACCCTAATGCAAGGTCAATGAAAACTAGATATATGATGATGAAGGAATCCAAATCATACAATAAAGTGTTTAAAAAGTAGGTTCACCAAAATGAACTGTAGATTTTTTGGTTCCTATGTACTTCTCTAGCTCTTCTTGGGTTTTTCACCTAAAAGAAGAGAGATAGGGCCAAAAATGCTAACGGTTCATTAAAATTATATTATGTATGATGGAATTATGGCTAAATGTAATGATATAAGTGCAATTAATTCATCTAAATGACTGATTATGGATGCAAAATCTAGGAAATGTGACTTGTTTGAAAACACATTGTGTAATACAAAATCACCTACAAACAAATGGAAAATTGCAACAGAAATGAACCAGACTAAAATTGTGCACCTGGAATCTTGATGAAGATTGGAAATCACATTTGAAATGTTTCTAATGTTATTTTTCAAGCCTGGAGGGACTCATTCACCATTCTGGGTGAATCAGTCCCAGTTCTGTCAAACTGAGCTGAAACCTGATTTTGTCAAAAGGGTGTTAGAAAATGTAGAAAACATAAAAATAACCTGGAAATGGGACTCATTCGCCACCCATGGTGAATGAGTCCACTTTTTAATTTTTGAATATTCAAGAGTGGATTCTAGAGCTTCTGATCTACACTTTGATACTCTATAGGTGTCTATTTCTGAAACTTTGATTTGCGAGCCTGAAAATGAAATTTTGTTGGTATCTTGACTTATTGAATGAAGAGAGGACTTTAGAAACCTTTCAACTTGATATTCAATGATTACCAAGCTTCCAAGAGGCCTAAATCTACAAACACACAAGACAAGAAGAAGAGATGTTGAATGTTAGGGCATGGGGGTTTTCCTTGGTCAAACCCCATTTAGGTAATTAAACCAAAATGATGAAAGAATGGAATAAAACATGCAATAATGGAATAGATTACATTTACATTATGTTGATCTTGGATTTCTACAGCAATGGAGGAATATTCAGCCCTTGAATGTCTTTAGGAGATCTCTAGATGTCTTGCAATGATAAAACCCTAAGTTGCTTGACTTGAGATGAAAGATTGGTGAGATGAAAGATTGGTGGATAAATAATGAAGAATGGATGTTAATTGAGTTAATGGATTAGAGAGATATTAAATTTAGTTTAGAGAGGTTCTTTTATAGGCAATTCGCCTAATTTACCCATTAATACCTCATCACAGGCCGACATGAAGCAAAATTAAACTCAAATTTCACTTTTTTTCCTACTCAAAGGTCAAATTTGAGCCAAATGGGACTCATTCGCCACACATGGTGAATTTTTTCCACCTGGATGGGATTGATTCACCATGCATGGTTAATGGGTCCCATAGGGGCTATTTTGATAGCTCAAATGCCAAGAGATAAGGAAATAAGGTTTAAAATGCAACTTTGTTGGGTATTTGATCGGTTTAAGCCTTGGGATGCACAATATGGGTTAATATGGGACTATTAGTGATGATATAAAGAGTAATTAGGGCTTGGGACACATAAATCAATGTGAAAGTGTGATTAAATACACTTTACAACACTAAAATGAGGTCAATATAGCCTAGAAAGGAACAAGAACCAATGTGAATGTGCAAGACACATTACAACACTAGTTTAACATTAAGTTTAATTCACAAGCCTTCTAAATTGATGTGATAATATTATTAAACACATTTTGTAATGTTGAATTAAGGAGAAATGGGTTTATTAAGTCTAGAAAAGTGTGAAAGCATCTTACAACACTTTACAACACCTTTACAAGACATCGTTAAAAGCACGTTATTCAATTTATAAGGGTCCAAGACCTAGTGTGGATGCATAAAATGCCTCACAACACCTGAATAAAGGCTTCATTAAGTCCATTTTATAATGAATTAATCTCATGTCAAGAAAAGGGTCCTTTTTTCTACAACACAACATTTTGCACAAATTATTGCATCATATAATTGTTGTCATAACCTAAAGAAAATATCATGAATAAAATATGGAGAATAGAAGGAGAAAACTATGAAAATCAATAGTTTTTTATGGGGAATTGGGAAAAAAATCTCATGGAGAATAGCTTGTCATGGGGAACTTCAAAGACATAAGAAAAAAAGAATACCATGAAACATATATATACAAGACAGATGAACAAAAAGCCACTTTAAATAGAACTCCTAAAGCCAATAGGTAGCAATAATCTATGCAAAATGAGTGTAACCCCACAAACTTTATTGAAATTTTGACCTATTACTTGACACTAAATAGTATAGACAAATAGAGAAATTGTAAAAGAGCTATTATAATAACACTTAACAACCACTAAACTAATTTTAACTCCAATATGCTTATGCTTTCATACTAACCCTTTGCATATATATATATATATATATATATATATATATATATATATATATATATATATATATATATATATATATATGCAATTACTCATATTTTAATCTACAATCACTCCTATGTTAATGGGTATAATGCCAAAGATGCACAGAGATAACTAAAAACAATAAATGAGGGCCAAAAAAATTACTAACCCTAACCATATTTTTTTGATGAAAGAAAGAAGATTTAACTGTAATTTCTCCACCCATAAAGAGCGATAATCTCTTTGAAGTCTCCAAAATGGGTATAATGCCAAAGATAGAAACATATAACAAGAAGACATTAACAATAAATTAATCATCTATGCAAAACACCAATGTAAAACGACTTACAGATTTCAAAGAATAATAATTTTCAATCTGCTTATCACGACGTGGACCTTACCTCTTGAACAAAGAATGTTCCTAAACGTCACTTTTTTGTCAATAAGGATCAAAAAAAAATTATGAATTTTCCTTCAAACAAATCAGGAAACAAGAATATCATGAATAAAATATGGAGAATAGAACAGGAAAACTATGATAATCAACAGTTTGTAATGAGCAACTAGAAAAAAGAATATCATGAAGAACAGTTTGTTATGAGGAACTTCAAACACATGAGGAAAAAAGAATATCATGAAACATATTCATACAACACAGATGAACGAAAAGCCACATTAAATAGAACTCCTAAAGCCAATAGGTAGCAATAATTTGTGCAAAATTAGTATAACCCCACAAACTTCATTGAAAATTTGAGCTACATCACCTGGCACTAAATATTATCGAAAAATAGAGAAATTGTAAAAGAGCTATTAGAATAACACTAAATTTGTCACCTCAAGGGATGGCTACAAAGAATCGATCAAAGGTAGATTGTGCGTTGGAACCATGGGGAAGAGGGAGACCCACATACCTTGATGCAAAGTAGGGAGAAAGAAAGTAGGGCGGATATTGTTGATGGCTCCCAGAAAACCCTTTTTGAGATGTGTCCCAAGGGAGCATCTCAGAATCCTCAATGAAGATTCTTTCTTGGAATATTTGAGGGTTAAATGAGGGATCATAAACCTAATGTGATCTTGATTCAAGGAATGAAAATTCCTATGGAAAGGTTGGAAAGTCTTAAGAAGAGACTCTTTAAGGAGTGTGGCCTGCATGGGTTTGATGTGGATGGTGCTTCAGGGGGCATGGCTACTTTTTGGAATATGAAAGTTGTGGTTGGTAAGGCTATTTTTGGGATTTCTAATCACATTGATACTTCTTTTTATCATTCATCATGTGATTTCTCTTGGGTTGCTTCTAATATTTATGCGCCTAATGTTAGAAGTGCTCAAAATCTTTTCTAGGGGAATTTATGTTCTTTTAGGGCTAATTTTCCTTTTGATACTAGTTGGTTATGGGAGACTTCAATACTCCTTTGAGTTCTGATGATAAAATAGGAGGCTCTCAGATTGATGATGAGAGTAGGTTTGACTTAATGTCTTTTTTTAATGACAATTCCTTGTTTGATGTGGATTTGTGGGGTGCCTCTTACACTTGGTCCAATCATCGGATGGGTGATGCTTTAATCTAAGTCAAATTGGATAAGGCCCTTCTCTCTCATGAGTGGTTGGCTCAGTTTTCTTGCTCCCTATCTGCCTTGACTGGGCTGGGATCAGAACATTTTCCTATATCCCTGTCAGCTGATGTGGCGGGTCTAAGGCATTCTTTTCCTTTTCATTTTGAAAAAATGTGGACGTCTCATCCATATTTTAAAGCTAAGCTTGCTGAGTGGTGGGATATTCAGGTGGATGGATCGTCTATGTACAGGGTGGAAAATAAGTTGGTGGCAGTCAAATCCAATGTGAGAAACTAGAATAAAGCCTCCTTTGGTCATATTTTACATGAGAAGGTTTGCATCAAGGTTGATCTTGATCTTGTGCAGCAAATCATTCAAGCTATGGGTTACGATGTTGTTTTGGCTAATGAGGAGAGTGTTCTATTGTCCTGTCTTCATAATATTGTGGCTAGGGAGGAAGAATTTTGGAAACAAATATCAAGGGTGGTGTGGTTGAATTGTGGTGACAGAAACACCAAATTATTTCATATCACCACACTTAATCATTGTGCCTCCAACTGAATTAAGTGTATTCGTCTAGATGGGAGGGTGATTGAGAATGAGGAAGAGATTAGACTGGAGGCTATTACTTTCTTTTCTAATCTCCTATCTGATGATTTTGTTCCTTCCCTAGCTGATTAAGATTTGTTGTTGGAGGTTATTCCTCATCTGGTAATGGAGGATCTCAATCGTATGTTGTGTAGCATACCTTCAGCAGAGGAAGTTAGGAGTGCAGTCTTTTCCTTTGTTGGTAATAAGGCCCCCGGCCCTGACGGGTTTCCCATGTTCTTCTTTCAAGAGTTTTGGTTGATTGTTTCTAAGGACGTGGTGGATGTAACTAAAGAGTTTTTTGGCTGTCAGAATTTTCTTAAAGAATTAAACTCTACCTTTGTGGTGTTGATTCTAAAGATTCTTGGGGCTTTGGCCTTTAATGAGTTCAAACCAATCATCTTGTGTAATTCTATCTATAAGATCTTGTAATTATATCTATAATATCTTTTCCAAGGTACTTGTTGTGAGGTTGCAAAGGGTTTTTCCTTTGATTATTTCTCCCAATCAAAGTGGCTTTCTTATTGGAAGCAAAAATTCTTGACCCTATCATCACTGTGCATGAGAAAATCCATTCGCTGATGGTTAACAAAAGGCCTGGATTCTTGTTGAAATTGGATTTGGTTAAAGCTTATGGCAGATTCAATTGGGCCTTTTTGTATAAAATTCTCTTTTCTTTTGGCTTCTTGAATACCTTTGTTCAGTTGGTTAGGATCCTCACTTCTACTGTGTCTTTTTCTGTGTTGGTGAATGGTTTTCCTTTATATTTCTTTAGAAGTTCTAGGGGGGTTTGGCAAGGGTCCCAATTTCTCCCTTCCTTTTTATTATTCTTGCTGAGACTCTAGGAAAATCGTTGCAATTAAAGCTTTCCTTGGGTGCCCTGAAGGGCTTGAGACCTTCTTCTTCCTCACCCTCTTATGTCCATCAACAGTTTGTTGATGACACCTTGATCTTGGGCAAGGCTTCTATTGTGGAAGCTAGAGCTATTAAGGTGACCGTACAGAGGTATGAGGCAGCGTCAGACCAATTGGTGAGCCTCCCTAAGAGCATGATCTTCTTCTTTAACACTCCTAAAAGGAGGGCGTAGAGAATTTTTGGTATCCTTCAATTTTTTGTGTGGTCTCTTCCTTCAACCTACCTTGGGTTACCTCTTGGAGCCAATTCATCACACGACTCCTTCTGGAATGGACTGATTGATCAATTTAATGTGAAGCTGGATGGTTGAAAAGGTGCATTGCTTATTCAGGCTAGTAAGTTGGTACTCATCAAGGCTAGTTTACAGAATCTGGTTGTGTATGCTCTTAGTCTCTTTCACATGCCTCGTAAATTTTGGGAGAAAATTGAGAGTATCTAGAGAAATTTTCTTTGGTCAGGTGTGGAGGTTAAAAAGATATTGAGTTTAGTCTCATGGGAGGAGGTGTACCGGTCTAAAAGTCAAGGAGGTCTGGGTCTACACAGGATTAAGCCCTTCAATTTGGCTCTTGTGGCCAAGCAGCTCTAGTATTTCCTTTGTGGTGAGAAGGATTGGGTGCAAATTTTGGCTTCTAAATATCTTCCTCAGGTGGATAAATTTCAAGAATTTTTTAGTAAGGACTTCTCTCCTCCTTTGGGGTCCTTTTGGAATTTTTTGTCCAAATCGAGAGGGGTGATTTATGTTGGTTTATTTTGGGTGGTTGGGGATGGAAGGGATATTCTCTTTTCGGATGATTGGAGGTTTGGGCATTGTCCTTTGCTTGATTCTCATTGGGTGAACCCCTGGAGGGACTTGTGCATTCATGAATTTGGGAGTCATGTGGCAAACTACATTGTCAATGGGGAATGGAGAAAGATTCATGAGGTGTTCCCTGAGCTGACAGATATTTTTAATGAGTTTTCTATAATTCACATCCCTGTCTCTCTTCGAAGGGATAAGGTGATTTGGAATAGGCTCCCAAGTGGAGCCTTCTCAATGGCTTGTGCATTCAAGTCATGTAATGATATTTTGATCCCTAAGCCGCCATGGGGACTAGTGTGGAATTCGCAGCTTATCCCTAAGATTAATATCTTGTTGTGGTTAATGGTGCAGGATAAGATTCTTACTATTAACAATTCATGGAAACAGGGGTTTTCCATGCCTAATAGATGCTACCTTTGTATGATGGATGTAGAGGATAGTTCTCATTTTTTTATTGATTACAGCTATGCTCGGGAAGTTTGGTCCCTTTTTCTCAATATGTGGCGTCTGGTGTGGATTTTTCTTGCTTCAGTCTGGGACTTGTGGCTCCAATGGCATGCTCCTTCTTCCAATCCTTCTCTAAATATTCTTTGGTCTCTCATGTTACCACATATCTTCTAGGGTGATGGAAGGAGAGGAACAATAGGATTTTTTAGGGATGCTTCCCTCTCCTCTTTCCCTTTTCTTCAAAATTGTTTCCTCTATTAAGGAGAATTTGATGTTGATGGTGGAAAAAATTGATATTCCTGGAAGATTTTTGGTTTCATATTATGATGTTGTGGTGGAAACCAATTGGAAACTTTCCTTTTACATTTCAAAACCCCTGAAGAAGGCCAATCTAGTGAGGGATGAGGTGGTTTGGTTTCCCCCTCCTTCTAGGTGGTTCAAAATCAACTTTGATGGTTCAGCTAAAGGCAATCTGGGTCTTGTTGGGTGTGGGGGAGTGTTGAGAGATCACAATGGTAGGTTTGCTTCAGTGTGGCACTCGCTTTGGGAATCCAGATAAACCACCTTGTTGAAGTAGCAGCAGCCTATCATAGTATTAAACTGGCTAGGGATATGAGGATCTCCAAACTTTGGATAGAAGGTGATTCGTTAAACATTGTTAATTTCCTTAAGAAAAAATCTCCCCCTTCTTTGTCTATTAATAATTTTATTTCGGATGTCATTTCTTTAAGTGGCGAATTTGAAGAAATATATATTTTTCATGCCTATAGAGAGGAAAATGTTGTCGTTGATTGGCTAGCAAATTATGGAGTGACATCAGCTAGATCGTGGAGGGAGGATGATGTCCTTCCTATTGATTTAAGGAACCTTATTCATAATGATCCTCATTAATTTTTATTTTTTTCCCACCTCCTTTGGTTTGCGTGGGCATCATGAAATTTTTAGTTTGATTATACTTTTTGCTCAGTTGACGCTCATTGGAATTTGTGGCCTCATTCAGCTAAGTTGTTTAAGTATCCTCCTCATCATTTCCATTGGTACTGCCCTCGATAGCCTCACACACTTTTGGGTGTTTTTCTGGTGATTGCTACTAGCTTTATTCAGCTATTCTTTCCTTATACTAGTAATTTGATGATGGGTGGGGATAGGTGTCAAATGGAGCCTTTGTCTTGTGATGAAACTAGATCCAATGCTGATGTTTGGGAAATCTTGCAGAGGTGTGGTGTTACTCTCTTCATGGAGAGATTGAATGGCTTTAATTCCTCTATATCCAAGGAGTTTGTCGACGCTTGGCATGGCCGTGTGTTGAGTATGTTTGGTAGGGATACTATCATTAATGAAGATTTTATTGTTGAGGTTACAGGTATGTCAATATAAGGTAGAAAATTTTGCAGGGATAAGAACATTTCACAGTTGGCCAGACTGAATTTTCTCCATGATAGAGAAAGGGATAAATGGTTCATTTGGACTACAGGGGCTATGATAGAACCAAGATCAAACCAATTTGGCAAGAGGTTGTGGTGACTTTGATGCATTACTTCACTCTTGATGGTAGATATATGGTGTTGTATGGTCATCACTTTGTGTTTCTCAACCACTTTCGCCATGGTAAGATGGTGTATTTCCCTTTTTACCTATTGATGTCTCTAGAAGAGGGTATTTCAAATTTTAGGAAAAAACCTAGAAATCCCCTTTTGCATGAAGGTTTTGTGTTGCTTATTATTGAGTTTATCAAAGAAATTTGCATTGTTAGAACCCCTTGATCCCCTGTTCTTAAGAAGAAGGGGAAAGGAAGTGTGAAATGTAGGATTGAAGAAATTTAGGATTCGGAGGGTATGGAGTTGGAGGAGGAGTCAGAGGGCTGGTCCAATGGCTATGCTACCGATCTAGATTATACGCCATCAATGGGTGGTGTTAATCCCTCAACTTCCAAGGCTAACCTGCATGCTAAATGCAAGTTGAATGTGATGGAGGGTGTTGTCAATAGTTCTGTTGGTAAGAGATCTAAGGGTCATGCTAAGGTTGTGGATGATAAATTTCAAGAGGTGGTGGGGAATATTCAAGGTGATGATTCTGGGATTGGTGGGTCCCTTGTGGCTGGTAAGAGGAATTTGGTCATCAATTTGGAAGACTCTTCTCAAGTGTCTGCGTCCAAGGATAGGGGAAAGTCCAACCTTTTCTCTGAAGGTGTGCATGAGGAGGTTACTCTGGTTGGTTCACACCAGGGTAGGGGGGAAGCGATGGATTTTTCTCAAGCATCAGGGCTGGTTAAAGAAGGGGCAGATGTTTCTTTTAATCTGCTTATGTGGCTTGTCCAAGAGGTGCAGGACCTCCACAATGAGCATGAAACCATTTCCCATCGTAACATTTCTACTCTGCGTAGTCTTAAGGAGAAGGAATCTATTTTTGGGCTTACCAGATCTTTAAATACGAGTGTGGGTTGTGTGGTGGATGAGCTTGCTAGTTTGAAGAGTGATTATGGTTTGAGGGTGGCTTTGTTGGAAAGATAGAACAGGAAACTTCGTCGAGATTTGTACATGATCATAAACATTAGAAAAGAGAAGTTGGAGGCCTCGGCAGAAGGTATGATTTTCCTCAATCAGAAGGCAAAGGATTTGACTGGGAAGGGACTGTTTAACGACTATCCGGCTATGGATCATGGGAAGGATATTGGGATGGATGTGCATGCTATTGATTTGGAGGGTATTCTAAGTGTGCATACTCAAAGAAAAACAAAGAAAGATAAAAAGGACCTTGTTCGAGATGTTGAGGAAATCATGGAGATGCATGACAGGCTGGCATCTAAGGATTTGGATGCAGCAATAATGCTTAAGGAACTACTCTAATGGCCGTGGGGTGTGTCTTTCTATTCTTTTTTGGTTGTTTTTGTCTACTAATGGTTTGTTGATGGTCTGTTAATTAGCCTATTTTTTGTTCTATTAGGTGGGCAGTTTATTGTTTTATCTTTACTGCCACTTTCTTTTTTATTCAGGGTTTTAGGTACCCTTCAAAACCTATTTATCGTTAATCAAAAATACTAAATAGCCACCAAACTAATTTTATCTCCAATATGTTTATGCTTTCATTCTAACCCTTTTCATATATATATATATGCAATCACTCCTATGTTAATCTGTAACTGCTCCTATGTTAATGGGTGTAATGGAAAAGATGCACATAGATAACTAAAACAACAAATGAAGGGCAATAAAATTACTAACCCTAACCATATTTTTTGACAAAAGAAAGAAGATTTAACTACAATTGCTCCTATGGTAATGGGTGTGATGCCAAAGATACAGAGAGATAACTACAAACAATAAACGAAAGGTGCATAGAGATAACTAAAACAATAAACCAATGGTGAAAAAATAATTGCTCCTATGTTAATATGAAATTGCTCCTATGTTAATGGGTATAACGCCAAAGATGCATAGAGATAACTAAAATAATAAACCAACGGCGAAAAAATTACTAACCCTAACCATATTTTTTGACAAAAGAAAGAAGATTTAACTACAATTTCTCCATCCATACAGAGCGATAATCTCTTTCAAATCTCCAAAATGGGTATAATGCCATAGATACAAACATATAACAAGAAGACATGAACAATAAATTAATCATCTATGCAAAATATCCATGTAAAATGACTTACAGATTTCGGAACCGTACTTTTTGATGAAAGAAAGAAGATTTAACTGCAATTTCTCCATCCATACAGAGCGATAATCTCTTTCAAATCTCCAAAATGGGTATAACGCCAAAGATACAAACATATAACAAGAAGACATGAACAATAAATTAATGATCTATGCAAAATACCCATGTAAAATGACTTACAGATTCCGAAGAACAATAGTTTTCAATCTGGCATAAAATGGTTCAGAAGCTGTCAATTTTTGGAATAGTTTGCTATCAAACCAGCCATGGAGCCGAAGGCGATGATTTTTATAATAGTCTACTATGAAACCAACACAACAATGCAACTGAATCAAAGTATACTTTCCCAAACTGCAACATTCAATATTGCATTTACTTCGTTTGCCCCCATTGTACAACAATGATAGAATGCATTAACCCTCGCGTGAGAAAACACTTACCATTCAACTTCCATGTATCGAGGACACCAACTCCACCACTTCCAACCCATGTAATTACCAAGCTCCACGTTGCCACAAAAAAACCTAGTCAAGTCATCACCGGCCAGGACATCTCTGGCGCCAGCAAATCCAATTCACAGCTAGGCTAACAAAAATCCCAACGAAAACTTCAAACAAATAGCCTATCGGCTAATTATATTATTGAGAATTATCTTGGAATGTCTTACAATATAGTTTTTTATAAAATCTTTCAAATATAAATATCTTAATTGTAAATCATATTTTTTTCATATATAGCGACCTTTGAACAAATGTTCTTTTTTTTTCATTTTTGGAAGTTACTTTTGTTCAAAGGAACTTTATAATGTACCTTCTGATGTACCTTTGAATGAAGGTACCTTTGTTTCAAAAAAATATCTTCAAATGGAAAGGTGTTCTTAGGTTTTCTCCTCCATCTGAGTTCAAAAAAGTGATGTCTCATAAATGGGACTCACTATTGTGAGTTCACCCTATTCCAAATATTCTTCAACATTAATAGATTTGATATTTATTTGAAATAGAAAACTTGGAATGGTCATTATCACCAAAACGAGATTGTAGTACTAGTCTTATCCCTCATAGCTAGGGTGCACTCAAGAAGGAAACAATTATTTCAATTATTAGAAGAAAAAATGAATTCACACAATGAATGTTTAGCATGACCTAACTGATTTTGATACTATGTTTAGAAATTAGGATCATAGGATACTAATCATTATAAAAAGAATATAAAATAAATATAATGAGAATTAGAAAGTATAGATTTTACATGTTACACAAGATATATCGGGTGTGCCCGAAATACCATGTCCCACATTTTGACCAAAGTAGGACATTGAAATCATCATTTTCACAAAAAAAAATACTTTATGAAACCTATAGCAACTAAACCATTAATAATATAGAGATGATATGAACTAGTGATTTGTGAGGATTTTTGTGGAGATTCTAAATATATTTTTTAAAGAAAATTTAGAAATAAATAGTGATTTTTTATACACATAACTTTTAATAACTTATGTTTTATAATAAACAACATTTTTTAAAAGTGAAATTTATGTCGTCACACATAATTTTTTTATTGAAAGGATAAAATTATAATTTTTAGAATATTGATTTGTAACATGAATATCTAGTGCATGGATATTTTTCATAATTTTTTTGTTGCATATTTTTTAATTAATTTTTTAAGATAAAGTAATTATAATGTTGACATAGGTATATATCATCATGCATAACTTGTTTTGTATGTATTGAAACGAATTTATTTATGTTTAGATAAAACAAGGGCATCAATACCTAGTGCACACATATTTTTATAATTTTTTTCTCTATTTTTCTATTTTTCCACATGTGTGAAAAAATATATTACTGTTTGCCAAAAAACCTACATTCACAAGAAATAAAAGATAAATATAATAATAAAATTAAAAAATATTCAAAATTATACTTTTTGGAAAGCTTATAATAAGGGCTACATACTTAAAAAACATAATTTCTAAATGAATTTATTTGATCCCTCGAAAGATATAGAAAAAGTGGTGTTCTGTCAATATTTTGATAGGTACGAAGGAGACTCCATTGTGGGTATAATTTACTTGACTAGGGGGTTTTGATCAAAAGGGATCTTATCTAACCCTCTTCAATTAACACCCTTTAGATGGAACCCCTCAAGGCTTAAATCATTAATTTTTCTAAAAAAAATATGTGATTTTAGGCAAAAATCAAGATGTCCCAAGTTTGGGACCCATTATTGTGGGATTACTTGATATATATGAGAAAAAACCCTTTCAGATAAAGAAAAATACCTCATAAAGCGTCATTTCATTAAAATACTTACAAAAAGTAGTCTATTAAAAATAGAATGAACCTAGAGACAATCATTTACATACTTCCACATGACCAATAATACCTCGCATGCATAGTAATATACTTCACTATAAATCTTTAAATTCTTACACAATCCCAAGTGAGAGAAAATCTCCTTAGAAAAGGTGGGAAAATACCTTTAGGAATATTAGTCACACTTATTCAAAGCAACCATTCATAAATAATTAATAATCAATTAGTTATTAGACTATAATTATTTTAATGAGATGTGATTAAGAAAACATATAATATATAAAGTTTTATAATCTTATATTAGAACAATATATAAATGCTAAAAGGGTATGGTCCTCAATAACATTATGTTCTAACATAGATCAATATAACCTTTCTCTAAATTTTTGCAACATTTCATTACTTTTACAACCTATAAATCAATCTTTTCCCTCCTACTTTAAGCTCCAATATATGGCCAAATATAATATAAGAAAGTGCATAAGTAGTTTCTAATGCAATATATAGCATTTTCAACAATCCCCAAAACACATGGCCTACCTTCAATAATTTAAAGCAAGCATGCCTATACAAGCCCGAACAATATTTTTTTATATTTTTTCCACTATGATAATCTACATACATTGCCTCTTTAATAAAAGCATCATGTTGCAGGAAAGAGGCCACAAGGTCTAGTCTCCCCATCATCCCCATGGTACTGGAGGGCATGTCACACTAGCGTCATCGGTCATGTGAAAAAATTTTACTAGACACGCTATAGTTTATAGGGGGGAGCTACCCGATTCCAATTCCTACAATCTAAAAATTAAAAAAAATTAAAAAATCAACTAATAACTATCTAAATTGAATTAATTTACAAGATGGTGTCTACATACTTCAAATATATAAATAATATACATATTAACATATACTATATTTAATACAATATTATATTATATAATATATAATATAAATATAAATAATGCCTAAATAATATAATATAAATATAAATAAAATATATAATATAGTTTTACATATGTTTTTAATTTAATCAAAAACAAAAATAAAAAATCACATCAAAAAGGCCAATGAACTATCATCATCCTACTTAGTAGGGCGATAACCAATGGAAATCTAATAGCAAACATCAAGCATTTCGCATATTTTACCTTGGTCTTTTCTTTTGACCTAGGATCGTGCGATGGGGATGACAATACAAGAAGCTCAGTTAATTTCCTAGAAGATACTACACTTTAAACTGTTCATTGGGGACAGGTTAAAATGTATTATGATCCAGCCACCTAATCGTCCTTTTTGTCACAGACATGAAAATATGAAGCATATTTTTTTGGAACTATCAGTTGGTTAAAAAGCTATGGAATTCTATGTTCAATGATTTTTTTTCTATCTTTACTCATAAGTTAAGCTAGAAAGAAGCTCTTCTTGGAGTTGGCCTTTATGATAATAGAATTGTTGATAGTGTGAGACATGTAATTTTGTTACATATATGGAGAAATAAATGCAAAGTTGTTTTTACTAACAATAATGATCATGAGGAAGTTATATTTTTAAGGCTTTACTCTAATATTTTTTTTTGTCTTGCTACCCTATTTCCTATGCTTCAAATTTGACAAATCAAGCTGCAAATTGAATAATTGCTGACCAAAAAAGAATTTTGTATTGGTCAAGGTTTAAGTTCTATTTTCCAAGTTCTTTAGTGCTTTTTTATTTTATTTAGCCCGACATTTTGATGTAACTTTTCAGCTTATTGTGATATTTTAAGCCATTGTTGTGTACATAGGTTTTGATCTTGGTTTTGTAGAGTTGTGGTTTTTTGTACAACTCTTTGTTTTGTAATGGTTCTTCTTATGTGTATAGTTTCTCACTACAATTTTATAACTGCGCTTTATTCTTTGTAATTGCATTCATCAAATACAAAAAAAAAAATTAAAATATTTTTACCTCATATGTCCCCAAATCCAATCAACACCAATAGAATGACCATCACATGAGTTTAGCTTGTCATGCATCTAAATACACATCTCTAGAAACTGTGCTCATGCTTTTCCCCCACATGGATCTCTTCGGCATACCCATTGCACACGAAGGTGAAATTGCTAGTTTTTAAAAATGTCACAAGAGATATCTTATTTATAACACTTATTCCACTAAAGGTAGCATCAATATTGTCAATTTGTTTCTTGGAGACCCTCAAACACCATCAATTGCACATTGGATTTTATTGCCTTTGGGGTTGCCTGGAGCTTAAGTTGATGTCATACTTTATAGGTCCAAGTCGAGAGAATTAAAATTGATATATGTGGGAAGTTAGAATGTCTTCAATTGAATGGGTGGTAACTTTCAAATTATATGATTGTATATTACTGATTTTCTTGAGCTTGAGAAGTTTCCAAGTCTTTCTCGAGTGAGCTACCTAGAGAAAATTGAGATTAAGAATTGTGATAAGTTATAAAACATTAAGCTCCCAACAGCGCTCATCATTATATCTTTACAAAGTTACAAACATTTGCAAATACTATCAAGAATTGGTGATTTTATGGAGGTGGGTAAGTGCAAAAAGATGGGGGGCCAAAACAAGGGCTTAAGTGACCATGTTTTTTCTAAAATCAGGAAATACTGACCTTGGATGCAAAATTGAGGATAGTTACACTCAAAATTTTGAGATGAAACAAAAACAAGGATCATAGTGCTCTGAGTCTACTTTCTAACTACTAATTTTTAAAAAAAATTGTTGAGATTAAGGGGTTCAAAAGAGGGGGCCACAGAAATTGGTGTTGTTTTTGTCAAAAAAACATAACATAGCAACTTTTGTGGCTGCCTCAAAGGTTAACTTATTTTTAGTATTTTTAAAATTGCTTCGGTGAAAAATTAGCCAACAATATTAGTTTCTGCTCAATTTTTTTGATAATTTTTTATTGAATATTTGATTTTTTATTAATTTTCACAGTGGACACTTCCTGAAAAATAGAATTTTGGTCGTGCTACCCCTATAAATTTTGAAAACTAATTGAAAATCATTTTTTTTAATGTGTAGAATGGAGTTTAGTTTCTAAAAATGTAATTTATTTGAAATTTTGATGAGCAGTTAATTTATAACGAAAAAAACACCAAACACTGGTTTTTTCCAAAAAAATAGACACACAAACAAAAGAAATTATAGATCAAAGGCTTAACATTGTCAAAATATGAAAAAAATTACATCGTTAGATAGCTAAGAGAGAGCCTAATATTACCTAGGTGTTTGATTTTTTCAACCTTGAAACACGTACAAACTTGATGCTTAGCACGAACTCGATTATGTGAAATATTGTAGAATCTGTAAAAACATGTCTTTGGACATTGGGAAGGAACTCCAAGCCTTTGGATTGGTATTCCAAGGAAAATACCAAGCCCAAGGCTTGGAGATTCCCAAAGCAAGAAATAACGTGAGTGTGTTATAATGTGAGCACGTTATAACATGCTCACGTTATTTCTTAGTTTTGACATGATTTTTGCATTTGTGCCCAAGAAATGTCTAGCAATACATAATGTGAGTGTGTTATAACATGCTCACGTTATTTCTTGCTTCGTGTTAAATGCTAGTATATTGAATGCATGTATATATATTTGTATATTTGTATGTATGTATGCTTGTATGACATGTATGTATGTATGCCTATATGTATGTATGTATGTATGTATCAGTGTATGTATGTATGTATGTATGTATGTATGTATGTATGCATGTATGTATGTATGTATGCCTGCTTATATGTGTGTATGTATGTCTTTATTTATGTGTGTATGCTTATATGTATATATGTATGTAAGATTGTATGTACATATGTATGTATGCTTGTATGTATGTAATATATTATGTACATATGTATGTATGCTTATATGTATATGTAAGATTGTATGTACATATGTATGTATGTAAGTATGTATGTACATATGTATGTATGTAAGTATGTATGTATGTCTACTTATATGTATGCATGTCTTTAGAGGGAGGGAGAATTTTAAGAGAGAGATAGAGAGAGTTGTCTAGGTATGGTGGGAGGGGGAGAGGGAGGGAGAGACCTAATAGAGAGAGATGTAGAGAGGTAGTGAGAGAGAGACTTGAGAGAGGGAGAAGGGGTGGAAGGGAGAGACCTAAGAGAGAGGGAGTGGGATAGAAGGGGTTGGAGTGAGATAGACTTAGCTAGGTAGGGTGGGAGGGATAGAGGGAGAGAGAGAGAGGGAGAGAAAGAGAGAGTTATGTGGGTAGGGTTCCAGAGGGAGAGACTTGAGAGTGTGATTGGGGTGAGAGGGAGAAACTTGACAGATAGGTAGAGAGAGGAAGTGGGAGAGAGAGGGAGTGGGAGAGAGGGATTGTGTGAGAGAGAGATACCTGAGAGAGGGAGAGGGTGTGGGAGGGAGTGTGAGAAATGGGTGGAGTGATAGGAACTTATCTAGGTAGGGTGGGAGGGATAGAGAGAGGGGAGAAAGAGAGAGAGAGAGAGAGAGTTACCTAGGTAGGGTGCTAGAGGGAGAGACCTAAGAGAGAGAGGGGGTGGGAGGGAGATACCTAAGAGATAGGGAGAGAGAGAGAGAGAGAGGGAGTGGAAGGGATATATAGAGAGAGATATATATATAGAGGGAGTGAGAGAGAGAGAGAAAGTGGTAGGGATTGATAGATCAAGAGGTACGTAGAAAGAGGGAGAGGGTACATAGAGACAATTAGAGATGGTAGGAGAGAGGGAGGGAGAGATAGGTGAGGTGGATAGATAGAGAGAGAGGGATAGGGGTTGAGGGTATAGGGTTGAGGTATTATGGTTGGTTCCAATTTATAGGGTAGAGGGTTGAGGGTTTAAGCGTTTAAGGGTTGAGGGGTTAAGGGTTTAGGGTTTAAGGGTTTAAGAGTTAAGGGATGAGGTTTAGGGTTTAAGGGTTTAGGATTGAGGGATTAGGGTTGAGGGTTGAGTATATAGGGTTGAGTATATAGGTTTTAGGGTATATGGTTGAGAATTGAGGGTTTAGGGTTTAATGTATATTGTAGAGGGTTGAGGGATTAGGGTAGAGGGTTGAGGGTTTAAGCATTTAAGGGTTGAGGGGTTAAGGGTTTAGGGTTTAAGGGTTTAAGAGTTGATGAATGAGGTTTAGGTTTTAAGGGTTTAGGATTGAGGGATTAGGGTTGAGGGTTGATGGTATAGGGTTGAGTATATAGGTTTTAGGGTAAATGGTTGAGAATTGAGGGTTTAGGGTTTAATGTATATTGTAGAGGGTTGAGGGATTAGGGTTTAAGGGTTGAGGGTTGGGGGATTAGGTTTGAGGGATTAAGGGTTGACAATTGAGGGTTTAGGGATTGAGGGTTGAGGGATTAATGGTTGAGGGTGTAGGGTTTAAGGGTTGAGGGTTGGGGATTTAGGGTAGATAGGTTAAGGGTTGAGGGTATAGGGTTGAGAGTTTAGGGTATTGGGTTGAGGGTAGAGGGTAGAGGGTTTAAGGTTTTAGGGTTTAAGGATTGAGGGTTTAGGGTTTAGGGTTGATTTTTTAAGGGTTTAAGGGTTGATGGTATAGGGTTGAGGTATTATGGTAGAGAGGAGGGATGGAGGGAGGGAGTGATGGAGGGAGAAGTGACATAGAGAGGAGAGAAGAGGAGGGAGGGACAAAGATAGATGAGGGTTGAGGATCTAATGTATAGGGTAGAGGGTTGAGGACCTATAGGGTTGAGGATTTAGGGTTGAGGGTGGGGTAGAAGGTTTAAAGGGTTTCAAGGTTGAGGGTTTAGGGTCAGAGTTGGGAGTGCAGAGGGTAGAGGTAGAGGTTTTTAGGAGTATATATTTGAGGTATATAGTTCAAGTATTAGGGTTGAGGGTCTAATGTATAGAGTGGGGTATGAGTTTTATTTTTTAGGGTTTTAGAGGTAAGGGTTGAGGATTAGGTTGAGGTTGAGGTGAGGGTTGAGGGTTTAATGTACAGGTAGAGGTAGGGGTAGAGAGTTCAAGGGTTTGAGGGTTGAGGGATTAGGGTTGAGGGTTGGTGATTAGGAGTAGAAATTTACTTTTGGTTTAAGGGTTTAAGGATTTAGGGTAGAGGGTATTAAGTTGAGGGTAGAGGGTAGAGGGTTTAATGGTTTGGGGTTTAAGGGTTGAGGGTTGAGGGTTTAAGGTTGAGGATAGAGGGTTGAGGGTATATGGTTGATTGATTATGGTTGGGGGTCTAATGTATAGGGTATAGGGTATAGGGTATAGGGGTTGAGGGTTTATGGTTTAAGGGTTGAGGGTTGAGGGATTAAGGCTGAGGGATTAAGGGTTGAGGGTTTAGGGTTTTAGGGTTGAGGGTTTAGGGATTAGGGTTGAGGGAGTAAGGGTTTATGGATTACAGATTGAGGGTTTATGGTAGAGGGTTTAAGGGTTTAAGGGTTGAGGGCTTACGTTTGAGGGATTGGGGTTTAGGGTTTAGGTTGAGGGTTTAGGGTTTAATGGTTTAAGGGTCAAGGGATTAGGGTTGAGGGTTTAGGGTTGAGGGTTGATGGATGAGGTTTGAGGGTTAAGGGTTGAGAATATAAGGTTTTAAGAGTTGAGGGTATAAGGTTGAGGGATTAGGTTAGAGAGTTTAAAAGTTTAGGGAGAGAGAGAGTTGAGATAGATAGAGAGAGAGGGATAAGGGTTGAGTACCTATAGGGTTGAGGATTAGGGTTGAGGTTCCAATGTATAGGTTAGAGGGTTTAAAGTATAGGGTAGAGGGTTGAGGGGTTAAGGGTTGAGATTTTAAGGGTTAAGGGATGAGGTTTAGGGTTTAAGGGTTTAGGGTTGAGGGATTATGGTTGAAGGTTGAGGGTATAGGGTTGAGTATATATGTTTTAGGGTATATGGTTGAGGATCCAATGTATAGGGTAGATGGTTGAGAATTGAGGGTTCAAGGTTTAATGTATAGTGTAGAGGGTAGAGGGTTGGGGGTTTAAGGGCTTAAGGGTTTAGGGATTAGGGTTTAAGGGTTTAGGGTTTATGGATTAGGGTTTAAGGTTTAAGGTTTTAGGGATTAGGGTTGAGGGATTAAGGGTTGACAGTTGATGTTTTAGGGATTGAGGGTTGAGGGATTAGAGTAGAGAGGGGGGATGGAGGGAGGGAGAGATGGAGAGAGAGGTGAGATAGAGAGGAGGAGAGAAGAGGAGGAAAGGACAGAGAGAAATGATGGTTGAGAATTGAGGGTATAGAGTTGATGACCTATAGGGTTGATGGTTAAGGTTATAGGTTTGAGGAATTAGGGTTGAGGGTAGAGGGTAGAGGGTTTAAGGGTTTAGGTTTTAATGGTTGAGGGTTGAGGGTAGATATTTTAAGGGTTTAATGGTTTAAGGGTATAGAGTATAGGGTTGATGGTTTAGGGTTGAGGGTAGAAGGTATTGGGGAGTGGGAGAGAGAGGGAGTGGGAGAGAGAGACCTGAGAGAGAGAGGAGAGAGAGAGGTGGGAGGAGAGATGGGGGATTGGGAGAGAGGAATTGGGAGATGGGGAGTAGGAGAGAGGTAGAGATAGGATGAGGAGAGGGAGACCACAGGAGGGAGGGAGAGAGGGAGTGGGAGAGAGATAGAGAGAGAGAGGGGGGTGTGAGGGAGAGACCTAAGAGAGGGAGAGAGAGAGAGAGAGAGAGAGAGAGACCTAAGAGAGGGAGAGGAGATAGGAGGGAGAGACTTAAGAGAGAGAGAGAGGGAGATTCTTGAGTGATGCATGTCATGGCTTATAATGTATGAGATAATGAACAAAATTTTGAGTACTTATTGAACTATATATTTCTCACTATCATGCTTACTATTTTCCCTATCCATGTATCTTGTTTGAAAGCACCTATTTTAGGCTTTTATCCATAGTAGCAAGGCGGTGAACCATTTGATAAAATGCTTTGGTAGACATGTACAAAAAATGTGGTAGCATAGAGAAGACAGAGAATTGTTTGAAAAAATTCCTCAAAGAAATGTGGTCTCATGGTGATGGAATTCCATGACAAACAAATGTTTCATGGAATTCCATCACCATGAGACCACATTTCTTTGAGGCTTTTTTTCAAACAGCTCATTGTCTTCTCTATATTATTATGTTGGGATGGTGGTGCAGGAGCACCTAGGCTAAACCCCAATTTGGTTTGCTCAATTTTGGCTTGTACCTGATCTTGGCCAAATCAGGGTGTTAATATGTTTGTGAGTTTGATTTGGACCTTAGAAGGTCTTGTTGGTGTGGATGAGTTAGTCATTAGGACTAAACCATCTTAGTTAATAAAAGTTGTTAATGATGTTTATTTTAGCTTAGGACAGCTTAAGTGAGAGGGATGAGCTTTAAATGTGTTTTATCACATTCTTGTTGTTTGAAGATGCCTTGTGACAGTTGAGGAAGTTGATGGTTCGGAGTAAGGAGATTGAGGTCCTAAACTTTAGGATCATAACATAGAGATAAGTTGCAAAATGTTGTTGTGGAAGTTGCATAACCGCAGTTGTGGAGTTGCATGTAGCTTAGTGGGATTGGAATCCCTAGGAAGCAGAAGTAAGTGCTCGATCAGCTTCCTTTGAATGTGGAAAAGGAATCCAAATAGGGGGAAGACTCGTAGTTAATAGTTAGAGATTTTTGTAATCAAGTTTTGGTGTGAATGAATAGAGTTTGTTCTGCATTTTCTATATCTGCCCGTGTATTTTGAAAAGCAGTGGTATCAAAGAGTTTGTATATACTGTTTTGTCATTGTATTTGTGTTCTTAGCATATATTAGAGAATTTTTCATTTGGTAATCGGGTTGTTCAGTGTAGGATTATTGCTTTGAAGTTACAAATTAGATTGTAGGGTGTTTATCTCTATTTTTTAGTAGTTAGGGTAATATGGCTCCCCCATAAACTCTGTCATCGGGATTTCCCTGAGACTAGCAAAATATGAAAGGGGAGCCACACACTTTTAAATACTTAGCCTTAGGAAACATGTGGAATGAAGCTAGCATATGGAAAACCAAACCCTAGGCGAGCTCTTGTTACCCGGTTAGGAGTTTGGTAGAGAAAAGATAAGAGAATAAGCAGGGGAATAGACTACTGTACGGAATCTGTACAATTCCAGGTGGGGTGAGGTAAGGTCTTCACATGCCAAAGGAATTGAGACTTCCATCAATCCATTAGAGGTGGATCTAAAGGAGGGAGCAGTGAAACCCTAGGAAATAGGGCAATTAGCCCTTCCATCCAAGATTGTAGGAATCGGCTATACGGCAGAGACAAAGGTTTGAAACCAAGTGCAAGATTTAAAGCTCTGAAAAGGGTATTAGAAAATGCAAATTATTTGCTAGGTCCTTTGGAGAGTTTGGGTAGTAAAAGCCAAAAAGGGACTGGTAAGGGCTAGTAGAGAATTGGGCATGTCCAAGGAAAATTCATGAAAGCAGGTGATTTGAAGGTTGAACACCAAGAAAGATGCATCCATTTGGAGGTGTAATGCAAGAAACCAGTGTCTCCAGCTCCCCTGCAAGAAGTTCAAGTTAGATGGAGAATTTGGCACTTAGATCCTTCTAAGTCCAAGGAAGAGTAATCAGTTTCAAAGAGTGTTGAATCCTCCAAGGTGAAGCACAAGGAGAGTAACTCTTGTGGCAGAGTTAGAGGAGGGCTTAGTTAATGATCTATCAGTTTAGAACCCTGAAGCCATCAGGTTCTTGAGTGAAGACAGAGAGAAAGGTCTTCTAGTTGGTTAGTGCAAGCACATCTTGGAAGACTCATTACACCATATTGGTATCAGAGCTTAGCTGGATTCAAGGCTTGTGATTGATGTTGCAGCCCACTGATTTAGTAGGAGAGAACACACCAGAGGAAGGAACCATGGTGACAAATGCAGAGCTAGCTAAAAAGGTAGAAGAGCAAGAGCAAGACAACTGGTTGCTCAGAGAAAGGATATCTCAAATGGAGAAACTCTTGGATGAAGTCCATGAGATAGCAGATAATGTGAAGGACGAGATAAAGCAGAAGGAAGAGTAGGAAGCCAAGGAAAAAGAAGAGGATTTGGAGGAGGAAGCTCCAAAGCCTGATCCTGTTCTTGCTGAAGAACCATTCTTGAAGGCATTGCAAGCTTTGAGTGGTAAAGCATTGGAAGGTGTGCCACTATTCAGTGGACAAATGGACCCTGATTTAGTTGTAGACTGGATTGAGAGCATTGAAAATCACTTTGAGTGTGATGGTATAACAGAGGCCCAAAAGGTAAAGGTGGCCAAGTCAAGGTTGAGAGGAGCAGCTCTCACATGGTGGAAGTTTGTACAATCTGAGAGAGAGAAAGAAGGCAAAGGTCCCATAGTTTCATGGAGAGGAATGGTGACTAAGAT
>VDFB02353493.1:277229977-277590835 GCA_007258455.2 Sequoia sempervirens | reverse complement strand
ATATCCGATTTCTAGACCATTACTTAAAAAAAACAAAATATGATTTTTACAAATCAGATATCCGATTTGTAAAAATCATATATATACAACTATTTTCATTGTTTTAAAGTTACAGTCTACAAATCGGATATCCGTTTCAAATCGGATATCCGATGTGTAGACCGTTACTTTAAAATAACAAATTTTTATATATATATTCTTTTTACAAATCGGATATCCGATCCAAATCGGATATCCAATATGGAAAACTAGGATTGGTGTTTGCTTTGGTGGTGTGTACTGACACCCGAGCCTAAAAAAAGTCAACACGATATTTTCGCGTTTTTGGGTCGATGAAAGACGCGTTTTTTTCCTCATTGCCACTTTTGGCATACCATGATCCTGCACATACCCTAATTCAAATAGAAAATGAATAATAATAATTTATTAGATTCAAAGTAAAGCATAATTTATATTGGTGGAAAGCTGAGAATCTCCTTTAAAAACCCTTTTCATTTCATCAATTTTGGGTAAAAAAAAATTTGTCAGCCACATACCCTACAAATACCCATCATATTGCCACTTTTTAGCCCATTATGATCCTGCACATACCCTCTCTAATAATCCTTTAGATGTTGAAGGTAATTCACTGACTCGGGTTATGGCCAGTATCTTCTTTCTCTGGTGCCATATGGGAGCTCTGATGACGATGTGGTGATGGTTCCTCCAATTCATTGAGAACAAGGACTGTTCAAGCATTTGCTGATGTTGATGACTCTTAATAGGGTCTTCTCCTTGTTTTTGTTTTTGATAACACCATGGTCTTTGCATAGGAGGTATTTGTTTGAATATGTCCATGGTTGGTATTTTACTCTTCCATGTTGATGTGGAGATCTTCAAGCTAATATGGTATAGAATCTTTTTTGTTCAAGCATAAATATGGTGATAGTGACTAATATCCTACACATGTGTTTTGTTTTTTGTCCTCCCCTGTTCTCAAATGCTTGCATGAAACTACTTGGGGAGTTTTTCAAGGATGCAGTTGAAATTAGGTTTTTGAAATGAAATGAAATGAAATTGTAACTAACTTAGATGCTTGTGGCTCCCCTATTTATAAGGGGTATTTCTTGGGTGAAGTTACAGAGTTTAAAAATTTTGAGTCTAAAAAAGGTCTAGGTGAAAGCGATGCTTAGAGAGCAAATAGAATGTAAATAGATAAATTAGCGAATATATCAGAAGCCAGTCTAGGGAAAAATTTATACTATATGCAGATCTTAAATATAGTTTTACAAAGAAATATCAGTAATGAAAGAGAATATTAGTTCTAAAATATTGCTCTCCTATGTATTTTTCTTCCAAATTATGAATGAAATTTTTAATTATAATTTCATTTGTCTTCTATCATTTGCACTAAATGAATGGGTTTGTTTGTGCTTCAATACAATAAGTTGATTAAATGCTAAAATGAGACCATTATTTTGTGGGAAAGGGATATAGGATTTGGTAAGGAAGCAATATTCTAAAAACACAGAGAGTTAGATGCTATAAAGTGGCATATTGATAGTCTATTGGTTTCTGATGTTCAATTATAATTATATTATTGATTGATTGCAAACTAGACTCCATTGTTCCCTCAGATAGGTAACTTTTTGTTCTATTAGTTTATCTCATGGTTGATTGACATACATTAAATTCCAACCTTCAAGTATCAATGTATTCCATGAAACAAATAACAATTTCATAAGAGGTCTGCCAAGCCTTAGATGATGTTGGTTTCTTCAGGAATACATTTTTATGAGGAAATTCTCTTGATCAAGTTGAGATATTATGAGCATAAATAGGACTGCCCTCATGGGTCTCATAGAGCCTGAAGATAAGAAGTGAGGTTCTAAATTCCCCACTTAAGTGTTGGACAATCCTCAACCTTGTTGATATTTGAGTTTTGGCATATTCATAGGTAAGGACTGAGATTAAGTTTGGTTCTTAAAAAATAACCAACAATATGGATGGTGGATTGACTTGATTATTTTGGGTAACCACTTGTTTTGATCTGTCAATTGGTTTCTTGGAACCAATTGTTAGGGGTTGACTTTTCATGAGGGTGTTAACTTTCCCTTGTTGTCCTATTTGAGGCACTTGGTTTGCATTACATTATGTAATGTATGGCACACTTTGGTTACTCATGGTGATGGATGAAGATGGTTGCAGTCAAAAATTTGAGGTTGTTGTGGAGTTTTGGAATGTAAGTGGTTTGTTTGGATGAAGAGGATGTTCAGGAATAGTGGTGGAAGAATGAGATGGGACACCAAATGTTGGTGTCCAACTTGTGTTTTGGGGAAGATTGTCATTTTGAGTACCCAAAAGTATGTTCCCTCCTAAAGGGAGAGTGTGACCAAGGTTAGTGGGAATTCTAGTCATAAGACTAGGAGTGTATGTATGACTTGTTGCAAGGGATGATGTTGATTGAATTATAGATGGAGTCAAGCCTTATGCCAAGGGTTGTGTAGTGAAAGTTGGATGAATTAAAGCCACATTCCCTAAGTTTTTTTCCTTAATTGAATCAAAGTCAACTATAGAAGGTAGTTTAGCCCCTTCTTTTGCTAAGGCTAGCATGTATTAGGTAGGGTTGATTTTCATCGAAGTGTTAACAATGTGACTTTTCTTAGGATCTTGTTGATATTCAAGGAGCTCTTCCTTATTGAGCTCAAGGGGGTTATTTGTGACATCTTCTACCTCATACCCTTAGTTTGATGGTTTTTGTGGTTTTTGTGAGGGGGTAGAATGGCTCCTTGGATCAAATTCTTGTGGGATAGTATCGCTTGTGGTGGATGTGGTTTTAGTTTGTTCCATGATTATCTTGTGTTGTGACCTTGTTGTAACCATAAATTGTGGGTCAACTATGAGAGATGTGTTGAGATTTATCATGTTGAAATTCTCTAGTTGACTCAATTTTTGGTAAAAGGGACCCTGTAAGTTGATTTTGACCAATGGTGTGAGTGGATGATGAAAAGGGTGAATGATATATGGGGGATTAAATTTCTAAACATTTGGGAAACACTTGACTTAAGGTTTGATATTTTGATGTCTTGGATAAAGGGTGTTAATGAACTTTGTAAATCTTTAAGGTAGACTTGTGACCTTTAAGATAAACTAGTCCAAAAAATGTAATGACTAACTCAACTAAGTGTATGGAAAAGGATTCATTTCACACACAACATATCTAGCTTAGGGTATTGGTTTGATAATTGTCTAAGTTTAGAGTTTTGATGTGTCCAAAAGTTCCTAAAGTTGTTAATGAAGTGAGATGTAAAAATGTGATGGTGGATGAAATGTTTGACCCAAAATATGTTAACCTAAAAGGGACCTTTTTTTTACAAGACTAAGATGATGTAAAACATGCTATACCTCTAAAGTGATAAAACCTTAAGAACTCGATGATTTTTATAATAGAAATTGGACTCAATGTTTGTAATAATTTCCTCATCTCAATTTTTCTCAACCATAAGACCAATGTGTTAGGTGTTCATTTGATTTTAATCTTTGATTTAGTGATATTGCTTCATTACCACATCAAGAAAATCTTAATTAATGTTCAAACTAAAATGTCGATGTCTAGGAAACCTTCATTCCACATGTTCCATTATCTAAGAATCAAGAAGCTAAGGCCATAGTTCCCTATGTTAAATTTAGAAAGTTGAATTAAGATATAAGTTCAAATATTTAGAAGCCTCTAGAGATAAAATTCTTAGAGACAAGAAGAAATATAGGAATTTTCAAAGGTATTCACACTTAATCTAAAGGGTTTGAAATTTAATGAACATGTTGATGTGTGTTTAAGCTGTTTTGGAATCAAGTAATGTGCCAAATTGACTCACAAGCAATAATATTCCTAGTTCATGTGGGTATTTTTCTTCTTGATGGGCTTACCTCATTCCTTGAAGGCGTGATTTTAAATGCAACTTGAGGAGTCAAATGAAAAAAAGTCCATTCTCTTTAAGAATTTTATGACTTAACCCATAAATTGGATTAGGTAAGTAACTTCTTCAAAGTAAATTCCAATGCACCAATTTAATGAATATTTTAGAAATAGACTTGGTTGGCTACTACACAAAGGTTTTTAATGACACAAACTAAGAAAACAAGAGGTATAGACCATACGCAAGCTACTTAACGATTTATTCATTCCTTCCTAGCCCACAAGTCCAAACAAGGATTAGGGAACATCATGCTATGATTCCCCTAATAGAAGCTACTATCTTACAAATTCAAAACCTTTAATATAGCCCACCAATAAACATGATTTTTACACCATGCTTTAATGAGTTCTCCATTTCAGGATGTGTCTCATTAGAAATCCCTTTCTTAATAAGAAAAGTTCTTCTCTTCACCCAAGATCACATGAAACACAATGGGAGAGGATATGTAGCAAGTTCTTAGGGTGACTTAAAGAAAAAAAATACGCTTAAGTGTTTCTCTTCACCCAAGATCTCATGAAGTGCAAGGGGAGTGGATACATACTACAAGTGTATACAAGCAAATCAAACATATCAAGCACTCATTTATTTTAACCCAACATAGAAAAATGACTTCATTTTGAGCACCAATGGAAGTGTTTTTTTTATTGTCCAATTTTAGCCAATATTTGTAAAATGAGGTTGTATGGGTCCAATTTTAACCAACTTTGAAAGTAAATTTTAAGCCCAATAGAAATTTAGTGGTCCTAAAACATAAAATAACGTAGCATATGATGGGTTATAAATGTCTCATAAGTGTAAACAAAAATTTTACAATGTATGGTCAAATGATAGTATGCTCCTTCACTTTAAGTGTTTATAAACCTAAAAAACTAGTTAAGCTCACAAAACAAAACTAGGTGTTAGTAAAATATTAGAGAGCATGTGAAGTTAAAAATTTAAAACACATGCAAAAATTAGTTCTCTATTTTTTTACAAATAAAAGGTGTTGCTGAAATCAATTGCATTAGTGCAGCCTTCAAATGCATCACTAAACTCAAGGTGCGCCACTCTAGTGAATTTAGGATGTGTCGCTCTACACCAAAATAGAGACATCAATTGCATTGCTATATTTAGCGCATTTCAAAATTCAAATCTATGATATCAAAAAAGATAAATGTGATGTTATATTAAATATGCATTGTTGTATTAATTATATGTTGTTGTATTTAGATCCAAGTGCATCGTTGTATAGAATCATGTCCCAAGTGCGTCATTGTAGCCATCAAAAGATTGTTGATTCTCCAAAACCTAAAACTTATAAATACTTAAGATAAATTCATCAAAAATGTTAGTAAATCCCTCCTTCTAGCACCAAAATGTGATTGTAATCATAGTATAAGTTAAATACACCTAAATCCATATCGATTTAAGGAATATTTAACCCCCTAAGTTGCAATCCCAATGACATGTTCAAAATCTTCAAAAACTAAGAAACCATTAAACTAAACGTAAAGTAAACATGAAAGATTAAAAGAAACCTAATCTACAACTCTAGACTATAGCCCATTGGGGGAGCAGTGTCATATTGATGTGGAATAATGACCATTTCCAAATCCCTTAGATGAAATGAGTAACTAACCAAACTCCATTGTTGAAAAAATAAGCAAAATTGATAAAATGATGCTATTAGTGGATGAAAAGGATGAAAAATCTTGATAATGGTGCAAGTATGAATAGAGACAGTATTCAAATGAGAAGCATAACTTTTCTTTGATGGAAGTGGATCCATTTCTCTCCAAATGGTGAAGTATTATAGGAAAGAAAATGAAGAATCAATGGTCAAGATGGAATCAAGGGTGAAGGCATGGATCAAGGATTCTCGTCAATGGATGAGAATCAAAGATCGCATGGATCAAAGAAAGCATCAATGGCTCACAATGATTCAAACAAAAATACTTTTTAACAACTTTGAAAGTTTGTTACAAAGTATTTTAGGAAAGAATATTCAATTTTTGGAGGCAAATAAAAGAGTATTCCTTTGGAATATTCCCTATGCAAGTGGATGAGTGAGGAAAATTAGTAATTTTCTAATTAAAACTAAGTATTAGTATGTGCAAGTTGAGGGGAAAAGACTTCTCATTTAATAATTAATTTATTTAATGAAAAGGGGATACAAATAACATTGAATTAAATAATTTAGATTATTTAATTAAATGAGAGGATATAGGGGATTTAATTTAAATAATTTCTCATTATTTAGTCAAACAAGATGAAATGTTAGTGTGAGAGGGTAGGAATTAAACTAATTAAATTAATTAGATTAATAGATGAAAATGAGGCATTTAATTAAATAACTAGGCTTAATCAAACAAGCAAAAGGAGGATGAATTTCAAGATGAAATAATGTTAGTATATCATATTCAAGTGTGTAATACCATTCGAGACAATTTTAAGTGTCTACAAATGTAAAAAAAATGATTAAATCTACAGTAATTTTTTAGAAGGTAGGCATGATTGGCTAAATCATCTTCAAATCTCTCTATTTTCTCTATATTTTTGATAATGTAGATTCAGCATAAATAAAATTCCAATAAAAGTAAAATTTCAATTATTTTAGTTTTGATTCTACTTATTTTTGACCTTTGCGAATCAATTTGACTAGTTCCTTATCCATTTACAGAGTCGAGAAACAATATGTCTATCTAATAACAAATTGAACAACAAACTCAAAGTTTTATATTATATTATTGCATTACAATAATAAACCAAAAAATGGACAACACTTTTAATCTACTTATCAATCCTTATTGAAACAATAACATCCTTAGATATCAAATTGAAATTATTTTAGTCCATTGCTTGAATATAAGCTAAAAACTAAGACATTCATTATAGAAAATGTTTAATGAGTCAAGAAATCTTTGATTTTACTAAGATTCAAAAGAAAATATAACATAATATGGATACATTACCAACATGACTTATATTCATGTAGGTACAATTTGAGTTAGTTTTGCTATTAAAGAGAGAAATTACATTTCCTCTTTGAACTTCAGAGGACTAAACTGTACAAGGTATAATCCTCTACAATGACTACAAAAACTAGGGACCCAAAATCCTTGAAATGAGGCTCAAAATTCCCTTTTATAGACACAAGGAAAGAAACAAGAAAAAAACCTCATTCCATGACTTAAGTTATAAAAGACAAACTATTAAGATGTGGCACTATACAAGAGGACAAAATTATAAATATAATGCAAGCTAGTCATTGAAAAGTAGTTGAAAGCCTCCAAAGTAACTTTATTTTTGTGTATGGATTTAACCTTCTCAAAAATTACTCTCTAAAGGTGAAAGGACATATTTGACATATTTGAAATTCCTTCCATACATGCCCATGTAGAAATAAAGTTTGGTTGGTGGAAATTGATTGAAATTCAACTCAAAAAATATTCCACACTACCCTTCTCTTTATTCCTCAAAAATTACAAAATTGTCACTCCTTAGCCCAAAATGATGACAATCTATGTATAAAATGTTGACAATAAAAATTGATGACAAAAATATGAACTATAGCTTGGGCAACTAGTTATATTTCTCATGCCAGGCCATATGTCCTTTTTGGTGGTTATTGAAAAGAAATAATTCTATCAACATTAGTCATATAACATAGATATATTATATCCATAATTACACTAGTTTACTTGTTGAAAGCTTCAAACTCTTGATCTATATTGATTAATTTTTTGAAGCAAATTTTAAAAAAAAAATGCCAAATTTACTATTATCACAAATAAAGAATAACAGAGTAGGGGTATGTGCAAGATCATTATAGAAAAAATAGGCCCTTAAGTGGCAAAAAATTCAGCAAAATTAGAGTTAGGCAACTTGATGTAAAAATTTGAATAAGTTATCTATATTATTTCAAAAATATGTAAAAATAGAATCTATAGAAAATTTAATGTAGTTTCTAAACTACTAGGTTTATTTAATATATATATATATATATCTTGAAATTTTGAAATTTCAATGTGATTCTTAAATTTTAGGGAAAAAAATAAAGAAGTAGATTAATGCGTCTAACCACCCTAACCACAATAAAATGATAATATTTTTTTATAATATTTTAGATATAAGTAGAGGACTCATATCCCAATGTGATGCATATTTTTTTGTAATTTTTTTCCAAGTAAATAATTAATTATGAATTTTTTATTATAACTTTTAAAAAATATAAAAAACTTGTATGTATCGACCACCTTAACTTGGTCAAAACTTCATGAAATTCATTTTTTCTTTTTTTCAATCCTATAGTATGCAAAGCATAGAATGTGACACATGTTATGAATTCAAAAATGTGATCTTGTTTGAAAGATATAGATGTTTTCAATCAGCCTATCAATCAAGACTTTAGTCATAATTCGAATAGAAAATGAATAATAATTACTTATTAAATTCAAAGTAAAGAATAATTTATATTGGTGGAAAGCTGAGAGTCTGCTTTAAAAACCCTTTTTTTTTTCATCAGTTTTGGGTAAAAAAAAGGTCATCAGCCACATACCCATCATATTGCCACTTTTTGGCCCATCATGTCCTGTACATAACCATAGGAAAAAATGATTTGAACCCTTCTTTCCATTCAAATATTTATTTATTCTCAACATCATCCTTTAAAATATAATGCATAACTTTTACCTCAATATTTCCAAAATGTTTGAGCTTACTTTTGGCCTATTGTGTTAGAAGGGCCATATATGCTTGCACTTCTCCTACTAATTTAGCCATATCAAAAGTGGGAAAAATGTCACTAGATGGATTAGTGTCATGTGGAAAACTCCTATACATGCCATATAAAGTTCTAATCCTAAGAACCCATTTATCCATGGTATCTTGAAGTCTCTCTTGGTCCCTAACCACCCTAGTGATAACATCCTTGATGATTTTATAATCCCTATAGGATTCCTCAACTACTTTAAATTTTTTTGAACATATGCCCTAAAATATTAGACACAACATGTATCATTTCCTCATGTTTGATCTCTTGTGTATTCTTAATTTGTTCCTCCATTTCCTTCATCTTCTCCTTAAGCTCATCATTTTCTCTTATCAAATAATTTGCAGTTGTTGTTGTGAAGGAGCTTTCTTCTTATGTGTCAATAGGAAGAGGTATTACCTAAGACTATTTCATCTTTAATTTATTTATTCTATAGTGACTGATAAATGATATTTTAATAGTTTATCATACTAACTTTGCAATTTCTTGGCTATTGCCTCACTAAATATAACATCTACTACCAAAGAATCAACTTCAAGGGTTGAGGTAGCTGATACCCTTTATTTGACCAACCCTCCCCTTATATCATGTAATACTTCTATAACCTAGGGCTTATATGTGTTAGGAGAAAGATCCCATATTGCAAGGGTTTCCCATTTTGGGTTGAACCCTTATCGTAATAGTGCAGATTGGGCTCACTCTTTTGAAGAGAAAATATCTTCATCTTGTCACCTTATTTTATCAAATGTTATGGAAGAAGCAATATCCAATTTTAAGATCAATACCAATCCAATTCTTCTAACCAATTATCTCCCTTCTTTAGAGGTGATTTTCTCCACATCAAAATTGAATTTAGCTAACACCCTTTTGGTGAAAACCTCATACTAGTTAGTGGGGACATCTTCTTTTTCCTCAAAAAGCCTTTTATGTAATTCCTCTTTTCTAGATCTTATGAAAAAATCCTTGAATTCTTGAGTTTTGAAAAATTCATCATCAGAGAAGAATTTTTTTCAATCCATAGATCTCAAATAATTAGCTTCATCTCTCCCCATCATTACATTTATGCCCAATACTCCTTGTGGAACTCTAGTAATATTTTCCTTTTGGGAGAAGCCATTTTATACTACACCTCTTATGTTATTACTTCAATCTCATCCTCCTCATTAGGTCCAAGAGGATAGTCAACCAAAGATGGTTTCTCAATTCTCGTCTTCTTCTGAGCTTTTTCCCTTGGAGGGGAATCTACAATAGTTACAAGGGGAGGGGATAGTGGCACTTATGGTTGAGAGGGTGCTGAGATATGTGGTGGACTTTAAGAAGCCACTTTCCTAATGGCATGGCCTTTAGGCATTCTAAAAGGATTGATAGAAGGATCTATCTTGGACTGATAAGTTGGCCTTTCATCATTGTGGCATTTCTAATAATTTTGTTAATATTTTGTATGACCATTTAGATGCTTTCAATTGGTTCACTTATCTCTAAATAAGCTCCTTGATAATCAAGATTATTTTTTAATTTAGAATCCTCTACTTCTTGAATGGCACCTATTTGACCTTCATGTCATTTGCTTCCTTCTCATCAATGCAATTCCTTAAGACATCTTCCCTAAAATGAAGTTTTTATTGGAATGCAAACCTATTTATTCTTGTCCTTACTTGACTAATGAAACCCTTAGGATCACAAGCCCCTACATTCACTTGGGTCATCTTGTAAACTTGGATCATTTGGTAAAGTTTCTCCAATCCTTCCCTTATAATAGTAAAAACAAAAAATGTGGTGGAAAATCAAAAGAAGGGTTCCTTATTTTTCCCCTTAATATGGGCCTTATCAACTTCACTTATCTAATACATAATGTCCAAAAATTCCAACCTAAATAAAATGCACCTTGGTAGTATCTGAGGACCCATAGGGCATCCATATACCATGATAATTGTGTAGTCAGTGTGGAGATACCAATCTCCCCAATTATGTTGAACTCCTAATTCTAGTGTTATGTCCTTGAGTATAAGGACATTTTATATTTCCTTACACAACTTGAATTCTTCAATTCCAAAGTGAGAAAGAATCTTCTTTACAAAATGGTTTTCAAAAGTAGAAAAGTCGTATGCATTACAATGCATATCTCATAAATGGGTTCGACATTGAATAGAAAGAAAACCTTCCTTACCATAGTCCATATGAATTTGGAGGGCCTTGTCCCACTTTCCTCTTCCCCCATACAAAAACATATGGAAAAGGCAAGAGTACCATCTGAAATTGACGACTTTGCTACTCTTTTTCATTTCCATTAGCTACGTGTGGATGTAATGAGGGCTACATTTCCTGAGACCCACACAAAACACAACATATACCAACATAGATGGTGTGAGACATAAAAAAACTCACTTTCAATTATTTTTAGAAAATGAAATTACATATTCATAACTTACAATGTTATAGCCCCATGGGCTTGATTCATTACAACAAAATCAACTCTGAAAATAGAATATATTATTTAGAGCCACAATCTACACTAATGGATCCACCTTCTACAACTACCACTTAACCCTATTTATTTTACCCAATCACTACCCTAAAATGTTCTAGAAAGTTCAACTTTCCCTTTTGTTTTGGTGCCAAAAGTCCTACCATTTGATTCTAGAATTTAGATTGATAAAGCAAAGAGCTGAAATTTTATGGAATGATTATATTCCTTAATGTGAAACACCATTGTTAACATAAGCCTTTACAAACTTCACCCAACTAACATCATACAAAACCACCAAAACATCTATCAATAATTCATTAACAACACACAAAACCACCAATACACTTAACAACTATCAATAATTCATTAACAACAAAAACAACACAAATGGATACCTTGGCTATCCAAGTTAGGATCAACCCAATTCACTTACCCAAGATTACCAATTCATTCTAGCCATCCGCCCATTGTTCCCAAAAGAAAACAATAAATAAAGAAGGAGAACAACCTTTCATTTCCTCTTCCCCCAACTATTCAAGTTTCCTTTTTAAAATAAAATAACTCACAACTCTTCAATTTCCTCAATACAATATCCAAATAAAGGATAATCCAGGGTATGTATAGGATCATGATGGGCCAAAAAGTGGCAATACGATGGGTATGTGTAGGGTATGTGGCTAATGGATTTTTTTTACCCAAAATTGATGAAACGAAAAAGGGTTTTTAAAGGAGATTAGATCAGCTTTCCACCAATATAAATCATGCCTTACTTTGAATTTAATAAATAGTTATTATTCATTTTCTATTTGAATTATGACTAAAGTCCTCATTGATAGGCGATTGAATAACATCAATAGCTTTCAATAGTATCACATTTTTTTAATCTAAAACATGTGTCATTCTATGCTTCACATATTATAGATTAAAAAAAATAAATTCATGAAGTTTTGACCAAGTTAAATGGTCGTACCTTGAGTTTTTTTATATTTTTTTGTTGTAATAAAAAATGATAATTAATTACTTTGAAAATTACAAAAATATACATCACACTAGGACATGAGTCCTCACTTATATCTAAAATCATAAAAAATATTATCATTTTATTGTGGTTAGGATGGTTAGGACAAACACCTACTTCTTATTTTTTTTTTCCTAAAATTTAAGTGCTAATGCATTGGAAATTCTCAAATTTTACCAAATAGATTTTTTTTTTTAGAAAATGTTTAGCAGTAGTTTAGAAACTACATTCAATTTGCTACATATTCTATTCTTACATATTTTTTAAATAATATAGATAAGTTATTCAAATTTTTACGTCAAGTTTCCTAACTGTGATTTTTTTGAATTTTTTGCCACTTAAGGACCTATTTTTTCCATGATGATCCTGCACATACCCTCCAATTATAAACACATTTCCCCTTCACAAATAAACACACATAAAATTCAAATTATATTTTCAACATTAAACACCCTTGACCAAATTATAAATCAAAGATAAGCATTTGACACTTGGACTTGTCTCCAATGGCTACCTATTTGAAGCATCTTCATAGAAATATTAGTATATTTGGACATTTATAAAAAACATTAAATTCTTCTAACATCATTTAAATATAAAACCTAACATAATAATTTAAAATATTTATTTTAGCAAAAATTTCTTATGACCAAATTATTTTATTAAATTGACATATTATTTTATTTATAATCAGATAAATATTAGCTATGCCTCACATTCTCCCCCCTAGTTTCAAGCTTCCTCCTGGAAGCTATCCAAAAATATATGAGCATCAATATTTCATCTAGGTTGCATCCTACCATGAATAGATAACCTCAAGATTTCCACTATTAGGTATGTGTGGATCATCATGGAAAACAGGCTAAGTGGCAAAAAATTCAAAAAATCGAGTTAGGCAACTTGACATAAAAATTTAATTATTTATCATATTATTTCAAAATATGTAAGAATATAATCTGTAGCAAAATGAATATAGTTTCTAAACTACTGTGGTTTTTTAAAAAAAAATCTAATTTGGTGAAAATTTGAAATTTCAATGTAGTAGTACTTAAATTTTAGGGAAAAAATAAGTAGGTGTTCGGTCTAACCACCCTAACACAAAAAATGATTTATTATTTTTATATTTTAGATATAAGTAGAGGACTCCATGTCCCGATGTGATGCATATTTTTTGTAATTTTTTCCAAGTAAATAATTAATTATTAATTTTTTATTAAGCAACTTTTAAAAATATAAAAACTTTGTATGCTCTAATTTCACCTTAACTTGGTCAAAACTTTATGAAATTTATTTTTTATTTTTTAATCCTATAATATTCAAAGCATAGAATGTGATGTATGTTTTGAATCCAAAAAATGTGATACCATTTGAAAGCTATAGATATTTTTCAATCAACTCCATTAATCAAAAATTTTAATGAATTCAAATAGAAAATGGGTAATAATTATTTATTAAATTCAAAGTAAGGCATAATTTATATTGGTGGAAAGGTAAGAATCTCCTTAAAACCCTTTATTTCCATCAATTTTGGGTAAAAGAAATTCATCACCTACATACCCATCATATTGCCACTTTTGGCCCATCATGATCCTACATACCCATATTACTAATATAATAATAAACTTGGAAACTCAAGATAGTGACATTAATAATATATTCCTTTCCTAAGCTAACTAATAAAGGATAATATATCGCACCTACCTTTCTTCCAGTATGTTCTTGTTGGAAACCAAACATCTTGAAGATATTCCACACATGGATTTATTGAATTTCCATGTTTTTTCATTAATATTGCATGCTTCTAACACAATCCAAGATCCTTTAGAAAAATCAATAATGGATTCCACTTGGACTATTTTTTTACAATATCTTCATATGAGAATGAAAATGAATACTTTTAGATCAGTGAATAATAAAAGTAAGAAATAAGAACACTTTGATAATAATTGGTATTGAATCTCTACTATCTCTTTCAGTTTGAATGTTCCCTTTACAAATAAAATGTTAGATGTTTACTAATCAAGTATTTAGCCTATTTAATTTGATCATATAAGTATCTATTGATGATAATTCCTTTTTTTTTGAAAAAATACTATTATTCTACCAAGTCCTGAGGACTATGCAAAACATTAAATAACAATCTTCATTTTATTAAATATTTAACCTTCCACAATCGAAACTCTTTTCAAAATTTCCTCTAACCATTAAACCCAAAGCAGGTTCTCATACCTGATTAAAATAAGATGGCTCTAAGCTATTCAAGTGATCATAATATCCATGACCACAATATGCAACCACCCTTTAACTCTATTGAATCAATCTCTATAGTAGAAGAAGTTATCATAGAAAAGATCCAAGATAAGAAGGTATCTGTCAAAAGAGAAGAATATTTAATTGCTATATCCACATCATTATTTGAAGCACAAACTATGATTGAATAAACTATTAGGAAATATGAATAGATTAATTCAAATCAATTATTTGAGGAGCATAAATTATGAGATCCATATAAGTATAGCTATGGTATATTGATATAAATAAATTATAATCATCAAGAATTCAAAGGGAGATCACTTGCACACCAAATACCTTTAAATCAGTTTTGTGAAGCAAGTTTATGTACTTGTCATATTTTTCTTACCAGTTCAAAGTTGCAACATCTTCACTTTGTAATCTTATGTCCATACCCATTTCTTCCTTTACCTTTTTTTCCCAAAGCTCCCTAGTGTCGCAATCCTGGGGTTGTGATACCTATGTAATTCCCTCCCAAAATAGTCCAATATAAAACAATTAAATAGTTAGATACAAATAGATAAAAATGCAATGATGAGCTACTTTTTAAATTTGAAACAAAACATTAATGTATAGGAAATAATGAGTATTTTTCTGCTACAATTGAACAAAGATTATTTACAAGTTATATATTTTTGATACTTTCACATTAGGTTAAATTCTCAAGAGAGAATGATTTAAAAAAAAAAAAGTACTAATCTTATAGAGATTAAGATATAATAATAAAGCTAACTAGTATTTATAATAGTCAAAACTTAGTTATTGATTAGAGCTTTATTGCTTAAATGAATACTAAAATTTCAACCTTGTATATATATATATATATACTCTTTACGGGAACATTAATTTTACATGTTTAAGCTCATGCATCTCTATAAAGATAATATTTACACATAAGTATAATCACTTATAAGTAAACATGTAATTACTTTAGGAATATCCTATAATAATTATAATACAATACCCATGTGAGAGCTAGTGACTTTAATGACTTTTCAAAGATAAGAAATATACAAACATGTGTTCAAAGACAATTAAGAGGTCAAGAAACGTATATAGATAATTTATGCATTAACTATGCAAATACTAGAATGAAAAATAACTTTTATTAGTTGACAAGATGCAAACAATAACTACACAAAATCTACGTAGATGACATAGCATGGAATTGCTGCAAAGATTAGAATGCATTCTCTTGCATACTTTAAAGCCCACAATCTTCTAACAAGACAACCATATAAATTCATAACTAAACTCATGAAAAGACACTAATTAGCAAGGATGGATAGAAAAAACTAAGTGTAATGCATGCTTAGTGAAAATCCATGCAAAAAAATCATGAGTTAATTAATAGCTTTATGCTAAGTCAAATAAATTATCTATCGCTGGATAGAAATATAGTACACACAAAACAAGAACTCATATAAAATCTAATTACTAGGATACCATTTTAGAATTAAATACAATCATATCGTAACAAAGACAATAAACTCTATTAAATTGGAAACTCATAACCACTATCCTCCATCTAAAGTACATACAACCATTCATTTGATAATACCCTTAATGTACGATCACAAGCATCAAGTGCAGAGCAAGAAACACTAATGATTCCTACCATTACTATAAGGAAATTAGCAGTGTGGAAACACCTTCCTAATGCAAAATCCTCAAGAGAGAAGTGTAGAAAGAACATTCATTTAACAAGTTACATTCATTTGAGATGCAAATTCATAGAACAAATAATAGACAAATTCATCACACACACATATAACACCAAATTTACATGGGAAAACCCTTATAGGAGAAAAAACCACACACCAAGTAAGCCACTTTGTATTACTGTAAATAAATTGCATACAAAGCTACATACTTCACTCTTAGATGTTAACTCATAGCAGTAAAACAATCCATTGGTTGACCTCACACTAATAATATAGTTCTCCTCACTATGTTCAATGCTCATAGAAGCATACAATGTAGAACTGCACAACCAAACTATTCATCGAGATGCACACCATTTAATTCATTGATAGGCTTTCCTCATCTCGGGCCACACACACCACCATCCAACATGCATCAATTCATCTAGCAATTAATTCGGTTACAAAGAATATTACCATATTTTCTCTCTATTAACCCCCAGAGTCAGATCATGCATTTAATGCAAATATATTGCTATCAGGAAATACAACTTTTGGTCCAATGATTGTTGATTTACAACAACGATGTAGAATTGACAAATGAATTTGTGTCACATGTTGATACATCACTCATCCACAGCTTTTGACTATCATACCACTCGGGTCCCACCATGGCATTCTTCATGAGTCACCAAGTCATTCATCACCATATCGGGGAGACAACACAAGGGATAGCCAAGTTGGGAGAAACCTTAACTTCAAAACCTTCAGTTGGAGATTAGGATATTCCTAAAACTCATGATAACAAGGAGATCACCATGTCAGGTGGTTATGGAACTCACAAACCCTGCGACATATGTTCCAAAGTTCAAAAATATAGTGATCCCAAGACCAGTTCAAAGTCACCAAGTTATGATCTTTGAAAACCCTATGACTTAGGTTTCAAGGTTCTATATTTTGGTGATAGTCTGAAAATGAAGGCCAACAAAGAAAAAAATGTCAAGTCTTTAAGAGAGGTCCAAGCCAGAAAGTTGAGGCACATTTCCCAACAAAATCCCACTTGACAAAGACTTATTGGCTTCCTTTAAACTCAAAGTTATTGAAGGTCATAGGCCCCAAGGCCCATCAAACTGGCACACTACCTATACTTGTCTATGCTCATAGGCTTTGTCAATGCATCAGTGACATTCTCCAGAGTATCCACCTTTTCCAAATTAACCTTTCCATCCTCCACCATATCATGAATGAAATGATAATGTACATCAATTTGCTTCATCCTGGCATGGAAAGTGGGATTCTTCACCAAATAAATAGAACTCTGACTGTCACAACAAATAGTAATCTACCTTACATTAAACCCAATATATGAACACAAACATCTAAGAGAAACAAATTCTTTGTAGGTGTGTGTTGTTGCCATATACTTTTCCTCAGTAGTAGATAAAGTGACTATAGCCTACCGCTTGCTCATCCAACTCACTGCACCACTAAATAACATGAAGATGTATCCACTCATGGATCTTCTAGTGTTAATGTCCCCTACCCAATCAGAATCCACATACCCATGAATTCTAAGAGATCTTTGTGATCCAACTAAGTTTCCATGATAATACAAAGCAAACTCCGAGGTACCCTTCAAATATCTAAAAACTCTCTTCACAATATCCCAATGTGGCCTTCCTAGATTAGCCATAAACTGACTAAGAACTCCCACTACATGGGAAATGTCTAGCTTTGTATAGACCATTGCATACATTAAATTGCCAATTATACTTGCATATGACTCCTTGGTCATGTCCTCCATCTCAGTAGGAGACTTCAGAAAATCTTCAATAGATAGCTTTGTTCCCTACAATACTAGAACAACTAACTGCTTGCAATCAATCATATCAAATCTCTTAAGGACAATATTGATATACTTACTTTGGCTAAGCCAAAGCTTTCTACTTTCTCTATTCATTTTTATTTCCATCCCCAAAATATACCTTTCTGCACCAAGATCTTTCATTTCAAACTTTGCAGACAGTTGAGATTTTAGATCAAAAATCATAGTCTTACAATTTCCTATGAACATGTCATTAATGTATAGGGTAATAATAAGAACTCAATCATTTTCATTTTTTTAATACACACAATGATCATATTTTGATCTTAAAAAACCCAATGACAAAACAAGCATGTCAAACTTTTGGTACCATATTCTAGGTGATTGCTTTAAACCATATAGAGATTTCTTTAACCTGCAAACCAAGTTTTTTTTACCTCTTTCAATGAAGTGCTCAGGCTAGGACATGAAAATTTCTTCTTCTAGTTCTCCATCAAGAAACGATGTGTTCACATCCATCTGCTCAATCTCTAAGTCATACAATGTTGCAAGTGACAAAATAAATCTAATAGATGTCAACTTAGCTACAAGAGAAAATATTTCTCCATAATCAATTCCCTCCACCTGGGAATAGCCTTTCATGACCAACCAAGCTTTATACTTTTCAACACTGCCATCTAGACTAATCTTCTTCTTAAATGCCCATTTATAGCCAACATGCTTTCGCCCTTTAGGAAAAGGTACCAAATCCTAGGTTTCATTCTTTTTCAAAGATGAAATTTCCTCATTCATGGCTTCCAACCAAGAATTTGAATCAGACATATTAATTGCCTCTTTCACAGTTTTAGGCTCATCTATGCTAGTAATCAAAGCATAGGAACAGTTTGAATCCAACATGGAAAAACCATACATTTCAAGTTGATGATTTTCATATGTAGACCTCCTCACAGGCTGAGGTTGAGGTTGTGGTTCTTCTTCTTCAAAAATCTTAGAGCTACTAGAACTCTCCTCAGTTTCAGGTACACTTTGTAGTTCCTCTTTATCTATTGTTTGAGGAATTTCAACTAAACAATTCTTCTTTTATCTTTCTTCTACCTTTGAGTGCAGGTCAGCTATTGAAAGCTTCAACTAATGAAATATCACACTTATGCTTTACAAAACCTTCTCAATTACAGGATTCCAAAGCTTGTATCCTTTCACACCAGTACCATAGCCAATGAAGATACATTTGACAGCCTTGTTCTCCAACTTTTATCTCTTCTCATTCGGTACATATGCATATGTCTCACAACCAAAGACACAAATATGTCTTAGAGAGGGCTTCTTACCAGACCACGCTTCCAAAGGGTTTTTCAACAAGGGCCAAAATAGGTGAACGATTAATCAAGTAACATGTTGTTGCCACAACCTCAACCCAGAACTTCTACTCTAGACCAACACCACTCAACATACTTCTCACTCTTTCCATTAGCATCTTGTTTAACATTTCAACATCTCCATTTTGCTATGGAGTATAAGGCGTAGTTTTATGCCTTTTAATCCCATGGTCTTTGCAGTACCTTTTGAAATCTGCAAAACAAAACTCACCACCATTATCCATCCTCAAGCATTTAATTTTTCTTCCAGTCTGATTTTTCACCGAGTTTTTAAAATCTTTAAACCAACTGAACACTTCTAATTTACTCTTTAGAAAGTACACAAATTCCTTCCTCAAATAATCGTGAATAAAAGAAACATAATATCTAGACTTTGATAATGAAAACATTCATTGGACCAAATACATCAAAATGAACATAATCTAGTATACCAGAAGATTTATGAGGACTCGAATAAAATGAAACATATTGTTTCTTTCCATAAATACAATGTTCACAAAAATCAAACTCAAGGTTACAGTCAACAAGCCCTTGGACAATATTTTTATTTTTCAAAGCTTTTAAGCCTTTCTCTCCTATGTGACCAAGTCTATGATACCACAACATGGTTTTCTCTACTAGGAGTTTCACCTCCAAGGAATTTGCACCTAGAGGAGCTCCATTCTCCTTCTCTATACAAGAAACTTTGGTTGACTTTACAAAGATGTTACATTGAATATGATGTGCATCTAGCTTGTACAGAGTGGCTATGTGTGCACCCTTAGTCAACACCATTGAGCCTCTAGTCATCTTATAACCTCCACTCAAGAAATAAACTTGCACACAAACATCATTCAGCTTATTGATAAAAATAAAGTTACAAGCCAAACCTAGTATGTGAAGTATTCCATCAATCCCTTTGATTCTTCCGTCAGGGAATTGGATTCTAACTCTTCCATGGCCAATAATTTCTAGAATTGAATCACTTGCCAAGTACAACTTTCCACTAGCATGCTTTTCATACTTAGCGAACCAATCTCTATGAGATGTCATGTGAAAATATGCACCTGATTCAATCAACCAGACATCATCTGATGCTTGAGTCACCAAGGCTTCAATGAAGGCATCTACATCACTTTGAGAAGAGTCATTGTCTGAAGAGTTATTCTTCTTCTTCTCCTCCTTACAATCCTTTCGAATATGACCAGTCTGCCCACAGTTCCAACATTTCACCTTAGACTTCTTACTAGGAGACTTTGATCTCCCCTCAAATTTAGATTTAGACTTCTTTTCTTTCTTCTTTCCTCTCTCCTTTGATCTACCCCAAACAACAAGACCATCCTTGGCTATTTCAAAAGACTTCCTTTGCATTTCTTCTGACAATAGCAAAGCAACCACATCTTCCATCTTGAAGATAGTGGTTGTACTTCGAATGGCCATTACTAGATGATCCCAAGTGTTAGGTAAGGAATATAATAAAAGCATACAATGATCCTCCTCATCTATCTTCACACCCACAGATGCCAACTTAGCAAAAATCATATTAAATGAATTTAGATGGTCTACTACAAATGCACCTTCTTCCATCTTCAAGGAGTACAACTTCTTCCTTAGGCATAACTTATTCACCAGAGACTTTCCTCGATAAATGTCACCAAGTTTCTTCCATAATGAAGATGCAATCTTCTCCTCATGGATGTTTAGGAGTGCAGAATCAGCCAAACAAATTCTTATCAACCCTCTAGTTTTTCTATCTATGAGGTCCCAATCTTCTTGCTTCATGTACCTTGTGGCATATTTTAGGATACAACAATCTAGAGGTCTTTATCCACCAACAGATCTTCCATTTTGAGTTTCCACAACTCAAAATTGCCACCATTGAAATTTTTTATTTCTACTCTACCTGATGTACTTTCCATCTCAAACTGTAAACAAGACAATTAGTTCTTCTTTTGCAAGACTCCCACTATATAGGATCAGCACAAAAAACTAGCCCTACTCACAAGGATATCACAACTTGATAGGCTCTGATACCACATGTAAGGAAAGAGGCAGTGTAGAAATGCCTTCCTAATGCAAAATCCCCAAGAGAGAAGTGTAGAAAGAAAATTCATTTAACAAGTTACATTCATTTGAGATACACATTCATAAAATAATGAATAGAAAAATTCATCACACACATAGATAACACCAGGGTATGTGTAGGATCATGATAGCCCAAAAAGTGGAGATATGATGGGTATGTGGTGGTGACTACCTTTATTTTCACCCAAATTGATGTAGAAACAAAAGGGCTTTTGAAGGAGATTCTTCCAATCTGTAATATATATAAATTATACTTTACTGAATTTAATAAATAATTATTATTCATTTTCTATTTGAATTACAACAAAGTCTCTATCGGGATAGTAACATTGAAAAACAAACCATTGCTTTTCCAAAATAGTATCACATTTTTGAATTTTGAAATATGCATGACATTCTATGCTTTGCATACTATAGGATTAAAAAAAAAAATTTGAATTTCCTAAATATTTGACCAAGTTAAGGTGGTCAAACATATGACTTTTTATTTTTTTAAAGTTGTATTAAAAAATTCATAATTAATTATTTACATAGAAAAAAATTACAAAACAATATGCATCACATTGACATAAAGTCTCCTCTTAATCTAAATAGATTACAAAAAATTATCATTTTATTGTGGTTAGGATGGTCGATAGAGACCTACTTATTTTTCCTCCCTAAAATTTAAGTAATTAATGATTTAAATTTTAAATTTTCACCAAATAGTTTTTTTTAAAATAACCCAGTAGTTTAGAAACTACATTCAATTTTTCTGTATGCTAATCTATTCTTACATATTTTTGAAATAATATAGATAAATTATTCAATTTTTTACGTCATGTTTCCTAACTCTGATTTTTCTAAATTTTTTGCCACTTAAGGGCTTGTTTTTTCCATGATAATCCTACACATACCCACCAGATTTAAGTGGGAAAACCCTTACAGGAGAAAAACCCACAAACCAAGTAAAGCCACTTTGTATTACAGTAAATAGATTACATACAGAGTTACAGACTTCACTCTCAGATGTTAACTCACAACAAAAAAACAATTCCTTGGTAGAACTCACACTAAGATTATAGTTCTCCTCACTCTGTTCAATGCTTGTAGAAGTATACAATGTAAAACTGCACAACCAACTTCTTCATTGAGTTGCATGCCATTTAATTCACTTATAGGCTTTCTTCATCGCGGGCCACACACACCACCATCCAACATACATCAAGTCGTCCAACAATTAGTTCAGTTACAAAGAATATCACCATATTTTCTCTCTTTCAACCCCTCAAGTCAGATCATGCATTTAATGTAAATATATCACTATCAGGAAATATAGATTTCAATCTAATGATTGTTGATTTACAACAATGAATTCATGCCATATGTCAACACATCACTCATCCACTGCTTTTGACTATTGTACCACTTGGATCTCACCACGACATTGTCCATGAGTCACCAAGTCATCCATTGCCATATCGGGGAGACAACACAAGGGATCACCAAGTTGGGAGAAACCTGAACTTTAGAACCTTCAGTCAAAGATTAGGATATTCCTAAAACCTGCGATAACAAGGAGATCACCATGTCAGGAGGTTATGGAACTCACAAACCCCATGACATATGTTCCAATGTTTAGAAATCTAGTGATCCCGAGACCAGTTCAAAGCTGCCAAGTTGTGATCTTTTAGAACCCTGTGACTTAGGTTTCAAGGTTCTATATTTCGGTGATAGTCCAACAATGAAGGCCAACAAAGAACAAAAATTTCAAGTCTTTAAGAGATGTCAAAGCCAGCAAGTTGAGGAACATTTTCCAACAATTACCAAATGCATCTACTAGATAGAAAGAGGACACTTTTTAATAAAAGCACATAATTATGTTCCAAAGATAACCAACAGTAATATCAAGTAACTTGGATGGACAATATGCCTATAATGTAGAAGTATACTCAATCTAAGAAAAAATATATATTAAGAGAAATGTTTATATAAATTGATCATGCATGTTCAAAGGCCCAACCTTTCTTATGATAACAACCTATATTCAAGAAATTATAAGGAACTTCCAATATTCCTTAAGAGGCAGATCTTCCTATATCCTGAGATAAGTTTGGTATGCATTGAGTAGTAAAATCAAGATCAAATGATACCATAAATACAAGCAGAAAAACATAACCAAGAATTTAGATTGATAAAGCAAAGAGTTGACATTTTATGGAATGATTTTATTGCTGAAAAAATTAATCTTGAGCAGTCTACGGCTAGTTGCATTAAATGCAAGGTCAGAGAAAATCAAATATGGATCTGCCCCCCCTACCGTGTCAGAAATACTTGTTGTTCAGTAATTTCTCTCTGGCAACAAATTTAATTGTGGTAGTTGAGTTCAAATTTGAGCGGCATTTTTGTGTATTGGCTGAAAAGCCAAAAGTTGCATTGAATGTATATTATGTGCAAGTAAGCAGACATAGGTTTTCTGGGTGAGACAGAAAGAGGGAATGTTTAGCAGAACATAGCAGAAGAAGGAATGTTCAGGAGCATCTGAATAGTGACGTTTAGGAGTATCTGCCGCAGCAGAAGTCAGTAAGCCTTATGCCCGTGCGTTGGAAGCTATCCCACACGGAGCAGCAATGCAGAAGTGTCAGTGCGCTGGAAAACGCACAGCTTCTGTAGTATACGTGTACAGAGCTTTTGCTCTGAATATTTTTATATGTAAACATTTTTTTGAATGTAATCTTTTTCTGAGTGAAATAGAATATTGAAAATATTTTTGTCTCCTTGTGTGTCTGTCTCCTTCCCTTGATACACTTCCGCTGCAATGTGTTTCATTCTTTGCCCACAATAGGAGTTTATTTTTCAACATGGTATCAGAGCCCTAGGTGTATTGGGCAGTTAGTTTTTACAGCTTTAGATCTTAATTTGGGTTTTTTCGTAGTTTCCCCATTTTAGCAAAATGTCTGGAGGAGAAAATAGAAGCTGGTAGTAGCCACCTATTTTCGATGGTAGAAACTATGACGTCTGGGCAAAGAAAATGAAGACTATTTTCATAGCTAATGATTTATGGGAGTTAGTTGCAAATGGGTTCACAGATGTGACTGACCCAACTGCATTTACAGCATTGAGCAATGCTCAAAAGAACCAGTTGAAGGAGACACAAAAGAATGATGCAAAAGCCCTCAGTCTGATTGAGGCAGCCTTGACAGAGGCTATCTTTCCCCGAATAGCAGCAGCTACTTATGCAAAAGAAGTGTGGGAAACACTTCAAACCACCTACAAAGGATATGAGAAAGTTAGATCAGTCAAACTCCAGCTGCAACGGAAAGAGTTTGAGACCATGCAGATGAAGGACAGCGAGTCCATTATAGATTTTCACACAAGGGTAGCCACTTTGATTAACCAGCTGAGGATAAGTGGTGAAACTTTGGAAGAACAGAAGATTGTGGAGAAGATATTGAGAAGCCTTCCCACAAAGTTTGATCTGGTGGTGATTGCCATTGAAAAGGAAAAAGATCTCACAACTTTGTTAATTGATGAGCTGATGGGTTCTCTGCAAACCCATGAGCAGCGCCTAAATAGGTCTGCAACCTCCTCCCAAGAGCAAGCTTTTAATGCTCAGTCGAATGCAAGAGGAAGGGGGAGAGGTAGAAAAGGCTCTAGACATGGTAGAGGAAACTCTAGACATGGAAATGATAGTGATGAAAGCTCAGCCCGAGCAAGCAGTCATGAGGGGGCGACCAACTCCCAAGGAAGAAAAAAGAACAACAGTTCTTATCAGAAAAAGGATAAAAAAAATGTGCAGTGCTACAACTATCAAAGGTATGGTCACTATGCAAGTGATTGCAGGCAAAAACATGACCAACGGAGTTAGAATGCACATGTTGCTAACTCAAATGTGGCTAGAAATGAAAGACAATCACAACTGTTCATTGCATGTAACCTTGTAGAACAGAGCAGCGCTGAAGTTTGGTACTTGGACAGTAGCTGTAGCAACCACATGAGTGGTAACAAAGACTTGTTTGCCTCCATTGATAGGAGTGTAAAGTCTGAAATAAAAATGGGGAACAATGAGATGGTTCCAATCATGGGCAAAGGAATGGTATGCCTACAAACCAAGCATGGTGATGAAAGACAAATATATGATGTCTTCTATGCCCCAGGATTGAAACATAACCTCTTGAGCATTAGACAGATGGTCCAAAACGGGTATAGAGTGCTGATGGAGAAAGGGGAATGCATCATCTATGATAAAGATGGAAGCAAAAGAGTTATGGCAACGGTTCAAATGACACAGAATTGAATGTTTCCTCTCAAGATGCAAATCTCAGCATAGTCAAAAGGCCTGCAACAATCAGCCTTCAAAGCAGCCATTCAAGATATCTCCAAGCTATGGCACCTCAGGTATGGACACTTAGGTTACTCTGGTTTGAGTCTTTTGTCCAAGAAAAATATGATAGATGGTTTGCCAAAAATCGTAGAGCCTAATGTTAGATGTGAAGCTTGCATTTTGGGCAAGCAACATAGGCAACCTTTTAATTCAGGCAACTCTACAAGGGCTAGAGCACCATTGGAGTTGGTGCATACTGACTTGGTAGGCCCTATACAAAATCTGTCTTTTGGCAAAAGCAGATTTTTTATGACCTTTATAGATGATTACAGCCGTAGGACATGGGTCTATTTTTTGCAACATAAGTCTGAAGCATTTGATAAGTTTTTGTTATTTAAGGCCCAGGCTGAAAAGGAGAGTGGACACTTTATTAAGGTCCTAAGGTCAGATCATGGAGGAGAGTATACCTCCAATCAATTTGTAAATTTATGCAAGAAAAATGGCATCAAGAAGGAGCTCACAGCCAGTTATACTCCGTAGCAAAATGGAGTGGCTGAAAGGAAAAATAGGACCATTGTGGAGATGGCAAGGAGCATGATGAAAGCAAAGGGACTCCCTATCGAATATTGGGGAGAGGCTGTAGCAACAGCTGTTTATCTGATAAATAGAAGTCCAACGAAGGCAGTCTGTGATAAAATCCCTCAAGAGGCATGGACAAAACAAAAGTGGTTAGTTGAGCACTTGAGAGTGTTTGGGTGTGTAGCCTATGCACACGTGCCTAAAGAAAATAGGCAGAAATTGGATGACAAGGGTGAAAAGTGTATTTTCTTGGGCTACTGTACAGAGTCCAAAGCCTATCAGCTATATAATCCGGTCACCAAGAAGGTAATCATCAGTAGGGATGTGGAGTTCCTAGAAAATGAGTCGTGGGATGGAAAAGTTGACAGCAATACTGATATTTCTGTCTCCATACCCCTTAAGGATGAAGAAGCTGCAGAGCGCAGATGCGTCGAAAACCTACAGGAAGCTGACAGTTCAGAAAACAGCAGCAGTAGCTCCAAAAATTCTCAGCAGAGAAGGAGCTTCGGAAACTTCCAGCAGGGAAGATGCTCTGGAAATTTCCAGCAAGGAAGGAGCTACAGAAACTTCCAGCAGGGAAGATGCTCTGGAAACTTTCAACAGGAAAGTTGCTCCGGAAACCTACAGCAGCAGACTTCTTCATCAGGCCAGCAGCCAAGCAGCTCTGGAAATTCAGACCCCACTCTCGCCTCCCTAGTGCCAAGAAAGACTAAGAGTCTAAGGGAGATCTACCAAGGTGAAAGGTATGATGAAGCTTTTAATGAGAGTGTAAATTTCGCATTATTTTCTCATAGTGATCCTATTTATTTTGAGGAGGCTGTGAAAGAACAGAAATGGTGTGAGGCCATGGATGAGGAGATAGATGCAATAGAAAGAAACAAGACATGGGAGCTCACTGATTTACCTAAAGGGAAATCAGTTATTGGTGTCAAATGGGTCTACAAGACCAAATGTAATGCCGAAGGAAGAATAGAAAGGCATAAGGCAAGATTAGTTGTCAAGGGGTACAAACAGCAGTTTGGGAGAGATTATAATGAGAATTTTTCCCCTATTGCAAGGATGGAGACCATGCGGGAAGTCATTGCAATTGCAGCCCAGCACATGTGGAAGGTTTATCAAATGGATGTGAAGTCTGCCTTCCTCAATGGAGTCTTAAAAGAAGAAGTATATGTGGAGCAGCCCTTTGGATATGAAGTTCCAGGTAAAGAACACAAGGTATATAGGCTGAAGAAAGCTCTTTATGGGCTAAAACAAGCTCCACGGGCATGGTACAACAGGATTGACTCATACTTGATAAGCAATGGCTTTAGAAAAAGCGATGGTGAGCCCACTCTTTACATCAAGGCAGAAAATGGTAATGTTTTAATTGTTGTCTTGTATGTAGATGATTTAGTATTTACTGGGGATGATGATTTCCTCATTGCTAATTTTAAAGATGCCATGAAAAGAGAGTTTGAAATGACAGATTTATGACTCTTAAGATATTTTCTAGGCATAGAGGTCCAACAATTGGATAATGGCATCTTTATTTCACAATCAAGTTATGCCAAACAAATCTTGAAAAGATTTAGGATGTTGGACAACAAAGCAGCCCCAACCCCAACAACTACAGGTCTGAAATTGAGTAAAGAGGACAGCAGCAATAATGTTAACCCAACCCTCTATAAGAGCATGGTTGGAAGCCTCATGTACTTGACAGCTACGAGACCGGATTTAATGTATGCGGTAAGCCTGATTTCTAGGTTCATGGAGCAACCTAAGGACACACACTGGCAAGTAGGTAAAAGGATTCTCAGGTATGTCAATGGCACAAAAAACTATGGCATAATGTATACTACCTCTAATGAGTTTCAGCTGGTTGGGTACACTGACAGTGATTGGGTAGGAAATGTGGATGATAGAAAGAGCACATCCGGGTATGTTTTTCACTTGGGTTCAGGAGCAGTTTCATGGGCTTCCAAGAAACAACCGATTGTTGCTTTATCCACAACAGAAGCAGAATACATAGCAGCGAATGCAGCAGCATGCCAAGCTGTGTGGCTAAGAAGGATCTTAGCATATTTGAGAGAAGAACAAGAGGATGGAACAGTAATTTTCTGTGACAATGTTTCATCAATTTCCTTGACCAAAAATCCTGTGTTTCATGGAAGAAGCAAACATATTGAAATCAGGTATCATTTTATTAGAGAATTGGTTGAGAATAATGAAATTAAAATGGAATTTTGCAGGTCAGAGCAGCAGCTCTCAGATATTTTTACAAAGGCTTTGTCAAAAGAACCTTTTCAGCGCCTAAGATATAGGCTAGGTGTGCAGGAATGCGCCAGAACTTCAGTTCTGGAAATACGCCAGAGAAGTGCAAAACCAAACTTCGCCAGACAAATGCACGCAACAAGGCAAAACAGTTTGCTACTGAAATTTTCACCGGTGCTCCAAAACTTCTTTATGATGGCGTCAAAGTTTCATAAGAATGTGTTTGTGCCAAAACTTTCACCGGCAAGTTTCAGAACTTCTTTTATGCATGCATGCCCCTAAGTTTCAAGCAGAAAGTGCTGAAGAGCGTGAACTTTGCATCGGAAACACGTTCGAAGTTGCTCCAAATATCGCGACCGGAAGGCTCCCGGGCAGTGTTGAAGAGCGTGAACTTTTTGCACCGTAAACTTTTGTCTCTGCTCCGAAGTATTGCGCTAGAAGTTTCCAAATAATGATGAAGAGAAAAAAGACTTAAGATTAAGGGGGAGTGTTGGAAATATTAATCTTGAGTAGCCAATGGACAGATGCATTAAATGCACTATTAGATGAAATCAACTCAGATCTTTTTCCCCCCTACCGCATCTGACATTCTTACTATCCAGTAATTGTATTCTGGCAGTAATTTATTATTGGTAGGTGAGTTCAAATTTTGAGCGGCAATTTTTTTGTGTGTTGGCTGAAAAGCCAAAAGCGTAATTGATTGCATTTCTTTTCTCGCGGTAAGACGCATATACCCTTTTCTCGTGATAAAAGCAAGAGACGTGAACATAGAGAAATGTGGTTGAATAAATTCAGAGCTACTAAACAGTTGAAGTTTAGTAGTGTCCGCTAAAAGAAGAAAGTTAGTTTGTTTCATGCTACCAAAACCTATCTTACAAAGAGCAGTACAGAAGTGCTGCAGCATTGAAAAATGCACAACTTCTCAGATATATCTGTACAGAGCTTTTGCTCTAAATACTTTCATATGTAAACAGTTTTTGTTTGTAATCTTTTTTTGAGTAAATAGAATATTGCAAAATATTTCTGTCTCCATTTATGTCTGTCTCCTTCGTTGATACACTTCCACTGTGCATGTTTTCATTCTTTGCCTAGCATACAAAGTTCTGACATTTTTCATTCCAAGAGCTCATCCGGACAAGAGCTCGTATTGGGCATGAAAGCTTGTTTAAATTTTCTGGTTTGTCTTTCAAACTATATGTTTTCTGAATAAGATTGTGGCAGATTTCTGAACAATATGTATTGATATGCAGGAAGAAGAAGGGAATAGCGGAACCCGCAGGAATTCATCGGTAGATCCATCCGATAGAAGAACACTGGATCTGTTTCCTGTACATCCTGATAAATGAGGATGTTCAAATGCATGCAGCAATGTTTTGGTTTAAAATTTTCAGTGTTGTCTGAATAAAGACATTCTAAATAAGAAAACGTACGATGCTCTGTATTGCTGTGATTCTGTAGCACTCGCGTAGATTTATTATATGACATTTCCAGTGATGAATCAATTCAGTTTTCCAAATATGAATCTTCTGAATGTTCGGGTTTTCTTTGAGAATGGTTATGGGATATTGGAATGTAATTGTAGATTTTAAAATTTGTTTAAAAGTAATTAGATTCGACCAGGGTAAAATTGATTCATTTAGCTTTCCGATGAAAACATAATATTAAAGAAGGTACAGAAAAGAATAAATAAATACGGCAATGAAACAACAATTTAGGTTGAAGCAACAAAGTTAAAGCTTCACCGATAAATACATCCTATCTTCGTTCATGAAACGGCTGGGAAGCCTATGTAAAACTAGTTTCAACATAAAATTCAAACCGAGTATGCTGAATATGTTTTGGTTAATTAAACGGGATTTGTGAAAGGGTTCTAATTCAACTACAAAGTAGTTGGCAAACAACACTTAGAAATCTGTTTTGATTTAAAGTAAACACTTGGAAATCTGTTAATAACAAACAGATCAAATCTTTTAATAACATTAATATAAATCATCTTTTTCTTCCTTTACACTAAATGACTGTATTTAATAATATTTAATTATTATGAACATATCAGTGATATCTTTAAGAAACTCCCTTCCAAAAAAGATATAAAATCCTAACGAATCTTTTTTTTTTTTGAAAAAATATTAATTTTTATGGGTGAATCTTTTCTTTTTTTTGAGAAAAATATTAATTTTATTGACTAATTTTCTTACATCACTAAAATTTTATAGAAAATATTGGTGAATCTTGAAAATAAATAGAAAAATTCATTAATTATGATGGAAAATCCTTCCAATCTAAAAACTAATTCTTGTGGAAAGGTAGGAGCCTAAGGGTGGAAACTATCGATGGGTTTAAAGGGTAGACTATAATATTTACTTACCACAATTGATTTAAAATATAATCTATAATGGCCCTCGTATTCTCTGAGGTAATGCTTATGGAGTATGAAATTCATTTTTGATTGTTGATCTAACAACCCTCGAATTCTATGAGGTAAAATGTACCCTCGATCTATAATGCTCATGCAACCCAAAATTGCTTTTGGATCATGATCTTAGGTGATCGATGACCCAAAAATGATTTCATGTCCTATGAGCATTACAGATTGTGGGTACATTTTACCTCACAAAATACAAGAAGGACCATTAGATTATATTATAAATCAATGGTGGGAACTATAGATTGGTAATATGGCCCTAAAGCAACTAATCATTATGGTATAATATTGGCGAATTAATATAGATTTCTACTATAACTTATAAAATTTAGGCAAATATGATCAAATCATGTATCAAATGTTGTGGCGAATATTAGAGTCAAAAGTTTTAATAAAATAAAATCTTTGGCGATTTAAAAAAGACTAATAAAATTTTGTAAAAATGTGGCGATTCAAGTCATGTTAGAACTGGAACTATTAGCCAATTGGAAAATATCAACCACTAAAAAATTGTTGGAACATATCTTATAAAACACATTAATATAGACAATTGGTAGTGTAAAATGTAAATCTATAATACCACCTTCAATAGAAATTCTAATGGGATTTGAATCTTGATGACAAAAGCAACAACACCACAACTTAGCCATCACACTATGTCACTATCTATACAATATTTTATGTTTTTGTGTCAAGTTATATGTTTCTCTTTAATATTTGAAACTTTGAGAAATATATTTATTATATTAATTTAATATTTTAAATACAACATTAAATAAGTAACAATTAAGCTTACAAGACTTGGGTTAAAGATGGCATCAATGGCATGTTGTGGGAGTGTGTTTTCCCACAATGTGTAACTGGGTCACAGCTAGATGCCTTTCATTCTCAATGAGGGTTTATTAGAATAGTTTATTCTCTAATGATTCAAGGATGTATAGTTTTTCTTCACCGGGTGGACCTTGGATCCCAAAGATTAATGGATTCCTTAAACGAAGTAAAGAGAGGCCAGTGTCGGTAATTCAGCCCAAATCAATTGCAAAGGATATAGAGAGTTTTTTGAAACATGCCTTGATTTGCAAATTTATGGGAATGTGGGTTTTGCTCCAATTTTTTGGAGAAATGGGCTCATATGAATTGGTCTCCCAAGGGTGAAATGGAAGAAATGTTGTTGGCTAATAGTTATTTCATGGAGGTTTTTCATTGCATGGTTAATCACAATAAATTATTTGAGGGTGGGCCTTACTTCCAAAATCAAGTTTGTCTATTTATTAAAACCTGGCATGCTAGCTTTAATACCTTAGAGGAGCTTCCAAATTGATTGTTGGTTTGGGTGCGTCTTCCCTGATTTCCAATGGAGTTTTGGTGTAGTGACATATCTCACATGGTTGTTTCGACCCTTGGGAAACTAGTGGGCCCTTCTTAGCAAACACACAATAGAAGGGTTATGAATTTTGCTTGCATCTATGTTGAAATGATTTGAGTCACCCTCTTCCAAATTCTATTAAAATTTGTGCAAGTTTGTATTCTTGGGTGCAACAACTTGATTGTGATACTTTTCCTTTTTGATGTCGTCTTTGTCATGAATATAAACATATGCAGTGTATGCAGTGTAGATTCCCTAGGGCCGAAGCCCCTAAGCCTTAGGGTACATAGCCTGCTCCCAACCCTCCTAAGGTTGACAAAGGCAAGGTTCCCATTCCAAGTGATGTTATAGATTCTAAGGGGTTTATTCCCATTAAGATTTATAATAGAAATCATGGTCAAAAGAGATATTTTAGGGTTCGAATGGAAGGTGACATCTTTAATCACTTTGAGGTTTTGGATGATCTTAATCAACAAGAGGTGAACCTAGGTCTGTTGGCTTTGGATCAAGGTGCCACGGAAGTGGTTCAAGAGAGATTTATTCTAGATAAAATTCATATTTCACAGGAGGATGGTGCTTTGCAATTGGATATTTATCTTAGTATGGTGGTTTCAGGGAAGCTTGAGACTCTTGCTAATGTGCATATGGGTGAGGAGGAGATTTCTCAGCCACTGGTGAAAGAAGCATCTGATTCGGTAAAAGGAAATAAGGATTCTCCTTCTATAGGACTTCTTTAGAGAGATAAAAGAAAAGGGGTTGTTGAGAAGACCTCCAAGGTGGGGAGAAAGAAGGACTTAGAGAAAATAAAGATGATGGGGGAGACTTTGGTCGAGTCAAGATCTGTTAAGACTCTGGATTCTCATTTTTCTAACCCTCTGAAATGATCATCCTCTTGTGGAATGGAAGGGGCTTGAATAGTGGCCCTTGACAAAAGTTTGTTCGTGATCTGGTGAGAATTCACTCTCCTAATGCTCTTTTTATTTAGAAGAGTAAGTTTTCTATTGAGAGTAAGGTTGGTTTGGTACCGAAGCTATTGAGTTAGGGTGAATGTTAATGTATTAGGGCTCATGGTAATGTTGGGGTTGTGGCTTTCTTATGGAACCCTTTGAATATTCATCCTCTTTGGTGAATGTCCTCGAAGTCATCTATCTTTACAATCACTTCAGGTTTGGAGATCGGAGAAACTATTCTTCTACCAAACATCTATGCACCTACTTATTTTCCTAGTAAGTAGTATTTTTGGTCTCATATCAATTTTATTTGGAGCCTTGTTCCTCTTTTACCTTGGATTATTTCTAGTGATTTCAATGTCACTATTGAGTTAGATGAGAAGAAGGGTGGTACTGCGAGGTTGGAACCCTTGACTTTCCTTCTTCATGATAATATTTTTTCCTTGAATCTTGTTGGCATCAATCCTCAGAATGGTCAATTTACTTAGAGTAATAGGAGGGTGGGGGAGAATTGTATTGCTGAGAGACTTGACCATTTCTTGGTTTCTTGTTTTTGGATTGGAGGATCCTATTCTACTAGTTCTGAGATTTTGGATTGGAGGGGCTTGGATCACTAGCCTATTAAATTATCTACTACTTTGCCTCATGCTCCTTGGTCCCCATCTTTCAAGTTAGCCTATATGTGGTTAAGGGATCCTTCTTTGTAGGAGTATGTTGCTAAATGGTGGTGGATGGGGAGACTTTCTCATGGCTCTGTGATGTATTCTTTTTCTAAAATGTTGCAATATGTGAAGTATCAACTAAAATGGTGGAACATACAATCTTTGGGAAATATTTTTCATGCTAATATTGCTACTCAAGCTAACTTGGTCATTATTACCTGGGAGATAAGGGAGTTAGGTCTTTAAAAAAATTTACTCAGGGAAGAGGCAAAGGCTTTGAAAGCTCTAGAAGAGTGTGAGTTGTGTGAAGAAATATATTGTAAATAAAAAGCTCATGTTAAGTGGTTACAAGAGGGGGGGGAACACTACTTTCTTCTTCAATTCGGTGAAAGCCAAGAGACATGGTAATTCTATTTTGATTTTGGTGAATGATAGGGGTGAACAGTTATATTCTTGGCATGATATTTCTAGAGAAGCTTCACAATTCTTTGCTTCCTTATTTAGTGAAGATTCACATAATGTTTTGGCAGAAGAAACCCATGTTTTTTCTTGTATTCCTTCTTTGGTTACTAGGGAGACGAATTAGCATCTATTGGGTTGCATTTCACTAGATGAATTGGATGCTTATTTTTTTCAAATGAAGAAAGGGAAAGCCTTGGTTCCATATGGCTTTCCAATTGAATTCTTTCAAAAAAATTGGGATATCATTAGGTTGGACTTATTGGAGGTGATTCATGAGTCTCAAAGGAATAAGTAGATGTTTCTTTGGCTTTGAACTCTTCTTTCCTTGCACTCATTCCCAAATGTGAGGGGGAAGATTGGCTAAGTCAATTTAGGTATATTTCCCTTTGCAATGTGGTTTATAAAATCATTTCGAAGTTGATAGTTGAAAGTTGAAGTGATGGCTCAGATGGATTATCTCTAACGAATAGAGTGGCTTTGTGGTGGATTAGTAGGTTTTGGATGGACTGGTGATTGCTACTGAAACTATTCATTCCATGGCTTCCTCCAAAGAAAAGGTTATGCTCATCAAGCTAGATATGGTAAAGGCTCGTGATAGAGTTAAGTGGTCCTTCTTGCATAAATTTCTTATTGCCTTTGGTTTTGTCGAGGAATGGGCCTATTGGGTTATGTGTTATGTCACCTCCACATCCTTTTCAGTGCTGATAAATGGTGAGCCTTCTTCTCTTTTTGGTGCTTCTAGAGGCCTTCATCAAGGGGATCCTCTTTCTCCTTATTTATTTTTTATCCTTGCTAAAGGATTGGGAAGATTGTTGAAGCGTAATGTGTTGTTGGGTATTCTTTAGAGTTGGGGGTGGGGGAATGGTTTCCTCCTCAATCACATTTGCAATTTGTGGATGATACTACTTTGATGGGTGTGGCTAAGGTTAGAAAAGCCACTAATTTGTTCAAGGCCTTGGATACTTATCTTGTCTCTTCTAGTCAAAGGATTAATAAAGATAATATTTCCATTTTCTTCTTCAATACTCTACAACCTATTCAACAAAGGATTGCTCGTATGTTGAGGTTTTAGATTGGATCTCTCCCTTTTACCTACCTTGGAATTCCTATTTCTTCTAGTATTTTTTCTAGGGGATCTTGGTAGAATGTTTCAGACGAGTTTTGTGTGAAGGTTAACATTGGACTCATAGATGGTTGTCCTTTGTTGGGCATGTTTAGCTGCTTAAATGTGTGGTGCAGGCTCTTCCAATATATAGGTGTATGTTCCATGTCGCTCTGGTTGGGTTTAGGATTTGAATTCCTTGGCTAGAAAATTCTTGTGGGATCATAGTTTGCATTCTTCTTAGTGGAGCCTTGTGAAGTGGGATATTATGTGTAGTCTGAAGCAATTTGGGGGTCTCGGTCTATGGTATCATCTCTTTTCAAGTTTGCAATGGCTAAATAGATTTATTGGAGGCATTGTTTAGAATAGGATCATATCTAGACCAAGATATTATCTCACAAGTACCTTCAGGGGGTTCCGAAGGAGGAGATTCCCCGCTACCCTTTGGTATTAAAGGTTCTATGATTTGGTTTACATTTAAGAAAGGGGTTGTGTTGATCAAGGAAGGATTGTTCTAGATATGTAATAAGGGGGTTAAGGATCTCTTTTGGTTTGATTCTTGGGACAATTTTACCACCATTTTGCATCATTATCTTAATATTTTAAATCTTTTCCAATGTTTCTTGGGCTGGTTGGTCAAGGGTGATTCATTTTAAGTTTTCTTATCCCTGTGGGTAGACAGAGGTGGCTAGGTCAAAGGATCCTTGCGAGTGACATGTAATTGTCTCGGAGGAGGACTATGTTGAACTTCATAATATTTTGGCTGGTAGACAATGCACCTCTCTTTGGGATAAGTATATTCTTGCTTGGAGTTTGGATCCTAAGGGTGGTTTCACTGTGGCTAGTGAGTAACAAGTGTTGATGGATCCTAAGTTTGGAGGGGTGGAGGTTCCTTTGTAAAAAAATATGTGGAATAAGTTTTCTTGGAAAAGTGTAATTATTTTGTTTGGACTCTAGCATGGAATAGATTTTTAACTTGGGACAATCTTCAAAAGTGGGGATTCTAGGGACCTTTGATTTGCATTTTGTGTAGTTGTAATGAGGAGGATTCTACCCACTTGGTTTTCCATGTTGTTATTTCTCTATGTTGCTTTGGCATTTTTGGTGGGATGTTTGGAAACATCCTTGTGTTCATGCTTCTCCCCTTGTTGATTTATAGAGAAGTATGGGTAGGCCTCCTTCTCAAGCTTCTTTCCTCCAGATTTTTTGGTCCATTGGGCCTACCTTCGTTCTTTGGAAAATTTGGCAAGAAAGGAATTGTAGGATTTTTTCATGGGAATAGGCTAATTGTTCAACATGTTTAGCATAGAATTTTTGGTATGATCTATGAGATGGTGGAAGCTAAATGTGAAGTGGTGTATCCTTTGGAAAGCAGTGGTGATGATATTGTGAATAAAATGGGCATACAGGGTTATACGTCAAGCTCTGCTTGTGTTAGAAGAGGTAGGGGGGCTAAAAAGAAGGTTCAAAAGGTTGGTAGATGACTACCTCCTCTGGTGGATACTTTGAAGATAAATACTAATGGTTCCTCCATGAGTAATATTAGGCCTACTAGGATTGGTGGAATTAGACAAGATTGTTCTAGCTTAGTGATTTTCTTCTTCTCCTTTCATAAAGTGAAACATTATGACAACTTTATGGAGGGGTTGGTGATTCTTAGGGCTTCTGAGTGTGCTTACACTTTGGAATGGCATAATATTAGATGAAAATTAGACTCATAGTTTTTTAATTTTAATTTTTTGAATGAGAGAAACTAGACTAATGTTAATTTGCATCTTTCTCTAGTTGTTCATCAAATTCCTCAGATGTTCTCTATGTTGGAGGTGGTGTATTTCACTCACATCTAACATGAATAGAATATTGCTGCTACTTTTTTATCCAAGTGGGCTTTAGAGTAGGATGAGTATCGGAAGATCGAGGACTACGGGAAATTATCCTCTGATTATAGTAATGAATTAGAGAGGGTCGTTTCTAATGAGTTGGTTGATTGAGGTGTTTTCGGTTGTGAGGGTGGTGGTTTTGTTTCGGTTGAGTTTTCATGAGGTTTCTTTTCTTGGGTTCCTACTGGATCATTGATCTCTTTGTATTGTTTACTTCTTTCTTTCAATAATTTTTTTACCGCTTTTACTTTTATTTTTTGAAACTAATCTTACGTTAAATATGATTTGATAAATAAAAAGGATATATATGGTTTTTAGCTCTTTCAAACTAATATGATAATTTGCAATCATTATTAATTACTTTATTATAATTGATGATAAAAAAGAGCAACCATATATGTAGTTGAGGATTTATGAAATGCCTCTACCATTTCTTGCATTGAAGGTTCCTCTTTCTTGATTGTTTGAGGTGGTGTCTTCTTTAACATTTTCTATTCTTTTTGGTCTGACGAGGAAGAACTTCCTATTGTTGAATCCTTTCTTTTTCCTATAAAATACCCCTTTCCCTTGATAATTTTTAATTCATAGCTCTACCCATGAGATACTCCTATCCACCATTCCTGTCGACACCCCATCAATTGAACAATCTTCTTTCTCCATCAAATTAATTCGATCTAATTTATTGGTAGCAATACTCTATCTATCATATAGGGGATTTGATTTATGACCATCATCAGAAAATCCTTCTAGTATATCTTCTCTTCTTTTGAAATCCCTCATTTGACAAATTGTCAACCTATTATAACTCATCTTCTACACCTTAAAACAATCTTGCAAGTCATCCCAAATATCTTTAATATTTGGCTTGTGGTGCAACTATAGTGATGCATAAAGGTTATTCCTCTTTCTCTTGGGATCAAAATTATCCCTCCAAATATATTGTTTCAAGTTTATTGCTAACAATTCATTAATAGATATTTTGGAATCTATGACCGATGGACATGAATAGCAACTGGTTTGAATGGGGTATTTCAAACCCCCTACTTTATGCTTACTAGAAAATAATTAAATTGACATCTATCATTTGTTGTGAATTAAGATCATCCTATCACTACAATGATTTGGAAGCAAGGATAGGGATTTTTCTTAGTATCATTTGGTTTTACCTTTTGAATTGGGCATCTATTCACCATGTGACAAAAGTGTTATTGTGAAAAGATGTATTATCAAAGAAGTTAGGTTTTAGCCTACTTAGTAAAGTACTATGTACAATGCACTTATGCTTACATAGAGGCTATCTAGACTTTTGGCTCACTTCATATAGAATCACCAAGTGTCTCAACACTTTTACATTGAATCCTACACTTGTTTAATACTTGGAGGGATAGTTAGAGTATGAATCCTAACAACTTACCTCTTCATCCTTACCTTTATAAGCAAGGACCTATTTTACAATCGACAAAACATCACATGCTTATAATATTTCCTTATTTTACATATTATCATTTATGGATTTTTTTAAGTTTGAAAGAAAATCATGGCTGCTTCAACATCGAATGAGAGAAATATTGTAAATCCAATCCCTTTCTCTCTTGAATTAGTGAGGGTCTTTAGAATAAACTTAAAATTGGTGCATTCTTGAATAAAATAAACATCACGATTAGAGTTAGGAAGGATAAGAGATGAATTTTGATATATAATACTTGGGTACTTAAATAATTTTTTTTTTAGTTTTTTGGGACCCATCTATGGTGGGTCATACAAAAATATATACATTTTGTATGAATTTATATGACTGTACTATCTAGTATTTATTCATGCATTAGCATAATAGTGTACATCAATCTCTTGATCTACATGCTCTCTTGGCCTCTATGTAGACATTTTATTTATACTTTTATTTCTGAGTGATCCCACAATAATGGTTTACAATCTTTGCCCAAACTAGACAATGAACTGATTTTTTCTAGCTAAATCTTCACTTTCAGGCACCTATAGCAACTAAACCATGAGAAATTTGCAGTTGATGCAAACTAGTGATTTTTGAAATTTTGTCTATAGATTCTAAATGTTATTTTTTCAAAAAAAATTGAATTATATTGCACTTCCTTTTCCATCTCCTTCAAAAACTAGTTTCTTTCAGTAAACACCATTTTTAAGGAGTGACGCTCACTATATAGCACATAACCTTTTTTCCATGAAGGATAAAATTCTTTTTTTTTTTGAATTTAGATTTCTAACTAAAATATCTAGTTCTTCCAATTGGTTTCATAGTGTTTTCTTGAATATTTTCCCTTAATCAAGTTTTGAAGTCAAACCAATTACAATTCAAACATAGGTGGATCGTATAACACAACTTTTTTTGTATGTATAAAATTCATTTTTCTTTGGTTGGATCAAGGACTTCAATATTTAGTGCACTCATATTCTTCAATTCCTTTTTGATAATCTTCTATTTTTCCACATATGCAGAATAAAGAGCTCAATTTTCAGTGAAAAACCTACTTTCACAAGAAATAAAAAAATAAATATAATAATAAAATTCAATTTATTTTAAATTATGCTTTTTGGGAACCTTATAATAAGGACTACATACTTACAAAAAATGAATTTTAAATGAATTCATTTGATCCCCCAAAAGGTAAATCAAAAGTGGTTTCTTATCAGCATTTTGATAGGTGTAAAGGAGACTCCATTGGTTTAAAACTAGTGGGGTTATGTCCAAGGGGTTTTGATACAAGGTAGTTTGTTCAAACCCTCTTCAATTGGAATACTTTAAATGGAACTTTTTAAGGTTGAAATCATTATATTTTCTAAAAATATGTGATTTCAACAAAAAAATAGAATCTCCAAGAAATTGTAAACTAGCTTTGTGGGATCACCCTTTTCATTAAATTTTTAATCATTAAAATATTACTTTTTCCATCACTTGTATACCTCTAGGAATCAAATAATTTACTTTGTAGTTTTAAGAATATGTCATTAGTTGGTGTCAATATGATGTGATCATTTTTCATCCCCAAGTTTACCCCTTTACCATTATACTATTTTGACTTATTTCTCATCTTTAAGAGCCTCATTAATGGACATGCATACACCTTTTTGAGTGATTTATTTTCATTGTGCATAACTTTTGATCATCTATCTAGTGGTATGATTTTTTTATAGTATGATGTATTAATTATCAAATAATAAATGCAATATGCAAACTACCATAAAATGAATCAAGCACAATTGATAAGCAATAAAGTATCATAAAATGTGTGTTCCTTAGGGAGAAAATTTTGTACATACACTAAATTATAAAGTGTAATGGGGGTTTTTGCAGTGCCTTGATTTTTTATCATAACAATGGATCCTTTTGATTCTCTCCTCATGTGTGTGTGACTTGATGCACACCTTTATTTAATTTCTTATACCTCTTTTTGGACCTAATAATGGATCTACATTATTGTGCACAATTTTTTGCTCAATCTCAATTGATATACTAATAAATCTTCCTCATCAGTATTAGGGGGAATTACCATAGTGTTATGCAAATGATTCCTTAGTTTCAATGGAGAAGTGACTAAAATTTCTATTTTTGGGAGGTAATGTAGACCTACTATTTTATCTCTCCAATGGGGGGATTATTTAATTAGATCATATTTTGACATGATATTCTAGTATTTATGTAGAGCATTGTGATACATATCTGACTAGTGTACTATAGGTCAATCATTACATTTTTTAACTTTTACTCCAATTTATCATAGTACTATTTATGTCTTCAACTTCATAGATTTTGATTGTCTTTGTGTTATCTATCTATTCATGGTTGAGTAGTGCTCTATATATTCAATTTTTTAGTTTTCGTATATCTTATCTTGATCTAAATTTTTTAGAGGCTCATTTATTTTAGGAGAAACTAGTTCATTTTTGGAAAAAAATTAGAGCTCCGACATGCTTCAATAATTTTGCATCATAACATTCTTGTATTAATGAGACATATTTTCAAGAGGTCTTATCGTTATCTTCCACTCTTTTGGAGAGGAGTTTTTCCCCATTATGTTTACTCGTTTGTCTCCACTTGTGAGAGATCATTATTATGTATGAGCACCTTATCAACCCTTGTTGTTGGAATGCCTTTTTTTAGTGTTTATCTTACTCCATATCACTTAAGAGTTAGTGTTAGTGTGAAATAATATTATCAAACTAGTTAGCTTTTATCCTACTTATTAGGGTGCTATTCACACTACAGTTAAGCTCACTCAGAGGTTATATAGACTTTTTCTCACCTCATGTAGACTCACCAAGTGTCTCAACACTTGTCCACAGATTCCTACAATCATTTCATACTTGGAGGGGTAGTCAAATTTTGAATCCTACCTTCACACCTCTTCATCCTTGCCTTTATAAGAGATGGTTCTTTGTAAATTTTAAATTACATCACTTGCTTATGATATTTTATCATTTTTCATATTCTCATTTGTGGATTGTTTTGAGTTTACAAGTAGATATTGGTTTCTCAAACACAAAGTGGGAATAATTTTAGTAATTTAAAGCCTTGAGTTTTCATAGATGATATTTTGAGTGTACTTCAAAAAAATTTATTAGAGGGTAATTGATTTTGGAAGGATATTGTTCACCTTAACATTCACACAAATTATTGTAAAGGCCAACTTGTTTTTTGGTGCGTGAGCACCTTGGCTAAACTCAGCTTATGTGTTGCACTCTTTAGCTTGCACCGGACCTTAGCCAAGTCAAGATGTTTGATGTGTTTTCTTTGGACTCAGAAGGTCTTCTTCAGGCCTGATGAGTTAGTCATTAGGACTATACCATCTTAGTTAATCAAAATTGTTAAATTTTGCTTTGAGCTAGCTTTGGACAACTGATGTTAGTATGTAGGTGATAAATGTGTTCTAAACACATGATCATTGTTGAAAAGATGCCAAGAGGTAGTTGAGGGAGTTGATGGATCGAAACAAGGAGATTGAGGTCCTAAAAATTAGGATCATAACATAGAGATAAGTGGCAGTAAAATGTTGTTATGGAAGTTGCATAACCATTGGGGCCAGGAGTTGCATGTAGCTTAGTGGGATTGGAATCCCTAGGAAGCAGGAGTAAGTGCTTGATCAGCTTCCTTTGAATGTGGAAAAGGCATCCAAATAGGGGGAAGACTCGTAGTTAATAGTTAGAGATTTTTGTAATCAATTTTTGGTGTGAATGAATAGAGTTTGTTCTGCATTTTCTGTATCTGCCCATGTATTTTGAGAAACAGTGGTATCAAAGAGTTTGTATATACTTTTTTGTCATTGTATTTGTGTTCTTAGCATAGATTAGAGCATTTTTCATTTGGTAATCAGGTTGTTCAGTGTAGGATTATTGCTTTGAAGTTACAAATTAGATTGTAGGGTGTTTATCTCTATTTTTGAGTAGTTAGGGTAATATGGCTCCCCCATAAACTCTGTCATCGGGATTTCCCTGAGACTAGCAAAATATGAAAGGGGAGCCACACACTTTTAAATACTTAGCCTTAGGAAACATGTGGAATGAAGCTAGCATATGGAAAACCAAACCCTAGGCGAGCTCTTGTTACCCGGTTAGGAGTTTGGTAGAGAAAAGATAAGAGAATAAGCAGGGGAATAGACTACTGTACGGAATCTGTACAATTCCAGGTGGGGTGAGGTAAGGTCTTCACATGCCAAAGGAATTGAGACTTCCATCAATCCATTAGAGGTGGATCTAAAGGAGGGAGCAGTGAAACCCTAGGAAATAGGGCAATTAGCCCTTCCATCCAAGATTGTAGGAATCGGCTATACGGCAGAGACAAAGGTTTGAAACCAAGTGCAAGATTTAAAGCTCTGAAAAGGGTATTAGAAAATGCAAATTATTTGCTAGGTCCTTTGGAGAGTTTGGGTAGTAAAAGCCAAAAAGGGACTGGTAAGGGCTAGTAGAGAATTGGGCATGTCCAAGGAAAATTCATGAAAGCAGGTGATTTGAAGGTTGAACACCAAGAAAGATGCATCCATTTGGAGGTGTAATGCAAGAAACCAGTGTCTCCAGCTCCCCTGCAAGAAGTTCAAGTTAGATGGAGAATTTGGCACTTAGATCCTTCTAAGTCCAAGGAAGAGTAATCAGTTTCAAAGAGTGTTGAATCCTCCAAGGTGAAGCACAAGGAGAGTAACTCTTGTGGCAGAGTTAGAGGAGGGCTTAGTTAATGATCTATCAGTTTAGAACCCTGAAGCCATCAGGTTCTTGAGTGAAGACAGAGAGAAAGGTCTTCTAGTTGGTTAGTGCAAGCACATCTTGGAAGACTCATTACACCATATTGGTATCAGAGCTTAGCTGGATTCAAGGCTTGTGATTGATGTTGCAGCCCACTGATTTAGTAGGAGAGAACACACCAGAGGAAGGAACCATGGTGACAAATGCAGAGCTAGCTAAAAAGGTAGAAGAGCAAGAGCAAGACAACTGGTTGCTCAGAGAAAGGATATCTCAAATGGAGAAACTCTTGGATGAAGTCCATGAGATAGCAGATAATGTGAAGGACGAGATAAAGCAGAAGGAAGAGTAGGAAGCCAAGGAAAAAGAAGAGGATTTGGAGGAGGAAGCTCCAAAGCCTGATCCTGTTCTTGCTGAAGAACCATTCTTGAAGGCATTGCAAGCTTTGAGTGGTAAAGCATTGGAAGGTGTGCCACTATTCAGTGGACAAATGGACCCTGATTTAGTTGTAGACTGGATTGAGAGCATTGAAAATCACTTTGAGTGTGATGGTATAACAGAGGCCCAAAAGGTAAAGGTGGCCAAGTCAAGGTTGAGAGGAGCAGCTCTCACATGGTGGAAGTTTGTACAATCTGAGAGAGAGAAAGAAGGCAAAGGTCCCATAGTTTCATGGAGAGGAATGGTGACTAAGATAAGGCAGACCTATCTCCCTGATGATTATGAAGTTCAGTTGCATAGGAGAAGACACAATCTGAGGCAAAAAGACATGGATGTTCAAACATATACAGAGGAGTTTCAAAAATTGTGCCTTAGATCAAAAGTGGTTGAAGATGAGAGTATCAAGTTAGCAAGGTATTTGAATGGGCTCAAGCCAAGAAGACATGAGCTTAGTAAACTTCAAAATAGTCTACCAATTCTATCAAATGGCTTTGAAGATAGAGGAGAAAGGAAAAAAGAAACAAGAACAAAACCCTAAAGGTAGAGGTAAAGGGAAAGACAGCAAAGGACAAAGAGGAAGTTATAGTGGAAGAAGCACAGAACCAAGAGCCCAAGGAGAAGTCATATTTTCTGAACAGCAAGAAGGAAGCTCTAGTAGAGGTGGTAGAGGAAGAGGTTTCAATTCCAGAGGAAGAAGTGGTGGACAAGGAAGAGGCAACTACTTCACCAACATGAAATGTTATCATTGCAACCAATTGGGACACCCGACCTATAGATGTCTTGAGAAAGGTAGCACTTCTCATGGAGGAGATAAGAGAACCAATTTGATTCAAGATGAGACAGCTGCAGCAAATAAACAACCTGAAGTGCCATTGAACTCAGAGGAAGGTGAGAACCTCATGATGAGGAGGACTTTGATCAAGGAACCAGTTAAAGAGGAACCAAGCCAAAGAAGGTCCTTGTTCAGGATAAAATGCAAGATGATGGGGAAAGTGTGTAAGGTCATCATAGACTCAGGTTCAACTGACAATATTGTGTCAGAGGAGGCAGTCAGCAAGCTGAAGTTGACAAGGATACCCCACAACAATCCTTACAAGGTCACATGGCTCAATAAGGGACAACATGTCTTGGTGAATGAACAAGCATGGGTGGAGTTTTCAATTGGCAAGTACAAGGACAAATTTTTGTGTGATGTGTTACCTATGGATGCATGCCACCTGCTCCTAGGTAGACCATGGCAATTTGACCGCCAAGTTGTGCATGATGGAGCTAAGAATTCATATACCTTCAAGAAAGATAATGTAACCTTCAAGATTCAGTCTTTGTTAGAAGACACAAAGGTGTAGATAGCAGGTTCTAAACTACTCATAGCTGGTGAAAAGGAGTTCTTAAAAGCCTTGGAAGAAGGAGAAGGAGTTGGCTATGCAGTGATGATCAAGCCAAGAGAGGTGAGCAAAGAGAAAGCAGTTGAAAAGCAAGAGTTACCCAAGGAGATACAAGAATTGTTGCAGACCTATGAAGGGATTGTAAGTAGTGGTCAACCAGCAACATTACCTCCTAAAAGAGCCATAAGTCATAGGATAGACTTGATACCAGGAGCCACCCTTCCAAACAAAGCAGCTTACAAGATGACACCTCAGCAAAATGAGGAAATAGCCAGGCAGATTCAAGAACTTCTTGACCAAGGTCTCATTAGGAAAAGCATTAGTCCATGTGCAGTACTCACTGTCTTAGCACCTAAAAAGGGAGGAGAATGGAGGCTTTGTACTGATTCTAGGGCAATAAACAATATAACCATCAGGTATAGGTTCCCTATCCCTAGGATTGAAGATCTCATGGATTTTCTAGGTGAAGCTAGGTATTATACCAAGATAGATTTAAAGAGTGGTTACCACCAAATTAGGATACATGAGGGAGATGAGTGGAAAACAGCCTTCAAAACCAATGAGGGTCTCTATGAGTGGCTAGTTATGCCATTTGGCTTGTCTAATGCCCCCTCCACATTCATGAGACTCATGAATGAAATCCTTAAAGACTACATTGGCAAGTTTGTAGTAGTGTATCTTGATGATATACTAATCTATAGCAGAACAAGAGAAGAGCACCTCCAACATATTGAGTTGATTTTCAAGAAGCTGCAAGGAGGAGAAGCTGATGATCAATCTGGAATAGTGTGAGTTCATCAAAACAGAGCTGGTGTACCTTGGATTTGTGCTATCACATGGCAACTTGAAGATGGACAGCAGCAAAGTGGAAGCCATCCTCAATTGGCCTACTCCAAAGACAGCAACAGAGGTAAGAAGCTTCCATGGTCTTGCTCAGTATTATAGGAAATTCATCAGATAGTTTAGTGCTATTTGTGCTCCTATGTTGGATACCATTAAAGGAGGAATGAAAACTAAGTTTGTATGGAATGAGCAAGCTAACAAGAGTTTTGAGTTGCTGAAGGAAAAGATAGCCACCCAACCTATTTTGGTGTTGCCAAGCTTTGAGAAGCTATTCACCATTGAATGTGATGCAAGCAATGTAGCTATTGGAGCTGTTCTGAGTCAAGAGGGTAGACCAGTGGCTTTTCATTTAGAGAAGCTAAGTGAAGCCAAGAAGAAGTATTCTTCTTATGACCTTGAAATGTATGCATTGGTCCAGGCTTTAAGGAAATGGAGGCACTACTTGCTTCCCAAGGAATTCATTGTGTATTCAGACAATCAAGCACTCAGTTTCCTGAATTCTCAAGAGAAGTTGAGTCACAGGCACATGAAATGGGTGGAGTATTTGCAAGCTTACACCTTTAATATCAAGCACAAGAAAGGAGCTCTCAACAAAGTGGTTGATGCCTTGAGCAGAAGAGTCCTCACAATTCAGGAAATTCAGTTGAAGAGCATGGAGATAGATCATTTCAAAGATCTATATGCAGATGATGAAGACTTTGCAGATATTTATAAGGTATGTCTTGAGTACAAGAATCATTTCCATAGAAAATATGTTGAATATACCTTGCAAAGTGAACTTTTGTTTAAAGGAAATCAGCTTTGTGTTCCTAGAGGTTCCATTAGGGAGAACTTAATACAAGAGAAGCATAATGGTGCATTGAGTGGTCATTTTGGGATCACCAAAACTCAGGAACTGGTTCAAAGTTTTTACTATTGGCCAAGGATGAATCTAGATGTCAGGAGGTATGTGGAGAGTTGTGTGGTGTGTCAAAAGGCAAAAGGCACTTCTTCAAATGCAGGCCTATACCAGCCACTGCCTATCCCTTCTAGGCCATGGGAATGCTTGAGCATGGACTTTGTAGTTGGTTTACCCAAGAAAAAGCAAGGTATGGATAGTGTTTATGTTGTTGTAGACAGATTCAGCAAAATGGCTCATTTTGTGCCCTGCAAAACAACCAATGATGCTAGTCAAATAGCCTCAATTTTCTTTAAGGAGATAGTAAGGATTCATGGCTTACCAATCAGCATTGTATCAGACAGAGATACTAAGTTTATGAGTCATTTTTGCAAGACTCTTTGGCAAAGAATGGGCACCAATTTGTCCTTTGGATCTGCATACCATCCCCAAACTGATGGTCAGACTGAAGTTGTGAATAGGACACTTGGAAACCTTCTAAGATGCTTGACCAAGGAGTATGGTTAACAATGGGATCAGATTATTGGGCAAGCTGAATATGCCTATAATGACACAGTGAATAGATCCACAGGGAAGAGTCCCTTTGAAATTGTCTATGGACTGCACCCTAGAGGTGTTTATGAGCTGAGAAAGTTGAAGGATGGAGTCAAGGGAAGTGGCTATGCAGATGACTTTGCTTGTGCAATGCAGGAGATTCATGAGACAGTCAGAAAAACCTTGGCAGAAAATACTATGAAGCATAAGACTAAGGTGGATGAGCATAGGAGAGAAGTCCAATTCAATGTGGGAGACTTAGTGATGGTCCATTTGAACAAGGCTATATTGTAGAAAGGAGTTCCTAATAAGTTGCAAATGAAGAGGATAGGTCCCTGTCCTATCTTGGAGAAGTATGGGAACAATGCATTCAAGGTGCAATTACTAGATGACAGTGGACTGTCCCCTATTTTCAATGTTGCAGATCTAGTGCATTACAAAGGACCCCCACCAAACATGGACCAGACACTCCATGAAGTCAGTCAAGATGTAGAAGAACTCAAACTGCCCCCTGCTACAGTAAAACAAGCTGATAAGATCTTGGATACCAGGGTATACAAGAGAACAAGAACCAAGGAGTATAAGGAACATCTGATCCAAAGACAAGGACAACCTGAAGTTGATGATGTATGGATCAAGGAGACAGAGTTCAAGAAGTTGGGGATTGATCTCAACTTGCTCAATCCAAGGGTGGATTGAATTTTTTGTTTTGGGGAGGATGGTGCAGGAGCACCTAGGCTAAACCCCAATTTGGTTTGCTCAATTTTGGCTTGTACCTGATCTTGGCCAAATCAAGGTGTTAATATGTTTGTGAGTTTGATTTGGACCTTAGAAGGTCTTGTTGGTGTGGATGAGTTAGTCATTAGGATTAAACCATCTTAGTTAATAAAAATTGTTAATGATGTTTATTTTAGCTTAGGATAGCTTAAGTGAGAGGGATGAGCTTTAAATGTGTTTTATCACATTCTTGTTGTTTGAAGATGCCTTGTGATAGTTGAGGAATTTGATGGTTCGGAGTAAGGAGATTGATGTCCTAAACTTTAGGATCATAACATAGAGATAAGTTGCAAAATTTTGTTGTGGAAGTTGCATAACAGCAGTTGTGGAGTTGCATGTAGCTTAGTGGGATTGGAATCCCTAGGAAGCAGGAGTAAGTGCTCGATCATCTTCCTTTGAATGTGGAAAAGGCATCCAAATAGGGGGAAGACTCGTAGTTAATAGTTAGAGATTTTTGTAATCAATTTTTGGTGTGAATGAATAGAGTTTGTTCTGCATTTTCTGTATCTGCCCGTGTATTTTGAGAAATAGTGGTATCAAAGAGTTTGTATATACTATTTTGTCATTTTATTTGTGTTCTTAGCATAGATTAGAGCATTTTTCATTTGGTAATCGGGTTGTTCAGTGTAGGATTATTGCTTTGAAGTTACAAATTAGATTGTAGGGTGTTTATCTCTATTTTTGAGTAGTTAGGGTAATATGGCTCCCCCATAAACTCTGTCATCAGGATTTCCCTAAGACTAGCAGAATATGAAAGGGGAGCCAAACACTTGTAAATACTTAGCCTTAGGAAACATGTGGAATGAAGCTAGCATATGGAAAACCAAACCCTAGGCGAGCTCTTGTTACCCGGTTAGGAGTTTGGTAGAGAAAAGATAAGAGAATAGGCAGGGGAATAGACTACTGTACGGAATCCATACAATTCCAGGTGGGGTGAGGTAAGGTCTTCACATGCCAAAGGAATTGAGACTTCCATCAATCCATTAGAGGTGGATCTAAAGGAGGGAGTAGTGAAACCCTAGGAAATAGGGCAATTAGCCCTTCCATCCAAGATTGTAGGAATTAGTTGTACGGCAGAGACAGAGGTTTGAAACCAAGTGCAAGATTTAAAGCTCTGAAAAGGGTATTAGAAAATGCAAATTATTTTCTAGGTCCTTTGGAGAGTTTGGGCAGTAAAAGCCAAAAAGGGACTGGTAAGGGCTAGTAGAGAATTGGGCCTGTCCAAGGAAAATTCATGAAAGCGAGTGATTTGAAGGTTGAACACCAAGCAAGATGCATCCATTTGGAGGTGTAATGCAAGAAACCAGTGTCTCCAGCTCCCCTGCAAGAAGTTCAAGTCAGATGGAGAATTTGGCACTTAGATCCTTCTAAGTCCAAGGAAGAGTAATCAATTTCAAAGAGTGTTGAATCCTCCAAGGTGAAGCACAAGGAGAGTAACTCTTGTGGCAGAGTTAGAGGAGGGCTTAGTTAATGATCTAAGTCAGTTTAGAACCTTGAAGCCATTAGGTTCTTGAGTGAAGACAGAGAGAAAGGTCTTCTAGTTGGTTAGTGCAAGCACATCTTGGAAGACTCATTACACCAGATGGGGTGGATGGTATAGTGTGGTCTTGGTTATGAGATGGAGGGAAATCATGATGTGAAGAGGGAGGGGTGGGGATATGAAAAAATGGAATAATAGGTGGAAGGTTCCATGAATTGGTAAATTGAGGATGAGGATCTTGAAAAGAATTTGGAGGGGAATTTTGGCTAAAGCCTTGGTTTCTATTCTTAAGGCAGTGAGTATTTTGAAAAAATTCCTCAAAGAAATGTGGTCTCATAAATTTGGAATGGCATTCCATCACCATGAGACCACATTTCTTCACAATATCAACACTGTGACCCTAAAATTTTATTACAATCATTAAACTAAATTAGTTAATCTTGCATTTCAAAAATGAAATTTAATAAATTAAATTCAATGAACATGCTAATATTTACCTTAGTATTGATGTCAAAAGCCTCATTCAAAATTTCATTTGTCATCACCATCTCTGCAATTGTAGACGTATCCTGTGCACCAGCCTCCTGAGTGTCTATGGGGTCATATGTACAAAATGACCCACAAACCTAACAAGAATGGGGTGGAAGCCTACCCCTCAAACTATCCCTTGGATGGTGTTGTACTATAGGACTGGCATGTTGGATGATACTTTGGGTCAAAGAGCTGATAGACTACAAAGTTTCCACCTTAGCACTCTCCTTCGCAATGGAAGGGATAATGATGTGCTCATGATTCATCCTAGCAAGAGCTTATCTCCCTTGCCACTGAGGATTCTAAAGTGCACCTATTATATCCTATACCGACCCTCCACTTCTCCCTTGAAATTCCCTCATATAAAATAGTTGGGGATTTTGTTGAGGATGAACTCGCAATAGAGTTTCCTAAAGAAATATTGGAGGACCTCGAGCGTTATTATTGCATGGTGAATAGTCAAAAACCGTCCACCACCTATCCCAAAAATTGTTCCTAATCCCTTGATGGTGGAACCAATGGATAGGAAACCTCTTGACATTAAGGTCAAGATTTTGATTTGTGTGTGGGTCAATGAATAGTGAGCACAAATCATATTTTGTATTTTTTTCATCTTTTACTTTTTTATATGATAATTTATTTGCATAAAAATTCCTCCACGTCTACCTCCTATCTACCCAACCACTTAATTGTTTGTTGATTGCATCTACATGTGTTAACATGTCTTGAAGTGAACTCACAAGTGTTCTTTCCATGGTTGAACTTAAAGGATCATTCAACCTCATGATAAATATAACATGAGTGTGTTATAGGCTTGATGTGATCGGGCCTTAGGCTCACTCACACCAAGCCATAACATGAGCATGTTATAACGTGCTCAAATTTTTTAAAAATTTTGGCCACTTTGGCCCGCCAACTTTTTACACCCACCTAGGTTAAAAAGTTGATTATTAGTGAGTGTCCTATGCTTGAGGAGTTTCCAATTCTTATTAGATTGAATTTCTTCAAGGTAATTATGATCTACCCTTTTGAATATTTTCATGCATTACAATGGATGAAACTTTGTTATTTTAGCAACATAGTAATATGGAATTGCATTCATAAGTTGAAGATAATAATTTTAATAAAAAATTATTGTAGTGTAGAAAAATTTATCCCTTTACATTTTCACACTTGTTTGGGTCCTCCTTGCTAAAATTGGGCTTCTTTATGCCTTATTTGTTCCTATTTTACATCCACACGCCTTATTTAATGCATCTTTCCAAGGATAATCCCAACACATATCTAATGACCAATCATAATTTAATGATTTTGGATTGTATGGCCAAGATTTAGTGATCTAGGACTCATATGCCACCTTGGGCATATGGATCCCACCTAAGTTTCGGGGCCTCGATCTGAACTTGGCATAGAATTTAACATTTCTTGAAATTTGTGTCCCAAGCCTAGCCTATTAGGACTCATACGCCCCAATTGGCATATGAGTCTCGCTTAGCTTGGACCTATTTTGAATTAAAATTCCTGGCAATATTTTATTCTCCTAGATTTGATGTCAGCTTGTAGTGTTGAAATTTTGAGAAATTTGACATAAACAAGTATAAATACAAGGTTATTTCACATAATTTCACCTAATATTTTCAAGAGAGCATTCCTAGCAAGTTTAAAAAGTCATCTAAGCATTAAATAATTCTATAAATTCAAGTGTTCAAGAGCATTCAATAGCATTCAACAATTTATTATCAAGCATTTTGGAGCTATCTTCAAGATTCAAGCATCATATCAAAGTCATCATGCATCCTGTTTATTTTTGAGCTAACATTTTTTATGTAGATTCTTATGATTCAAGCAAGCTTTCAAGTCAAGATCCATATCATTCAATCAAGATTCAAGATCTACATTCATGCTATCCATTGCATACAAGATTGCAGCCTTTGTTTCAAGGGTTTGGTGAGTTGCAACATAGCATATTTGTTCATTCATCATTCCTAGATTCTATTTCTATTCATTTCAAGGTTCGATTACCAAAATGGGGTTTGACCAAGGAAAACCCCTATCAACTAACAAAACAACATTTTTCCCTCCCTTTGATGTGTGATTTGTAGATTTAGGTTGAAGATCCATTGAAGAGAAAGATTGGAGAAAGTTGTGAAGTTGTCATCCTTTTTGGAAGATCACAAAAAGTCAACTACAAAGCAGAATTCAAAGTTTCAGACTTAGAGATCGAAAAGGAGAGAAGCTATAGGAGAAAAATAGAGGATATTCGAGTTTCACATCAACCCTGATACTAGGACTAAATTGCCACTTGTGGCATATGAGTCCCAATATACCAGTTTTCAGACTTTTCTGTAGATCATGGTTTAGCAATTGCAGATTTTGGTTTTGACCCAAAAACCTAAACTTAGACTAATCACCCCTACTTACGTATGAGTCCCAATGTGCTTCAAAAATCAGAATTTTAGGATTACAAACCTTGCTTCAAGCATCTTTAGCTTTCCAAGTGTACCTTTGTTTATCTCTAGTTTGCTAATCGGATTTGAGTTCATTTTAGTTAGGTTTTGCATGTTAATTTCATTTCTTGTCTTTCTAAGCCTTTTCTTAGTGGTGAACCCCCTTTTTATCTTTAATCACACCCCTAGGAAACCCTATTGTAGATCTATTTCCCTAATCCCATCCCTAGATTGAGATCTCTAGGGTTTCCTTAAATGAAAATAGAAGAAAATAGGGTTCCCTAAGTCTCCTATCGCTTAAATGGTCAGCACACCCGATTTTCTTCATTACATTTTGGTGAACCTAGCCTTTAGAACACCTTATTTCTGATTTTGAGTGCATCATAGTCCTAGATCTAGCTTACATTAACTTTGCATTAGTTAATTTGCATTTAGGGATTCTAAATCTTGCATTAGTGAAAGTGCATATAGGTTGCATTTTTGCATCTTGCATCATTGAATTTCATTTGAAATCCATAATTGCACATAGTCTAAACTACATACAAACTAGAAAACTTAACATTCACTCAGAATTTGCTGAAATTAGTGTCAAAACCCTCATTTGGGACTCATTCACCCCTCTGGGTGATTTAGTTCTTATACAAGTTGTTTTTCCTAATTTTTTGGGAATTCTTTGCTGACTATTTTTCAGCATTTAAACCCTTCAAAAACCCTAATTGGGAATCATATGCCCCTCTAGGTGATTTGGTCCTGAATCGGGTCTAAATCTACATTTTAAAGCATTAAAAAGTTCATTTATGTACTTCTTAGGCTTGTTGGTAACCTATAGTATTAGTCTAGAAAGTTTCAGGAACTTCTGTTTTATATATCTAGATCAAATCATCCATTTAGTGTAGTCATTTTTAAAACATTTCTAAAATCATTTCAGTATTAAAAAAAATTCAAATCTCTAAGACATTTGTTTACATTTCATAAGCATTGCATAATTTATATAGCTTACTTTTTCATGATAGCTTGTTTTCTTTTCAAGCATTTAGTGTTCATAGAGTATCACATGGATTGTATGATTCTATTTTCCCTACTCATGGGCATAATCTAGGAAAACACAATAAAACCTTTGACAAGCATGTGGGATACCCTCCTAGCATCTATCAAATTTGTAAGAACGTCATAACACAAGAGGATGCAAGCGTAGACAATCATAAAAATCATAATTTTTCTCCCAATACCTCTCCTATTAGTGACAAAGGTATTTTGTAAAAATAAGATACAATCATTGAGAGTCTTGATTGTCCCTCTCCTCCTTCCCCATGGGAAGATATTTAGGAAAAAATATGAGATCACTAAAACATTTTTTAACACCTCCCCTATTTGTGAGAATGCTTTAATGAAAGAGGATGCAATCATGAATGGTCATGATAAACACATTTGTGAAGAGGATATGTTGGTATTAAGAGATCCAATTATTGAGTTGTAGAATTATTTATCTCCTTCCTAATGTCCCTAACATTTGGAAAGGTCTATTTGAACAAGAGGATCCAATCATTGGTAAACATGAAAATCATAGTTTCCCTTCCCTTGATGCTTCCCCTATTTTCAATGAAATTACTTTACAAAATATAATCATGGAATGTGATGAACCTCTTGAAAGCTCTCCTACTATGGTAGATAGCATTGCACAAGAGAATGAGACCTTAGAAAACAAGGATGAAATCATGGACAACCCTAACAATCATATTTGGCCCTCTCCTAATATCTCTCCTAGTTGTGAAGAAGATATTTTGGTCTTAGAGGATCAAACCAATGAAATTTGTGAGAATCCTATTTGTCTCTCTTGCTTTGTGGAAAACATTATTGAACAAGAGAATGTCATCATTAATAAGCAAGAAAATTCAACCATCGATAACTCCCTTACTTGTGATGAAGTCATTTTAGAAGAACCAACCTTTGAATGTCATGAACATCTAGTTTGTAGCTCTCCTAAAAAATATCCTACTAGGGAAGATATCATGGTGGAAGAAAATGATAACATTGACACATTTCTTTCAGAAAATAGTGATGTGGCTTCCTTAGATGAAGATGATGAAGTGACATTAGACTCCCCTTCACTAAGCAATCATAAAAATAAGGACAATACTTTTGATTTTATGCACATTTGATATCCCTTGAAGCAATATCCCAAGCCTGTACTTATCATTTATCCACCCTCACAATAACCACAAGTTCAAAATAAACCCATTGCTATCTTAGAATCACCTAAAAGGAAACTTGATAATGATAATGTTTTGCAGCAATCGAGTTACAATACCATTGATCATATATATAACAAAGTTTATACAATCAAGGTCAACCCTAAACATGAAAGTTGTTTGCATGTCAAAAAAGCAAAAGAAAATCATATTGAAGAAGTCACAAAGCTATTGGAAGATGCTTGGAGTTCCTTTGATTTCATACCTACATTCATGGGTAAATACAAGATCATACACAAAGAGTTTGAAGATGGGAAAGGGAAACCGATAATGTCAATACAAAATTCAAAAGTATCCACTTCTTGACCACTTTAGAAGAAAAGACAACGTACACAACAAACTTTGATGAAGTTGAACAACCATCAAATCTGAAAGAAATAAAAAAGCTTTATGGAAGAGGTTATGAACTTATGAAACAAATGGGGTATAGTGGAAAAGGATGTGGTGCTATAGAACAAGTTATTTGTGTCCCTATAGAGCCTAACATGTAAGAAACAACTAAGGCCTTGGTTATTTTCCTTCGAAAGAAACAAAAACAATAAATAAACCTTCACTCAATATCAACACTCTTACAAGGGATTCTTCTAAGATAACTTTAACTTTGGTGCATCCTGAATTGATAGGTACTACATGTGGGAACATTTCATTAGATATGCATCAATAACAATAGGTACTACTCCTTTCCATGTAATAGTTGTAGGATCATAGAATACTCACCATTGCATTTTTTACATCCATTGCAAATCATTTCCTTCTTGAAAGGAGCAGCATATCATCATTCATCTTGGCTCATCCTTGTCCTACACACAGTGGTGGAAAGAATTGGATAACCTTGTCCTAGTAGCACATTTTTTGTTGTCCCTTTGGCTAGTTGTCTACCTTTTGTACACGATGAACAAGATTGGGATGCGGAAGACCTACTAATTTAGGTTGACTCACATGTGCCTTACTAGTCTTTTTCATGTTATGTGTGTGATTGCATGTGAGTACTATGATCTCCTTGTATTGTTCTATTTGATGTATCCCTCTCTCTTTGTGGCATTCCTCTATTTGTATCTACATTCTTCTCTATGTCGTAAACATTTATTGTTTTATTTTTATTGTGTTTTCCTTTTGGAGATGACGCAAGGCATCAAGACATTTAGGTATCTTCCATGTTGACCCAAAATCTTTTCATTTTATATTTTCTTTGTCTTGTGTTTTCCTTTTGGGGATGACCCAAGGTGTCGATACATTTAGGTCTCTTCCATGTTGACCAAAAAGTTTTTCCTTTATCTTTTCTTTTTTCTTGTGTTTTCCTTTTGGGGATGACACAAGGAATTGAGTTATTTAGGTTTCTTCCATGTTGACCCAAAAGGATTTTTATTTTTTTTCACTCTCTTCGTGTCATCCTTCCTATTCCATGAGCATTTGGGGAATGATGACAGTTTCAAGCTCTCTAAAAATATTGTAGCAAAGACATACTGACCTCAGATCCCTGGATCCCTGGATCCCTTATGTGATTTTGGGATTTCATTTTGGGGGCAACCCCTTTTCATGACGTAGCTTCATTTGGAAACATATGACTTAGCATAGGGGGGTATGTGAAGGATCATTATGGAAAAAATAGGCCTTAAAGTGGTGCAAAATTCAGAAAAAATAGAGTTAGGCAACTTGATGTAAAAAATTGAATAAGTTATCTATATTATTTCAAAAATATGTAAGAATAGAATATATAGCAAATTGAATTTAGTTTCTAAACTACTAGGTTGATTTAAATATAAATAAATCTATTTGGTGAAAATTTGAAATTCCAATGCAGTAGTACTTAAATTTCAGGGAAAAATTAAGAAGTGGGTGTCTGTCTAACCACCCTAACCATAATAAAATGATAATATTATTTTATAATATTTTAGATATAAGTAGAGGACTCATGTCCCAATGTGATGCATTTTTTTTGTAATTTTTTTCCAAGTAAATAATTAATTATGATTTTTTTATTACAACTTTTAAAAAATATAAAAAAACTCATACGTCTGACCACCTTAACTTGGTCAAAACTTCATGAAATTCTTTTTTTTTTAATCCTATAGTATGTGAAGCATAGAATGTGATGCATGTTTTGGATTCAAAAAATGTGATACCGTTTGAAAGTTATAGATGTTTTTCAATCATTCTATCAATCAGGACTTTAGTCGTAATTCAAATAGAAAATGAATAATAATTATTTATTAAATTCAAAGTAAAGTATAACTTATATTGGTGGAAATTTTAGAATCTCCTTTAAAAACCCTCTTCATTTCATCAATTTTGGGTAAAAAAAAGTTGTTAGCCACATACCCTACACATACCCATCATATCGCCACTTTTTGGCCCATCATGATCTTGCACATACCCAGGGCTTTCCAAATAAGCTCGCATGTCCTCTTTATTGTTAGCATTTATCATTTTCTACTTTAAATTAATTTCTCACAGCATGGTGTTTAGCAATTTCTTTAAATTGGGGGCATACATTGGCATTATTCTTTTGCATTTCAACTCATGTTTCATTGTGTAGTCTTCTTACTTCATGTAATGTGTCTTTCACTTTGTGGTGACATTGGGTGTGATTTCCTTCAAGAGCATGATCTCTCTTAGCATATTATATTCCTCTTAGTGGCTTGATGCGACACACTATATCCACTAAGTTGTGAATCTTCTATTCTTTGATTGGTCCTCTCTTGGAGACATTAGGCACAATGTTCCCTAAGTTAATACCTTACATGAACTAAGAAAAATTCCTTCAAACGTACCTTACACTACTTTTGCATTTACAATATTTTTTATATGGCCACCTTGCATAACACACTTTGCTTTCCTGTGGAGCCATCTTGTTTATTCATGGGTTTCAAGCAAACAACACTTTGCTTGCCTCATGAATTCTTGTTGTCATGTTGTGTGGCACCTTGTCAAATTATTAGGAGGTATAGCTTTGGTATGGTTGTGTGAATGGGATTCAAACTTAGGCGTGACTTTCCCATAGCCACTTACTTATCTATGTGAGCACATACCAACCGTGTGTGTATGTCTCGTTGGGGACTCACCTAGTGGATGGCCTAAGGTTCCACTAGCCCTTGTGAGTGTGTTTTTGGTTTGCATAGTGGACATCACGTTCCACTTGTAAACATTTTTGGACAAAAAACTTAGATTTGATCCACAGCATGCGGGACAAATGGTTGAAGCTTGATCCACCCCTATTTGTTTTTTTTTTCTTTCTCTTTGTCTTTGGTAGTGTATGCTTGTATCTTGTTGTTTCTTCATACATTATTTACATGTGTTATATTTTGTTCCTATGTTGGTTTTCCATAGGATCTTGATCCTAGGGGCTTGATCATCCCTCTTGATCATTGTCATCTTATCTCACTAGCGTTGGTACATTTGAACCCCTCTTGATGAAAGTTTGTTTACTTTAGTGTGAGTTTGAAGAAATTTCCTCCTCTCACTAAAGTGTGGGCTAAATGTAGTGTAGATAAATGTATCCCTTTACATTTTCATACTTATTTGGGTCCTCCCTACTAAAATTGGGCTTCTTTATGCCTTATTTGGTCCTATTTTGCATCCACAAGCCTTATTTACCACATCTTTCCAAGGATAATCCCAACACATATCTAATGAAAAATCATAATTTAATGATTTTGGATTGTATGGCCCAGATTTAGTGACCTGGTACTCATACACCACCTTGGGAATATAGGTCCCACCTAAGTTTCGGGGCCTAGATCTGAACTTGGCATAGAACTTAACATTTCTTGAAATTTGTGTCCCAAGCCTAGCCTACTGGGACTCATATGCCCCAAATAGCATATGAGTCCCACTTAGCTTGGACCCATTTTGAATTCAAATTATTTGCAGGATTTTATTCTCCTAGATCTTATGTTGGCTTGTAGTGTTGTAATTTTGGGAAATTTAGCATAAATAAGTATAAATACAAGGTTATTTCACATAATTTCATCTAAGATTTTCAAGAGAGCATTCCTACAAGTTTACAAGTCATCTAAGCATTCAAGAATTCTATCAATTCAACTATTCAAGAGCATTCAAGAGTTGATTATCAAGCATTTTGGAGCTATATTCAAGATTCAAGCATCACATCAAAGTCATCATGCATCATGTTTATTTTTGAGCTAACATTTTTATGTAGGTTCTTATGATTCAACCAAACTTTCAAGTCAAGATCCATATCATTCAATCAAGATTCAAGATCTACATTTATGCTATCCATTGCATACAAGATTGCAGCCTTTGTTCCAAGGGTTTGGTAAGTTGCAACATAACATATTTGTTCATTCATCATTCCTACATTCTATTTCTATTCATTTAAGGTTTGATTACCAAAACAAGGTTTGACCAAGGAAAACCCCTATCCACTAACAAAACAACATTTTTCCCTCTCTTTGATGTGTTATTTTTATATTTAGGTTGAAGATCCATTGCAAAGCAATATTGGAGAAAGTTGCAAAGTTGTCAAAGTTGTCATCTTTCTTGCAAGATCACGAAAAGTCACCTACAGAGCAAAATTTAGAGTTTCGGACTCGAAGATCAAAAAGGAGAGAAGCTACAGGAGAACACTAGAGGATATCTAATTTTCAGATCAACCCTGATATTGGCACTAAATCGCCACTTGTGGCATATGAGTCCCAGTATACCAATTTTTCAAACTTTTTCTATAGATCCTGGTTTAGCAATTGTAGATTCTAGTTTTGGCCCGAAACCCTAAACTTGGACTAAATCACCCCTACTAGCGTATGAGTCCCAGTGTGCTTCAAATTAAGATTTTAGGATTATAGACCTTGCTTCAAGCATCTTCAACTTTCTAGGTGCACCTGTGTTTATCTCCAATTTGCTATTCTGATTTGAGTTCATTTTAGTTAGGTTTTGCATGTTACTTTCATTTCTTGTCTTTCTAAGCCTTTGCTTAATGGTGAAGCCCCTTTTTTTATCTTTAGTCACACCCATAGGACACCCTATTGTAGATCTATTTCCCTAATTCCATCCCTAGATTGAGATCTTTAGGGTTTCCTTGAATGAAAATAGAAGAAAATAGGGTTCTCTAAGTTGCCTATTTCCTAAAAGGTGGGCAAACCAAATTTTCTTTTTTTAATTATAAAGTATTTTTATTCCATTATTGACCTTTACCTTTTTTATGTCATTTAATATTTCAAGATAGTCTATAATTTTGCAAGTAATTTTTTAAGTGACATGTAGATGAAAATAATTTAACATGAATTATCTATGTTATTTTAGAGTGTGCCATTGAAGGGAATGATTATAATTGGAAGAGTAGTGGATGGAGCAAAGGGTTGGGATTAAACAACACATACTAAGCATTAACCATTTTTTTTTTGTTGTGGGGTCCACTTAACTTTTCCTACTTCCATTCATTGTTCACGTTCTTCATTAATCTCGTACAATTAAGTGGATTCCCATAAGTTCAATTTTTCTAAACTATTTCTCCCACCCACATATATTGCAGAAGTTTTGGTAATGTTAGTAAAGTTCTTGTGTTGCACTTGCACTATTTTTCCATATGCACCAAACAAGTTTCCAACCAGTTAATTTTTATTTTCCAACACACAAGGATTATTCATATATCGCAATTGGATATGCTATGGTATACATGTATGCAAAATATGGAAGCACGTCAAATGTTTGATAGAATTCCTAAGAGAAAACTAGTCTCATGGAATTATTTGATTGTAGGATATGCATATTAAAATATGTTTGTTGAAAAGGATTCAGAGACTTTCAATCAAATGTAACTCATAGGTGTAAACCTAGACTCTGTAATCTTTTCCAAGATCCTCTTGCCTATGCCAAAATGAGAGCTTTGGAACAAGGTATGGAAATCAATCAAAGCATAAAGGATAGAGGAATATTTTTTAGTTGCATCTGTCCTAGTATACATGCTTCCAAAATTTGGAAGCAAAGAGAAGTGACATGAATTGTTTGACATAATGCCCCCAAGAAATTTATTCTCATGGAATTCCTTAATTGCAGTGGTGTATTCAAATACCCAAGGTTGCTTGCACTGTTTTGTGGAAGACTTCCCACTATCTAAAGCCTGAAACCTGTCTCCAATGGTTTCCTCTTGAGCTTCTAGGTTGACCAAACCCTACTCCAACTCTTCTCAAAGAGTTCTTACTCTGTGCTTTACCTTGGGTAGCTCAACACCTTCTTGAAATTTGAATACTCTTTCTAGGACTTAGAAGAATCTAAGTGCCATGTTCTCCAACTGACTTGAACCTCTTGCAGGGGGTTTAGAGATACTGATTTCTTGTGTTTCTCCTCCAAATGGATGCATCTTGCCTTGGGTTCAATTTTCAAATCACCCGTTTTTGTGAAGTTGCCTAGGACAGGCCTAAACCTCTACTAGCCCTTACCAGTCCTTATTTTGTTTTTCTTGCTTAAAACTGCCAAATGACCTATCAAATAAATCACAGATTCTGACACCCTTTTCCAGCTTTAAATCTTGCAAAAATTCTCAGGTCATCAACTCTTCCGTACAGCTGTCTCCTGAGTTCTTGGAGAGGAGGGCTAATTGCCCTATTTCCTAGGGTTTTGTTGTTTCCTTGTTGTTTTCTCTCCCAAGAGAATTGTTCAGACCTCCCTCACTCTGTTTTCCTTATATCCAAACATAATCCACCTGGAGATGTACTTTGGCCGTACAAATTGTACTTTCCCCTACCTTGGTTCCTTAATCTGCACTTCCAAATCCCTAACCGGGTCCTAAGCTCGCCTAGGGTTTGGTAATAAGATTCATTGTTGGGCCCTCTTGATTACCTGTCACCAAATGTACAAAATACACTGGCTTCCCTCCCATTTTCCACTAAACTCAGAAGAATCTCGTGGTCAGGGCTCATGGGGAAGCTATTTGAAAACCTACTGCCCAAAACAAGAAAACTAGCTCACTACACCTAATCTATGGATTGATCAGTTATTCTACCCTAAGTAACTTGAATATCAGATGAAGTTTATTCTATTCTATCTACTAATCATAATCACATTACTAAACTAACATGCATAATGCTCTCTAGTTCACTGTCTTCAAATGGCACGGGCAGATACAGAAGTTTCAATTTTCTGCCAAACAGAGTTGAGTTCCTTTATCACCTGAGCTTTGGAAACCAAACACTGTCAACACATAAAGTGAATGTCATATGCAAAGAAAGATATTAACACTGATTTTTAAACACAAACAACTTGCTACCAATATATAACACTAAGTAGACACTACTGCGCAAAACACACTGTGTTTTCCAGAAAACACAGAAATGATAGAAACCCAAAAACCTGTTTTATTATTCACATCAAATTCTTTTGATACAATGCAAAAACTAAACTCTTCTCTCTATTCCCGAGCCATATCACCATTGGTCGTTCCATTTCCATGTTTCAAGGGCATTGCTCGTTCCAATATCCCTGATTTTAAGGGAATCCTAGATAACTCCTAAACTGCATGCAACCTCTCACTGTTATCATGCAGTTTTCGCAAGATTCCTGCAATCCTCACCATTATCCCTCTTTTTAGGATCTCCTAACTCGTTATCCTTGAGTTAACAACCCCTCAACTGACCACTAGCATCTTCCATCAACGAGGAAGTAACTATACACAAGTTGATGCATCATATCTTCAAGCACAACATTCCAAACCTTAAGAAAGCAAAATCTACCAACAACCAATAATGATGACTAGAATAACACCTAGGCGAAAGATTAAATCAACCTTCCACACAACATGCTGACTTGGCCAAGGTCAGTACAAGCCAAAACTTTTCAAACCAAAATTTGTGCAAATTAATTTGGAGTTTGGCCTTGGTGCTCCTGCACCATGCAGGATATTCAAAAAATAGATTTGTTGAAAAATATTTATAACCTTTCAAGAAAATGCAATTAGTAGATGTAATGCCAAACTCTAAAACCCTTTCCAGTATCCTCCCAACTTGTGTCAAATGGGAGCTTTGGAATAGGGTATGGACATCATCAAAGCATAAAGGATAGATGATTTTTTGTCAGATGTAGTTGTTGCAACCACTCTGGCATAGCTGTATTCAAGGTTTGGAAGTATACACAATATGCCTCAACAAAATTTGGTCTCATGGAAATCCATGGTTGTAAGATATTAACAAAATGAACTTCTTCATAAAGATTTAGAAACTTTAAGAAAATTAAATTGGTTAAATATTATAGTTGGAAATTTTCTAGTAGACATGTATGGAAAATTTGGAAGCATAGACAAGACACGTGAACTCCTTAACAAAATTCCTAAAAAAATGTGGTCTCATTAAATGAGATGTATGTAGGATATGCACAAAATGTATTTTGCAAATATGCTCACAAAATGCTTGAATTAGTGAAGCATTCAGGAACATATCCTAATATTAAAAGATTTTCTTGTGTTCTATGTGCATGAATCCATTCAATTTTAGTAGATAAGGTTTGTACATATTTCAATCACACAAGTAGCCATTATTACATTACATGTATAATTGATCATTGTGTGCATAGTTGAGATTCTTTACTATGTTGCGTATATTCGGACACCCTAAAATTTATCATTAAGATGACAATTAATCTTGTGGTAGTTGTGGATGCATTTTCTTGGTGCATACAAATCATATACAAATATATGTTTAGGAGTTATTAAGACTTGGATATAAAACTAGTCTGTAAGGATAGCTTTGATAGAGAAAATGTCATTGAATGACTCTAAGAATTATTATAATTAATCCAAGAATTAACCTCCCATACTTAAACATTTTTAAACTCTATACTATTGACGCTTACAAAAATCCATAGGATAGTGGTTTAAATACAGGAAATTAGAATTTACCTCAAAGATTTTTGCTAACACTTCCTTTGATGATTTATCCATCGAGTTTACATAGTTAGATCTTAATAAATTTTGGCCTATGTAGACCTACACTTCATTGGTACCTTAGAAATGGCCTTAACATCCATAAAGAAGGTTTTTGAAAAGGGAATGCATGTAATATAGCCTTGTACTTGATAATACATTGAGGCACATTTTATATATTTTGCATTCTTTTCCTTACAATTCTTATTCACAAACCATGTTTCTATGATCACTTTCCTTTAAATTCATGATTCACTCAAGTGCTTGATCTAATGTATTTTAAGTGTTGGAAGTAATTTGATATAATTCACCAAGCTCGTGTTCTTTGATATGGACTTGATCTACATATTTCACAAACCATGTTTCTATTATCACTTTCCTTTAAATTCATGATTCACTCAAGTGCTTGATCTAATGTATTTTAAGTGTTGGAAGTAATTTGATATAATTCACCAAGATCATGTTCTTTGATATGGACTTGATCTACATATTATATTCCTTATAAAATTTAATGGAACAATCATGTGATTCTATCCACTTTTTAAGTTCATCATATGCTACTCAAAATGAAAATCTACACCTACTTGAAAAGATAGCATCCATCCTAATAATGTAGGATTATGTTATTCTTTTTTCTTACTAGTAACTTATAAAGCTAGATAGAAACATGTTGTGCCTTGCATAAACATCCCATTTTTCCCAAAAAAATGATGAATCTCATTATTTATTTTCAAGTTTATTGATCAAATGTTCTCCTAGCTTAAAGTATTATAGTTTTTCTTGGTTCTTGAGTTGATTACATTGTAAGATCTAAATACTTGAGAGCTCTAGTTAGAATTTTTCCAATATGAGGTATTAGTTTTCTGGTATCAAGATTTGATTTGGGTTCTTAGATCCACCTCTTGTTTGCATTTTCTTTCCTTTCTAATCTCTAACTTACTATCATGTTATAATTCTTGAGCCACTTAGAATTCTTGATTTGAGTATTTATGAAGATTTTTTATGCTATGTTACTATTGTTCATACATTAGAAAAGTCTCTAGGTGTTCACCATGATATTAACCCATTTAAACTCTCATGAAACCATTAAATAGTCTTGTAAATAGCTTGGAAGTTGTTTTGGAGCATTTATAACATTTACAAACCCTCCTTGAAGCATTGAAATCCTTTATTATCTTTCAAAATAACATTTAGTGTCATGAATTTAAATTTAAAGGATGAAAAGAAGGTAGTTTAGAATGAATTTTTGAACAAGGATCATTGGATATATGGCCTACCTTGAATTCACCATTATATTCCCTTTAGTATATCACTAATTATGTTATATTTTCTCCATATTTTTGTAGCTAAAACTAATAGTTTTGTATGTGTTGCAAAATTTCACCTACCTATAATGATAGAGCTACAATTGTCAACTAGGAATATATGTCTTGTACCTAGCTAATTCACTTACTAGGTAATTAGGGGACATATTCACATGTTATGTTTACTTAGGATATAAGATTCTTTCTAGAAGTCTTAGTTTCCTTTTCTAGAACTTATCTTATCTAGCTAGTATTGATCGATTCCTAGGTGATTAGTTTGTTAATTTTTTCATGTCATAGGATTAAGACACTTGTCATAATCTTGTCTTATCCTATCTCTCTAACTTTCCTTTATAAGCAAGGCGTCTCTTGTACATTTGCATCAATTGAATAATCAATTCAAGCTTATTGAAGCATATTCAACCATTATTCAATCTTGCATTGTGAAGCAATCTTTCTTGCAATTCTCTCTCTTGTGGAAGTTATTTTGATCTAGAAACTATTCTTGGGGGTGTTGGGGAGTCACCATTTACTCCCACATGGTATCAAAGCTCGAGGTGTTGCAGATTCCTTCCCAAATCTGAAGGTATTGTGTTGGCTTGAATTTTTTTGTTGGGTGCAGATTGGGGTTTCAAGGACCTCAAGATTGAGATCGAGTGGCAGTGCAGACGAATTTTTACTATAAATTCATCCATTTTGGGTAAAGTTATTTTTGAGGAAAAAAAAAATTGCTGGAGCAGCCTCCCAAGCGGTACGATTTTTCCAATTTCACAAAAAAAAAAAAATTAGAAATATTTTCTACAGTATTTGTCATAAATTTTGGGGCAAAATTTTTATTTAATTGGGAAAATTATTTTAAAATTTTTGGACAATTTTATTATTCTCTACGGACCTATTAGATTCATACTGCAAGGTCAAATCATTGTCGGCATACTCAAATGGTTTTAATTTGTTTGATCTAAGGTTTATATTGATCATCAACTGGTCAATTCTTTGTACCGTCGGCCTTGTCATTGTTGCAGACATTGTCATCGGCACCAGGTACTAATCATCATCACCCTTCTAGTCACATCGCACGGTGTTCAATCAACATATTTCGGCAACATCATTGAAGATTCCCTGTGTTAGGGTCATCCTAATCCACCAGCTTGTCAAATCAAAATCGGTGGGTCTGTAAGGTTTTTGTCAACAGATGGTACGCACCATATTTCCTTCTACATGGTCATTCAATCATCAACCAATCAGCTGGCTCACTTGTCATCGGTTGTCATATTGACAAATAGAGGGTACTTTGGTGGGTATTGTGACATCTTTTTCAAATCGATGCGGGTACCATCACATGTCATTTGGCGGTCAACTCAAAGGGTACGCGGATCTAATCCAACCGTTAGTCTATAGACTTGTTATATGGTACGCCAATTGAAGGTTTTAAACGCTTTGAACTTTGTTTTCAAAGTTTATGTATATATTTAAAACTTTTGTAAAGTTTACAAAGTCGACTATTACCTTGTATTGGCTGACGGGTTTATCAATAGCTAGTGGTTTTTTTATATTTTTCCTTATGTGACTAAGGTCACATGGGTGACCAAATTTCGGCCCTCTTGTGCTAGTTTTTGCACCATTTTATCCTTGTGTTTTTCCCCCCAAGTGCCTTTTATATGCCTTTTTTTAATTTTCTCATAACATTGGCTAACAGAGGCGGGTGTTTTCAAATGAAATATCGTTGGAAAGTTCGAAATCTCAATTTTTTAGTGGTGCAGGTGTTTTGCAAAAATTTTGCAGTTTTGTGCCATTTTTTCCAGATTGAAGACAAATCTTCATTTTTGCCTCCAAGCTCATATATTTTTGCTCTAGACTCCAATTTTCCCCAAATTTGTGGCATCGAGAAGGTATTCAAGAGCATTTCAGTTCTACTTATGCACTTTTTGCAGATTTGTTTCCAGATTTTTTAGAATTTCAGTTTGTAGCTGATTTGGTAGTTTGGAATACAATGTTGTAAATTTGTTTGGGACAAAGGGGTTAATTTCTTGTATTGTGAGGGAAAAATTTTGTTCCTCTCTTGCAATATCTATTCGTATCATGGATTTTCCAAAAGTTGTATCTCTAACTCCATATAACTGTCATTAGTGGAGAACTCAAATGGAGTTATTATTGTTAAAATTGAAGTTGCAAAGGATCACATTTGTTCAAGATCTAGAACCCACAGGAGCTAAAGAGAGAAGAAAATGGCTTGATAGTAGGGATGAAGCTCTTGGTACTCTTCTTTGTCCATTTCTCCAAATCTTAGATATCATGTTGCATCTTGCACACATCCTAATCAAGTTTGGACTACTTTGGAGAGTCCCTTTGGTAATCCAGATAAGATGATGAAATTTAAGTTGGAGAATGAACTAATGGGTCTTAATCCTTCATATTTTGACAATATCCAAGACTTCTTCTCTAAGCTCAATTCTCTCAGATTGCGGTTATCTAATTGTGGGGTCACTAAAGAGGATGAATAGTTGATTCTTTCTATTCTTGCTAAGCTTGGTCCTAATTATTCAGTGTTTGTTTCTACATTCTATGCTACAATGGATTCCCTTGGAAATGCATACAAAATGCCTTCTCTTGATGAATTTATAGCTCAACTCACAAGGGAACAACAAAATTTGGTACACATGGGCACATTTAAGTCTTCTACATCTCATGCTCTTCTTGCAAAGGATACAAAGGCTTCAAGTGGAAAAGTTAAGAAGCAGAAAAAGGCACCCAAGTCTAATGAGCAAGGTAAAGATTCACCTTCACATAGCACTCCTACGTCTACACCCTCTTCAAAAGAGGAAAAATCTAAAAAAAAGTTCAAATGTGCATATTGTAAAAGGTTAGGACATGATGAGCATAGATCTGTTATAATAAGAAGATTGATGAAGTCACACACCTTCTTCAAAATAATATCATTCAGCTTCCCTCATTAGTTTCTTCTACTTCTTCTTCAACATCTCAATCAGCAACCCCCTCATCATCATCTCAGTCAGAGAACACAAGATCTACAATTGGGCTACACAAAATGAAAGGACAAGCACTCTTGGCCTCTAAAAGTACTGAATCACATAGATGGCTTCTTGATTCAGGGGCATCTCATCATATGGCATCTTCTATGGATATTTTCTCTTCTTTTGAGCCTTGTAATTCACCTCATATATCAAGATGGGTAACAATACATATATAAAGGTAAGTGAGAAGGGTTCTATTGACATGGGGGAAGGGACTTTCAATGATGTTCTTTGTTTTCCTTCCTTGTCCACTAATGGGTATGTGCAGGATCATCATGAAAAAAATAGGCCCTTAAGTGGCGAAAAATTCAAAAAAATCAAAGTTAGACAACTTGGCGTAAAAATTTGAATAAGTTATCTATATTATTTCAAAAATATGTAAGAATAGAATCTATAAAAAATTCAATGTAGTTTCTAAACTACTAGGTTTTTTTTTTTTTTAAATCTATTTGGTGAAAATTTGAAATTTGAATGCAAGAGTACTTAAATTTCAAGGAAAAATAAGAATTAGGTGTCCGTCTAACCACCCTAACCACAATAAAATGATAATATTTTAAATATAAGTAGAGGACTCAATCGATGTGATGCATACTTTTTGTAATTTTTTTCCAAGTAAATAATTAATTATGATTTTTTATTACAACTTTAAAAAATATAAAACTTGTATGTCTAACCACCTTAACTTGGTCAAAACTTCATGAAATTCATTTTCTTTTTAATCCTATAGTATGTGAAGCATAGAATGTGACGATGTTTTGGATTCAAAAAATGTGATACCATTTGAAAGCTATAGATTTTTTTCAATCAGCCTATCAATTAGGACTTTAGTAATTCAAATAGAAAATGAATAATAATTATTTATTAAATTCAAAGTAAAGCATAATTTATATTGGTGGAAAGCTGAGAATCTCCTTTAAAAACCCTTTTTGTTTCATCAATTTTGGGTTAAAAAAAGTCATTAGCCACATACCCTACACATACCCATCATATCACCACTTTTTGTCCCATCATGATCCTGCACATACCCTAATCTCCTTTCTATTTATCAAATTACTCATGGGGGTCAAGGTAAAATAGTTCAGTTCACTCCAGATAGGGTGTACATAAGGGACTTGAAGACTAGGGATATTTTTGCTATCAAGATGGTTGATCATTCATATCGTGTGTATTCTTTTTCACATTTTTCTTTAGAAGAATATAATGTTCCTTTGACTACATCACACACTCCATTGAGTGTGAACCATGTTAGTGAGGAGAATTTTGGTCATATACACCTTGGTATTCTAGAGACCAGTGTTGAGCTTCCTACTCCTCCACCTCCTGCTTCTTCAACCATTGATACTTCTATTCAGCAAGATGATCATAGTTTTTCAGATCTTGCTTTGTGGGATGATTATTTGACAAGTATTTCTAATTTGTTCATGGAGTCTCATACTATAGATTTGGAGGACATACTTGATGGAGTTTCTCTCCTCTTTGATGACAATTTCATCACAACTATTACACCATCTACTTTTTTTTTGGAGATTGACATTCATGAGTCTCCTCCTTCCCTTGATTTGTCATGTTTCTTGGTTGAGTTTGACCATGATTATGTTGTGAATTATTCAAGCTTGGAGGCTCCTAGTTAGTTTTTAGAGGCATACATGAGTGTTCATTCTCCCTCCTTTCAATTGGACATGGAGTGGCTTCTTCATCAGCTTATGGATTTGTTTCTTCCTAAGGGAATATGTGTTGCTTGTAGACATTGGATCATCTTTTTTTTTCAAGAATTGTTCATCAGCATTGGACCTTCTTCATTATGGGGGGGTATCACTGAGTCCTCCATACATCATGTTTGTTTTATTTTGTTTTTTTTCTCTTTTGGAGAGGAGTTTTGTCCCATTGGGTTTTCTCCTTTTCACTGCTTGTAAAAGATTGTTTGCATTTTCATTTGTAAATGGGTACCTAACATGGCCTAGTAGTCGGGACCCATAGTCTTCATCTTTGCATAGTTTGCATAATAATCTTCTCCCTAAGTTGCACTTAAGGGGGGTTGTTGGTGTGAATATATGTATTGTACCTAGCTAATTCACTTACTAAGTAATTAAGGGACATATTCACATGTTAAGTTTACTTAGGATATAAGATTATTTCTAGAAGTCTTAGTTGGCTTTTCTAGAACTTATCTTATCTTGCTAGTATTGCTTGATTCCTAGGTGATTGGTTTGTTAGTTGTCTCATGTCATAGGATTAAGACACTTGTCATATTCTTGTCTTATCAAGTATCTCTCTACCTTGCCATTATAAGCAAGGCATCTCTTGTACATTTGCATCAATTGAAGAATCAATTCAAGCTTACTAAAGCATATTCAACCATTATTCAATCTTGTATTGTGAAGCAATATTTCTTGCCATTCTCTCTCTTGTGGAAGTCGTTTTGATCTAGCAATTGTTCTTGGGGGTGTTGGGGAGTCACCATTTACTCCCACACCCATAACCCTTATAAAACCTATATGAGGAATTTTTTTGGTCCCTAGCACTTACTACAAGGTCTAACACATGTGATCTATGATATCAAACTCTCCTACAGTTGTTGCAAGGAGAAAACTAGATTTTTGTGGTGTAATTAGTGTTGGAATGTGGAAATATTTTTGAAACTTTTTTTTTCTGTTGGATTTTAACCTTGGTGTTAACTAATTGTAGTGATTTACAACCTCATTCTGAATCTCAATGCTAAGAAAGCATCACACTTGTGAAAATCCTTTATTTATACATGTAAATTTTGATAAATGTGTCCTAATATTTTAGGAAATCAAGATAAAATAGGTTGTAGATGCATACATCTTCAACCATGAAAAGAGATAGAATTACAAGGGTTTAGTTTTTGTAAGATTCCTAAAAATCATATCATTTTAGTATGGTGATTTATTTTTTGACATGCATGCAAGTATAATGGTGTAGGATCTAATAAATTTTATTTTCTTTGTGTAGTTAGAATGCTAATTTATAGGTCAACATCATTTCTTAGATCCAAGAAATTAATTCAAGACAAAAAGAAGCTTATTTCATTTTAGTTCAAATTCCACCATTAGAGTAAGTATGGTTGTAGAGAGAAATAAATTTGTTATCACCCTAGAAGAGTGTCCTACATAGTAAAGACTGTGGTTTTCTTCTTTAGGTGGTAAACATTCAACACTCATAGAAATTGAAAATAACCTTGACAAGTAGTTTCACCAAACACTAGATAGTGATTTGTCTCTTCCTTACCAACTATATGATCATTAAGGGAAGTGTAAAAAATCATTCCTCACAAGAGTAATAGTCTACTAAAAAGGAAGAAATATATGTCACAAAACTAGGTGGAATAGTCAACACCATTTGAGAATAACCATGTTATCAACAATAAATGGCATTCAAGGACTATTACAACAACAATAAGATATTATTAACCTAATAAATAATGCAACACAATAGAGGTTAGTTACTTAGCCCATAAATGTACCATCAAAAATACTTCATATTATTTTATTTTATTTTTAAAAAAAAATTGTGTTATCTATATTTATATAAGTATATAAATGAGGAAAAAAATATATACTAATATAAATACATATGTGTGTGTGTTGTAAATATTTTGTTTTGAGAATATATTTATCTCAGTTTGAGATAATGGCTAAATATAAATAACTATAAATAAATTTAAATATTATATATATATATATATATACATATATGCATGATATATGTATATATACATATTTCATGTATATATATCCATATGTATGTATATTTATATATACATATACATGATATATACATGATATATGTATGTATATAATATACATATATATACATGATATATATAATGCATACATATAAGTGTTTGTAAATATATATAGCAATTATTTAATATGGAATAATGTTCTATATGTGTGTGCCTATGTATGTATGTATTTATGTATATATACATATATATAGCTATTATTTAATATGGAATAATGTTTTATATGTGTGTACCTATGTATGTATGTATGTATGGATGGATGGATGGACGGATGGATGGATGGATGGATGGATGAATATATATCTATATATATATATATATATATATATATATATATATATATATATATATATATATCTATGATGATATTTTGAGGGTGGCAATACATGAAAAGTACCTAGAATTAATGTTGAGGTGCATTATTTTGTTAAACTCTAGGAAGTAGAGAGTGGAGGTAGAGTATGATCATTTACTTCACTTTATGTGAAGTAAAGAATGGTTTTTACTTCTCACAAGCAATCTAGAGAAAGAATGTTTTTGGGAGACCATGCAAAAGACAATGGAGAGATTACAAGGTTTCTTGGGAGAAATAAATAAGAGATGTGGAAAGAGGGCGAAGGCATCAATAGAATAGAGGATTTTAGGAAAATTTGTGGAGAGAATCACATAATAATACCATAAATTTGGTATGTAACATACCCTTAAAGGAATACTAAGATTTTATGTAAAATTATTGTGTTTGGGAAGTTTTTTTTTCTTAGATTAAATAAGGAAAGTATTCATAACCTTATAATGATTCATATATTAGCAATTTTAGTTTAATTCTCTATTGAACTAGGGTTTAATCCCATCTAACAGACACCTTCTACTTTAAGTTTATCTTATTTTTAAGCCTCGTGATTTTGATATATAACCATGAATATGGTGTTCTAGTCTCAAAATCCTCTCAGCTTTGTCATATAGTTTGACTATGTTATTAGCTTAAAATCTTGTTGGCTATGTCATATAGATATGACTATATTGATCTACTTGAAACCTCTCATCTTTGCTATATGGATAAGATTGTGTTGTTTTAGTGTTAAGAGTTTTGTCAACTTATCTTTTACACATGGCTATGTAGATACTATCACAAGCCTTTCGGCATTATCAATAGCATAATGTTGTGTAGTTAATATCTTGAATATTTTGACCTTGTCTTTAGTATTTATATATCTATAAATGTGAATTCATTCACCAATTGTCTGTATCCTTTCAGCCTAATCATTTATATATGATTATAATGATTTTGTAAGTAATTTTTTCCACCTATAAATTAATGTATGATTGTGATAATTCCCTATCAGTTAAGTTGATAATTTATTATTGTGCGGTCATAAGCATTGATGAGGGTCACTGCAGTCTTCATCATTTAATTAAAAATGTCAAACCAGAGTGGTGTCCATGGCAATATGCAAGAGGGAGAAGAAATCAATTGCATGACATTCTTTTTCTACAAACATAATTGAAAAGAAATGCATGAAATAAATTGTTGGAATCAAATCTATCCTAAGAAACTTGTAAAGGGAAATACTAGAAATGAAATTGTTGCTAAGAAATGAAACTACAAACAACTACTTCTGCTAAAATACTAAACAATATTATTTTATGAAACTCTTCCCTCCAAACAAAGGTTTGAAAGATGAGCCTTATAGCTATGCAATAGCTTGCTAGAAGATAGGAACATGTATTGGGGGGGGAAAGATAAGTCTTTTCTTTATCTTGTTGAGTCAATCTCCTTTAGTCGTCCAAAACAGATATGTCTATTTTTCAGCCCCTAAACAAACTCCAAAAGGTGTTAGAGAGCTGAAAAATTCATTCCTTTACCTTTTGTATCATTAAAGCTCATAAAACAACTCCTAGATGCTTGCAAAAAGGTTCAAACTACCCAAAACCATCTCCTAGATATGCTCCATTTGTTTTCACAATCCAACAACCTATCTTAGATGCTTGGAACTGCCCCCTAGATGCTCTCAATTGTGTTCCCTTAACTGCTCATAGAAGCTCAAACTGATCAATATCTTCATAAACGCTATCATACTTATCCTTCACTTAGATCCTACTTAGTTCTAGACATTCTGGCACATGGATTGGTGAATTTTTTGGCTCATGGACTAGTAAAGTTTTCTCTCAAACCACAAACTAGATTTTTGTGAAATTTAATCAGTTTTTTTTGCCTTCTTGATTCTTAATTTCTTTCCAAAAATCTCAAGAACCTAGATCATAACTTTTAAGATATGATGAAATCTTGACTGATGGAAAATCCCTCACTTTCCTCATCATTACTAGACTCATAACCAGAGTGGGTGCTCTAGAATTTCAGACTCACCACTTCTCTTTGACTAAAGAAAACACTAAGTTAGCTAATATATGAGACATTTTTTTGTCTCATCAATAATTTTGTTCTATGCATTGAAAAATGATTATATAGTTATTTATTTATATTTCTTAGCCTAGTGGCCTAGTCATTGTTACTACTTAGTATTGGTCAACCAAACTCTTAGAATATGTATAATTTGATAGAGCGGGTGATCTAGGAGCTTGACATTGAATTTGATCTAGATTATTATGAATAATTTTAACATATTTAATTATAGGGAGACTTTTTCAAGAGATGTGCATCCAACTATTTGTTATATTTCTTGTGCCAAACATTACTTTAATTTGATGCTTGAGGAAATTGGGAAGATTGGATGGATCAAAATTTTGGTTGAATATGCTATATAAATTACCAAATTTATCTACAACCATACTTGGTTCCTTAGTTTGATGAGAAAACACATGAATGGTAGGGATCTTTTGTGATCAAAGTGACATAATTTTCCAATAACTTCCTCACTTGGTCAAGAATTGTAGAATCAATTCCTTCTCTCAAACATATGATTGTGAGAAATTCCTAGATATTCTCTCCATATTTAAATTAAAATAAAGGAGATAAGGCTAAAAAGCTATTTTAAATGAGGTGTTCATTAAAAATACAAAGGAGATACTCAAGTTATGTAATACATGCAAACATAAGTTTATAGGAATTGTCTATTTGTTATTTTAGGTGATAGAATTTTTGGTCTAGGTTTTTCATTTGGTGGATGGGGATGGCATGTCAATGGATTATCTCTATGAGGACATTGATAGGGAAAAAGAGGTTTTTTTTCACTATTATGGTGATGACCAAATAATAATAATCATTTGGAACATCATTGATCATAGAGGAATGAACCAACTGCACTATCCAATAAATTCTTTGTCATATTACTTAAACCCAAAAAAAAATAAAAAATTATGTTATTTAAGGATAATGAGGAGGTCATGGCATGTCTTACTTAATGTATAAAGAGATGAAAAAAATGAAGACATTAGATAAAAAACTACTGATAAGTTGGAGGTTGATAATTGTTCATAAGGGAGCAAGCTTCTTTTCTTTAGCTCAAGTTGTATAAAGGAGAGGGAAAAAAGGGTTATTCCATTAATGTTTATCTTAATACTATCTAAAGTAGAAATTTAAATTTTTTAAGTTTAGTTTTTAAAAAATTTACTTAATTCTTAATTTTTTGGAAAGGAAACAAATTGACCTAATATTTCCTCAATAACCTTGTGTTTATGTGTACATCATTCACCTTCAAACCAAAAAGGTGTAGATTCCTACTCATGATGTCATAAACATGGATGGTATTGATCTAGTTGTTTATTATACCACCAAAGTTAAAGAAGAGAATAATGATATTTGTTCACTAATGAAGATCTTACTGAATAGAGAGAGAAACAATAATAAAGTTGGACGTATTGGAGAAAGATAAAGAAATTTGAGGAAATAGTCAATATTAATATTGATATCAACTCATCTTCTAGGTAGAAGCTCAAAAATTATACTAGAAGGGGGAAGATGAGAACTTAGATTGTAGTGTCCCTCCAGTTTCGACACTCTATTTAGTTTGATTCTTCTTGATAGATGCTTTAGTTCATTATGATACTATGTTGTTTCTTTTCAGAGGTGATTTTGGATATTATGTTGTTTTGTATTTCGTGGATGATACATTGACATCCTGATTATTTGGTTGTGTTCGTGTGATGATACTGAGATAGAAATGTACCTGATATGGTTTATTTGCTTATGACTTTCCATGTGGTTATCATGTTGAAATAGTTGCTTATGATTTATCTTGCTCCTCTGTGTCGGTGAAGAAGACAATGTAGCATTACTCATTCGTGAGTACCCTGCTATGCTGCAATTCTTCTTCACGATGTGTTTTCTGATATATTTGTATATATGTTTTGACATTGATGTTTTCTGCAGACACAGATACCGGGTAACGGCTCCACCTACTTGGCAGGTCTGAGCGTACCCTAACTTAATAAAACTATGTCGATTGGAGGTATTGACATGTCCTTTTTGAACCATCGTTCTTTATCGAACGAGTATCTATGTGTTACCCCATTATGTTGTCTAGTTTATTCTGTTATGTTTGTTTGTAATGTTATGTTTGAGAATTTAATATTTAAGTTTAACGAATGTTTGTTAATGTATTTATAAATGTTTGTGATTTAATTTATTAAATTAAATTAAATAAGTTATTGAATTTAAAAGTGAAAATTATTTCTTTGCAATGCTTTTAATTAAAATATATATATATATTGCTGATTTAATTGTGCAAACTTGATTTTTGAAGAAATTGATATTTTAAAGAAAATATATTTTCAATATCATAGGAATCTGTGATTTGTAGTTGTAAATCTGATTTGATATTTTAAAGAATAAGTTGAACTGAATGATCTATTTTACAATGCGTAATGATCTATCAGTTAAGTTATTATGATTGAGAGATAATTGAATGCATGAAGATCTTTTGGGGATTGCAATTTTGATTCACGGGAAGAATTTGGGAAAACTTTGACGGCAGCAGTTTTTAGAGAATTTTGTACGGCAATTGCTTCAAAGAACTTTTCTCTTAAGATTTTGTTTACAAGCGTAATTTTGAAGCTGGATTGATTTGAATTTCATCGTTGAAGCCTGGAGAATTGATAGTGGGATTAACAGAATTTTTAGAATTCGTTTCAGCTCGATTTTCAAGATTTACCAGGTTTTCTCCTTTTTAAGTTCCTGTAAAATTTCTTCAATAAACTTTGTGGAAAAGTAATGGTTTATCAACCCTGCATATAAAACAAAGAAATTGTTAGATTAAGCAATCAAATATTATTGAAAATACAGTTAAATTAAGATGCTAAGAATTCAAGGAAATAGAATTTAGCATATGTTCTTAGAACTCAAAACGGTGGTTGATCTCTCCTGAATATCCGTTGATTTATTGAAATGTCCAATTTAGAATATAGAGCGAAATCTAGGTAATATTTAAAAGTTTGATGTCCTGAAAACCATACAACACAAATTTGGGTATGAAGCTTTGAAAACCTTTATCGTTGACCCTCTCTTTTCAATTTTATCTTCAAATTGAAAATTTAAGCTCCTCCGGTAGTGGCGATGTTCTTTATGTTTATGTCCAATCTTAAATTCATGATTCTCTTTAGTCGTGAAAGCTTATTTTGTTTTTGTCATTCTTCTAAGTTGTACTCAAGCCGTATCTTTCCTCATTATGGAATGGGTTTGTATATTTAAAATTCTATATGTATATATGATTAAAATTTGCGCTAATTTATATATATATCAAGTATGCCCACCGTCGCCTAAGATTCTTTCTAAGGCTAAAGCCTTGGATGATGTTCGTCCTCCTGTAGGTGAGTATTTAACTTGAAGGATTATATCATTGATTTTATTATGATCTATTCTTTAGAATTGTGTGTACTCTCCTTAGAATCTCTATTTCTTGACTTGGATGTCGATTTTCTTGTTTTGGTGAAAGGATTTATTATTAAATACACTACAGATCTCCCTACTTAAGTTCACGCACAGCCTTCTTCTAATGATACTTACTGAGTAAAATTGATTCGAAGATTTAATTTGAGTCCATAATCTGCACCTTACATTTAGTATTTAAGTTTTGTATGCATTTAACATAATAGTTCAGCGTAATTCCTTTGTATGGCGTGAAGATTTTCTGTTGTAATTTTAAGAAATATGTGAACGGGATGAATAAGTTATAATCTACCTCTAAATTCAAAGCATATGCATGAACTGTGTTAGAGATTCCTCTAATTATCTGATAGATAATGCATGCACATGAGAATTCTTATTTTATTTTGTCCTAAGCATTACTTTTTCCCTCTGAGATTTATGTATGTTAAATGGAGTTTAATTTGCATGGCGTGATTTCCTATATACAGATCATGTGCGAATGGCAACATTTAGTTTATGTTAGTGTGGTCTTTTTGAACCTCAAAATTAACTATTGCTATCCTCCACAACTAATGTGCAAATTACTCTGTTATTCATTTGTTTAAACTTTTGATTTGCATGATATTATATAACAGATCTGTTAGTGGAAAAATTTGCATATACTAAATGGATTTATATGTATATTATAAAATAGAAAGTTTTAGATTATCTTGTTTTTTAGATAAAATTTAAAACATTTATTTATGTTAAATATATTGTATAATATATATTCCCAACTCTTTATTTTAGGAATTAGAAAGTATGAATAAATTTGGTAAGAATATAATAGTAGTCATGTAAATTGTGTAACACATTCTTTCTCTTCATAGGTTAGGAAAGATTGATTATGACATAAGTATACATTGTTTATGCTTTGGCGTTCTATTATTATATTTTATTTAGGAATATTATTTTAGAAAGTGATTTCTGAATTATAATAATTGATGTTAGACATTTAAATATGTCAAAATATTATAAATTTTTAATTCATGAAGATTGAATACATGAATTGTGAAGTTATGTACATATATAATTAAAATGTGTACACACAGTGTTATTAAATTGTGTTTTATTTCTTCAAAAGCTTTGGAAGTGAAAAGAAAGTATTTTTTTTAAGTATATTACACTTTAGTTATATTGCTCGATTATGATGATCATTATTTTGGGGGTATAGCTTTACACCTTTTGTTGTTGTCAAAAGAGACATCTTAGAGAATTTGTTCTATCTCTAGTGAAAGATGAAAACCTCTATGGTATTGAACTTCTACGCTTGGTAGCTACCCCTAGACTTTTATGTTGAGTCATGTTATAGAAAGAGTGGCTTGCGGTAGGGGCCGAAATCCTAAGAGATTGTCTAGGTAACCTATCGTAGGTGTGTAAATTCAGTGAAAACCTAACTAATATATTAGGGGTTGGGTAGAACTAAACATTAACTTAGATAAAAGTTTGCCTCGCCTTCTTTCTTAATGCTCATATAGATTGAGAAAAGGCTAAGAAGGCCTAGAATGGCAAGTTGTCCATCTTGTCTTCTTGAAAGATGAAGCGACTCCACATTAGTCTGCATAGGGAGCAGGAATTGGTAGAGACTACCAGGGTAACTCTTGGAGAGGGCTAGTAGTCTAGGAAGATTCACCAGGGTAACCTGTCCCGACAATGTGATGACACTCTTTATCTATTCCATGATTGTGGTTCCTTGTGCTAAGTTATTTTTAGTTGTGTTTTGTCACCGGGAGTTTATTTGTTATGATTTGTTACTATCATGTCGTAATGTGTATGTAAGCCATGTAAATGTGATGTTATGTATTCTTGTTTATGGACCTGTCATTATCTCCTAGCACGGAGGGAGTGGACCTTTGGGTTTCACGTGGTCGGGAGGAAACTGTGCTATACCTTCCTTGGATTTTCATGCAGTTGATGTTATACTCACAGTTGGTTTCAGTTACTCTTTTGTCTGTGAAAGTGGATGCGTAACATGTTTGTGAACATGGATGTCAGTCGTGATGTGATCACTATCTGCTTTGTATATTTACCTCTTGTATAAGAGCATTCTCATTGTACCATCATTTTGACGTATTGAGATTCATTGAAATCTCACTTATTGTAATCTTGACATATGGATATTCGATTGTATTAAATTTCATAAACTGGATCATTCATGTCATTAAATTTGTACTTATTTTTATGATAATGTGTTGATTTTATTTATTAGGTTTAAGTAACATCGTCTTGGAAATTTTATGGCAATTGTGTAATTAAATTTTTTTTTTAAAAATTGTTTGATTAATTTTATTCTTTACACTTTGTTTTAACGGTAACCAAGGTAGGGCGTTACATAGATTGTATAAATTCCCTTTTTTTTTTGGCATATTCATAGAGTTATACTATTGTTACACAAGTATTATTTATATTTTTTTAGTAATATAATGTATTATTTAACTTTGAAACTTTGTAATTTCAAATTTCAAGATTGTTAGGGTCATATGAAATGCAATATATAAATTATTGAAAAATTATTATCATAATAAATTTATTTTTTCTCTAAATGCATTAATTAAGACAAACTCTTGGGCTAACAATACATTTTTTTCAACTATATATGTTTTTGGGTCAATAAATGTGATCTACGGATATCACACCCTTTATATTAATAAGAAAGATAAATGCATATGGTAAGAATTCTTGAACACAAGTCTCTAAGAAGAAAAGGCACTTAAATGGGAGCAAAAAGAAAATAAATGTAAATAAAAGGGTGAGTGGAGGATCATGGGGGTCCAAAAAGTGGTGATATGACAAGAAAATGGCTGACGACTTTTTCTTTATCCAAAGTTGATTAAATTAAAAGAGCTTATTGAGAGAATTGTCATCTTTCCACCAATATAAGATATGTCTTATTTTGAATTTAATGGATAATTATTATTAATTTTCTACATGTATTATGACTAAAGTATAGATTGATAGGCTAATTGAAAAATATCTATAATTCTCAAACAACTTCACATTTTCTGAATCTAAAATATGTGGCACATTTTATGGTTCCCATACTATAGGATAAAAAAAAGAAAAGGAAAATTGAATTTCATAAAAAATTTACCACGTTATTGTGGTTAGACAAATAAGTTTAAATATTTTTTTTAAGTTACTAATAAAAAATTCATAACTAATTATTTACTTGCAAAAAATTACAAAAAAAATACGGCACATCCAGGCATGTATCCTCTAATTATATTGAAAGTTTCAAAAATAAATACTATTTTTTTCTTGTACTTAGGTTGGTGAGAAAAACACCTACTTTTCATTTTTTTCATGAAAATTTAGTACTACTGCATTGAAATTTTAAATTTTCACTAAATAGATTTATTTTTTCCAAAAAAGGACTATTATCTTAGAAAATACATTCAATTTGTTACAAATTTTATTCTTACATATTTCTCAAATTATATTTATAACATATTCAAATTTTTATGTCAAGTTTTCTAACTCTGTTTTTTTGAACTTTCATTGTCACTTAAGGGCCTACTTTGGACGGGCCCATGATCCTGCATTGACCCAACACCTAGATGTGTGGGTAGAAATAAAGGGGTTTCATCATATATAAAATACCATATTAGACCCATAAAAACTTTAAAATATATTTGCATACATCAAATTAATACTTTTTCCTATTTGGCAAATCAACCAATATTGTCAAGATAAAAAAATTAATTAATTCAGTGCTTTAAATTTTGTTTAAAGAAATAAATTTTGACAAATTAAAATCATATTGCTTAGGTTTAGTCAAAAATATTTCATGGAAACTCAAGAAGGTATTTTTTTACAAAGTGGCTAAATGTATCCATGCATGTGAAAGAAATTGAAGGCTATTGTATGCTTGTAGTGTCAATATAATGGGAAAGGATTGAATACTTTGGTGTCACACCCCATTTTTGGACAAGTTTATTTATGCTATTTATAACTAATTATAAGTTAAATAAAAAAAATTATCCATTTTAAATTATGTTATCAAATTGTGATTTGAGGGTAATTATGGTGAGATAATTCTATCTTTCTCATGATATGAAAAAAGAGAATATTAGATGTGATAATGATGAAAATAAATAGATATGATTTCTCATCTTCATGAATATTGTTTATTAAAGTGATCATATTATGTTATGGATGTTATAGTTAATGGACTATCTTGTTGGTTAAATGAGGTGGATATAGGAAATTAGTCCCCCCTCCCAAACTAAAAGGGAGAGTATCACCAAATAAATGGAAGAAATTTATGAGAATGGCAAGACATCGTGACTCCAAGAACCCATGTACACACAGTTTTTTTTCATATTGTTTTTTTATTGGATACTTTTCTTGTGTCATAAGTATGGTACAGTAATTTGCATCATGATATCATCCCTTATATGCTTTTTGGTCATTCTTTGTCTCATTAAGTTTTCATGATACCTTTAGTGTATAATTTATGTTGAATCCTTGTCTTATATTTCTCCTTGCTGATGTTTTCATATGTTTGATAAGTTTCCATCAAAAATAGAATGCATGGTTTTTATATTTATAAAAGAATGTGTGTGTGTGTGTGTATATGAAAAATATATAGATATACACAAATATAAAAATATGGTTATAAATTTGTTTTGTTTAATAGTTTTAAAATTCAAATTCATTGAGTTATGTAAGCTCCATGTAGTGGAGTTAAATGCACTGAATGCATTAAGGTGAAGTACTGTGAAGTTAATAACGAGGAATACTCCAACAAAATGTCACTTATGAGATGCCACTTCAATTGTAAATGGAGTGAATGGAGTGGGGGTAAATACTAAAGAATCTTGAACTTCATGGAGAAAGAAAAGGAATAATTTTAGGAGGTTTTCACCACCCTTACAGGAGAAAACAAAAAGGTAGTCAAATTGAGGTGTGGGTGGAAAATGAAAGGAAAAAACTCTACAAATTTTGGTAAGCTCATTTCCTACATATTTGTATGTTCTATTAGTTATTTTTGACATTTTTTTTTAGTAATTTAGATCCTTTATTATTCCTATGCAATAGGAAAAAATTTGGTTTCATGAATTTGATCAAATTTTTATAAAGAATTTCAAGGATTTATGAATAGGGTTATCTCTATTTTCTGTGTAGAAATTTATATGGCTTAATATTAGTTTCTCTATGAATTATAGAATTTTCTTGTGTATTGGGTTTCTTAAATGATTTAATCTATGATACCATAATACATATTTAGATAAGAAATGTGTATCCTTATTGAAAGGGTTATCTAATATTAGTATTAAACTTGTATATGTTTATATTTGATGGAAAAAAGGAAATATTAGAATAAAAACAATAGAGAAGTATCTTGAGTTAGTTTTATATTTGGATGTTAAAATCCATGACATATGAATTCCTTGTGATTTTAGTTGATTTATAGATAAACCTTGCAATGAACTATAAGGATTATTGTTAGTACACAAGTTTAATTTGTACATGAACCTATTTCAATTAAGAGAAATTGTAACCTAGTAATTACTCAAGTAAACCAAAGGAGAAAATATTTCCCTTATTAAATAGGATATTAATAAGATCTTTCAAGTGTATAACTAGAAAAGCATGTTGGGTGATCCCACAATACTGGTTTACACTTTTTGGGACATCCTGATTTTTGTTGAAATCACATATTTTTAGAAAATATAATTGTTTAAGCCTTAAAAAGTTTCATTTAAAGGATTCCAATTTAATATGGTTTGATCAAACCACCTTATATCAAACCCCCTTGGACAGAACCCCGCTAGTTTTAAACCATACCTATTAAAGAGTCTCCTCTACCTATTAAAATGTTGATAAAAAACCACTTTTGATTTACCCTTTGGGGGATGAAATGAATTCATTTAAAATTTATTTTTTGTAAGTATGTAGTCCTTATTATAAGCTTCCCAAAAATTATAATTTTAAATATATTTAATTTGATTATTATATTTTTTTTATTTTTTTTTTGTGAATGTAGGTTTTTCACCAAAAATCAAGCTCTCTATTTTGCACATGTGAAAAAATAGTAGATTACCAAAAAAAATATGAAAAATATGTATGTGTTAGATATTGATGTCCTTGATCCAACAAAAAAATGAAATTTAATTTCGATACATACAAAAAAAGTTATGTCGTATATGGTCTGCCTATGTCTAAATTGTAATTGCTTTGACTTCAAAACTTAATTAAGAAAAAAATATCTAATAAAACACTATGAAACCAAATGAAAGTGCTAGATATCATATTTACAAATCTAAATTAGAAAAAAATTATAATTTTATTCTTCATAGAAAAAAAATTATGTTGTATAAGGGAAACATCACTCTTTAAAAATGGTGTTTACTGTTAAAAACTAGTTTTCAAAAGAGATGGAAAAAGAAATGCAATTTAATTCAAAAAAATTTAAAATATATGTATTTAGAATCTATAGAAAAAGTTTTACAAATCATTAGTTTGCATCATGTTCAAATTCCTCATGGTTTAGCAGCTATAGGTGCCCGAAAATGACAATTTGTAACGCCCCGCCACACAACCCCAAAGGAAAACTAATACATCTAACATTTATGACATAATTTTTTTTTAAGTAACTAACATGCATCATAATATTAACCTACAACACTTGAAATGAAACTATACATGTACAACATATGACAAAGTCCCTTGGGGATTACATGGCTGCATTACTATTCAAAGCAACATCTATTACATTTATAACATGAAGATACATCTCTCAAGGATTACATCATTACAATGTTGCTTCCCATCGTGAATGGGGAAGGTACAATAACATGGAATTAATACATCTAGAAGGTATGAATACAAAGTTTCAAGACTAGATCCATCACTGGTATAACTCTGAAGTCCCTGCAACAGGTACATCTTTGCGTAACTCGATCAATGGCTGGGGACCCAATGGGGTGCATAGCACATTTCTCGATATAAAAAATAATTCAAACAATACAAAGGGACATTAATTCCACATCACTAAATGACTTAAACATGAACAATAACACATAATCATCCCATTACCTTCATTCACTACTTTACTTCGCACAATAATTTAACACAAGCAATCCAATCCCAAATCACCACAAAGTACATTGTCTTCACAATCACATTTGTACTCAAAGACTAGTGCCATGGTAAACTTATAACACAACAATCATAATAGCAGCAAACATTCATTCATCGCAATATTTCTCTTCTTATTTACACATATGGGTATAAACATGGGTATTTATTCATATATATATATATATATATATATATATATATATATGATCATATTATGTTCATATAGTTGCTTCATTTAAATAAGACAATATGTATGAAGAGAAAATTTAAGACAAAAAGAATAGAAGTTAACTAAGTTACACTTAATCTAGAATTATACAAGGTATAAAATTGATATCAGCTAAGACAGTGAAATAATCTTTCCTTATTAAATTTATACTATTAAACATACTGACAAGAATTAGGACAAAGATGGCATTGTGATCTATAATGTAATTTGATCGGGTGAATGTCCTCTTATGTTGACCACTATGACCTATATATGTATTTTTACTTGACGTATTTAGCCTTATACTTGAACATCGTATTATATCATTTATTCTTTATATCATATAGAGAATTAGGTATATGGATTGCGTCATACAGTCCACTTATTCGTTGTGATCAAATAGTCCATGTCTCACGGAAATTTCTTAGATCTCAAAGTGTTTTACCTTGGCCCTCTTTTGAACTGCTTGGTACTTGTTTTAACCCTAGTGCTTATATCACAACTAGTTGTATTTATCAGTCCCATTAGCCCACTTTTGTTGCTACTTGACCTTTTACAATTTATTGCCATCCTTTACGATAGGCATGATGAAGTATGTTTCACTAAGAATTCAGTAAAGTGGATGCTATTTAAAGAGATTTGAATAATGGTCAATACTATTATCTTATTGCAAGTGTTGCAAAATGTTTGATATTTTTTCAAAAGAAAAAAATGATATATAAACATCTTTGTTGCTTTATAGAACAAACCGAATTCTCAAAATACTAGACAAATTTCTAGGCATGACTAGACGATTTGTAAATTTATACTTCGAACTTTACCAACATGCTTATTATTGTGAAATTGAATGTGAAAGGAGGATAGAGGCTACAACAATCAATATGATCTGAAAATTTCTTGCAGTTGCTTGATTTGGCCTATATGGAATGACTCTGAGAGTTCGTTATTCAATGTCTATTTATTGAAGCCGTATGCTTTGATTGAGAGAATCTAGTTGATAATGAGTATATTGTTGTACCAAAAGGTTTGATTATGGGTTGATTAATATATGATATAGTTCAAATCATTTTTGTATTTCAAAGAAGGTTTGTTTGAACTGTATTTAATTCATCAAGTATAGCTGAGTAGTAAAGCACAATTTTCGAGAGGAAAGATAAATGAATATGGAAGCACTAGCATTAATTATATCTGTTAAATACTATGAGATATGAGTTTGGAGGCACTAGCTTAGAAAATTTAATTGTTTAATAGATTTGTATTTAAGATATCTTAACTGGTGGGATAGAATAAACCTAAATTTGTAGTATTTATCCACAAAGATGCAATATAGCTACATTAATAAAGAGTATTCTTTACGAATGCATTTATTATTATGCATTTAATGATACAATTCTCTGCTTTAAACTATCTGACAACTACAAATCATACAACGTATCTAATTATGTTTTTTCCCAAATAAACAAGGGACGCAATGCCTCTAGTTCTTACTATAGAGTTGAGTGTAATGGAGATGGTATGAGGTGTGGATGCTAGATTATTTGATTTCCATAGAGTATGGGAAGATTCACAATGCGCGGTTATCATATTTAAATACCAAAGTCCCAAGTAATTCTTTACATTCCAAAACTGTGAAGTATATCCTTACCGAATTTTCCCCCATCCTCTGTCGATACAAGATCATATAAGAAGATAGGCAGAGTATTTCCAGCAACACTGCTTTTAGTTGGATCCTAAAATGTTGCAACTTATGTTCTTCTCTAAAACATCTTGTGCAGATGCGGACAGGTGTGGTGAGATTCAATTAGTAAGGAGATTGTGAGGTGTCTGAACTTTTAGTAAATGTCATCAGCTCGTATATGAGGACGGGCAAGTGTGTAGATTTTGTGGAGCGATAATGGCAACGGCTTTGGTGTTTGATGGCAGCAGGGTATTTCCAGTTTCAAGAATTAATGTGCTTAAGAACTGATAAAAGCTCCCGAGTACGTTCTATTTGCCTCGCTGCATCTAAACTCATCTCTAGATTGTTGCAAGAGAGTTCGTTCTGAGAGAAGTGAACCATTTCGATCATTTAAAACAGGGACAATGTTTTTTTTTTTTTTGTGGAGATTACTGGTGATGTTAAATGAAACAATCTGAAAATAAGCTGGCACAAAATGATGCGCACTATGTAGAGATGGGTGCATTAGAAAGTAAAATACAAATTGCAAAAGAGGTTGCGCCCAACCACCACTGGAAAGAGATAAAAGCAAACAGCAGAAATACCTTCAATAAGCAAAGATATTTATATATATCCGCAGCCATAGCAAGAAAATGCAGATGGGTTGAATTTCAAACACCGTCCGTTCCCTACGATTTCCAAATATATTAAATCAATTGCAAGGGGACTCAGATTCAAGCTCTAGTAGCAACTAAGACGGCTAATGAATAAATTTCAGTAAAAGAATTCTAGCAAGTCAATACATGATTGTTGCAATCCAGAGACCACAGAGACTTATTTCTTCAGGAATGGAAGAAGGCTTGACAGCATGGTTAGATTCCTATGGTTTTCTTCGTGTCTTAGCCATGGCAAAGATCTATAATTCTAGATTAACTTTCTCTAGCATCCAGTCTGACAGAGGTACAAGAAATTGTCCACACCATGCAAGGCACGCCTGAAAATGTTCTATTAAGACTTTGCTATAAGAAAAGAATACGCAGAAGATTGGTGCATATTCCAAGGTTTCAGGACCGTTCATCATAAGACTTATTAAGCACAAAATCTATAATGTTATAGACATCTACTTGGTTTTCAAAATATTTTTTTTGTAGGTTCCGATTCAAAAACCTAAAAAGGGACCTAACAGAGAGTTGCAGACCGACTAACAGAAAGGAAAATTGTGCTCACTAAACAATAGACTAAGGATCCCATCATTTGTATGGGTAATTACATATAGCATACCTGTAGATTTCTTCCAACCCCGATTTGATTCCTTCAGCTCTTCTTTGCTCGTCTCTGCACTCTCCAGTTCCAGCTCCTTCAAATATTTCTTAGTAATATTGTCATTGTGGTATTTTTCCCCACTAATCTGTGAATAGCTTGGTGCGTATTTGGCTTTCTCCACAGTTTCCAAATGCGTCTCTTTTAAGGCAGCCTATATATTCCTTTCCCTTTCTCCTTGTTTCCGCCATTCCTGTCTGGATTGCTCCGTGCAGATCCTAAAATGTTTGGCCCTCTAGACTGGCGTTCCTCCTCCATTCCCCCCTTCGGTGGCCCACACCATAAGGGTTCTTTATTGCCTCTTGTAACCGTCCCTTCCAGATCGGCCTCCACTATCCTTCTTGAACATAAGGGTTGAGAATCTTTTATAATGCCAAGAAATTTCCAGAGCTTCATTAAGAGCCTTATTCGTATGCAACCATTATAATTGGTAAATAATTAATATTAATTGCCCACATCCTAATCGCACCACTTTGACTATTCTGGTTGTCAGTTTCATATGCTAAAATGGTTATCATTTATTTGCATGTTCATCTCCCAACTATCCAGTACCCAAAATATCTTCACATATAATTGTTATAATAACTCTCGTTACCAAACAAATCATTTACTACTATTTAAATTTTATCTTATTATATTTATTTATATTATCATATTTATAAAAAATTAGATTATGTCATAATTAGCTAGAGGGATTCTAGAGTCATAAGACAAGTTGTTTGTAATTGGACACGACACTAGTTCTTGGATGACATGACGTACTTTTTTATTCATTTTATCTACTACCCTTGTGAAGGGTAGAGCCACATCCTAATGGAAGGTGTATGAGGACCACTAATCTGTGGTTGGAGGAAAAGCACTCAGGTGATGCTTCCCATCTTGGAGTTGAAGAATGTTGAAGACTTGGTTACTCAAAGACATTATTTGTATTTCATGTGATAAATATATTTTTTATCATTTATAAATCTATATAATATATATCATCACAATGTGAATGGTACTTTGTAATGTGTACTTTGTTTGATGGAATATTCATTAATGATTTATTTAATGAAATTATTCTTTTGAGGACCTCTTAGTTGTAATTTATAATTTAGAGGTAATATTTATTAGATTAATGCATATTCTTTTCTTTTAAATGATTTGTATAACAATGTTAATTTATATTTTCCCTTAAGAACAAGTATGTAAATTGAATTAAGTTTTTTTTAAAATATTATAGTATTTTGTGAATAAAATTTCATTATGTTTATAGAAAATGAATAGGTTTTGGTTTCATTTGACCCTTAGTCCAAAGGTTCAACATATACTTAGTATAACATGTATATGTTCCATAATTCTTGGAAATATTAGAACAAAGAGAAGCTAGTAAAACTAGATTTCAGCTAAAAGTAAATTGAATTTTAATCAAATAACTTAAGTATACTCATGGGTTCTTTGAATTTTTCCTCCCCATGTATTCTTATTCTTCTCTAAAAGACTTCTATTAAATTTGAATATATATGCATTCATAACTATATGTTATCTTTAATAAATTAAATTGGTATAAACTTTAAAAATATTTCTAATTATCTTTAACAATATTTGATCAATAATTCAAAGTGCATAAGATTTTTTGAAATAATATAAAACCAATTTCACTAAACCCAAAAAAAAACAAGAAATATTTTTCAATCAATCATATTGCACTTAATTTATTTGTGTATAAAAATTATAAACAATATTTCTCTAGTCATTCTTTTACTAAGTCATCAATGCATTCTTCAATATCCACACCTAACACCTACACAAAATGCCTATTTTAAGAGTTTTATTTTATCCTAAAACATGCTTAGGATGTGTAATATATTAGCACCCATAAATAGTCTCCACCTATTAGATTCTCTTTTCCTTTCTTGTTAAAATATTATTTCTTTATTTCATATCTACAATGCCAAAAACCACCTCTCACAAGCCATGTCAAACTAAATGATTCTTAAAAATGAAAGGAAGATGATAATAAGAACATTTCCTACATTAATCAATGAGAAGTAACATGTATGCAAGATCTAATAATTTTAGAAATAAAAAATACACATGTAAAAACATTCATTATAATGACATGATGTTTACCTTAGGAAAACCTTTTTAAAAAATCTAGACTCCAAAACTTGAACCAATGTACATTCATAGTACCAATTCCAATTCGGATATATCAAGAGACTCAAGCCTTCATAGAAGGGAAAAATGCCTAGAAAAATTACAACATAAACCCCTACAAAATCATACCATTATACATCTCCAAATTATGCACCAATATATATAGGCAAGATTCAAAACTACAAACCATCAATGATTTCTAAAACCATGAGAGAAAACATGGGTTAAAAGCACCACCTAAATCTCCATGCAAATCCAAATGCCCAAATAAAAAAGAGTTAAACTAAAATGTAAATTAGAAACTTCATTTTTCAACCGGAATGCTCCACTTGGTTTTATCAGGCTCTTTGATAATATGTACATGTGAACTAAAGATCTTCCATAATATTGTCAAATTAACTCTCCTATGCTCTTTCTAATCTCTTACACACCTTAAGTTGTTAAAATTATTTTTAAAAATCCTCGTGACAATTGTATGATAATTACAAATTGTCAAATTACAAATCATAAGTGAATATGAATCACTCCAAATAAATACAGTGAAATAAATAGATATAAAGAAATGTAAAGTTGAGAAACCTTTTCTTTTAAGAATGATCCATTAAGTATAAAACGCTCCTATTTCATTGCAAACTCAGCCTCCTCAAACGTTAAGACAAAGAATGCAAATAATCTCAAAACAAGGGCCGTCATTCCTTTTCTATTGACTGTTAAACGAATAAAGATTAGTAAATACACGCTTAACAACATTTAAGTGGACGTGCCGGAGTGGTTATCGGGCATGACTAGAAATCATGTGGGCTCTGCCCGCGCAGGTTCGAATCCTGCCGTCCACGAGTTTATCTGCTATGAGAATTGTAGACTGTTTTGAGTATTGAAAGCTTTTATAGTTTTATACGATTATTCAATTACAATCTTGCAACGATATTTTTTGTAATCTCACAATATTTAGAAAAATAAATGTGTATACAACTAACTACCGAATGGGAGCACCCATAACCTTATAAATTGTATACTTAATATATAAATTACCAATTGCACCTTGGTGTGTAAAGGGTATGCCGAAGAGGTGTGGAAGGTTAATTATGAAAAAATTTGGTCTATCTTTTGCACACATATGTGTAGTACATTAGGTCAATTGGTAGGTCATTTAGAAAATGATATTGTTTCTGCAACAAATGTCTCAATGAATTGGTGATAGCTTCAAATTAGCTATGCATCCACATATAGAGATCCAAACACAACTAAAAAAACCTTTTAATTAGAAAGATAATTGGTCCCCATTACCAAAAGGCTCATGTTATGTTTGCAATAGGGAGAAAGGGAGAGAGAGGGAGAGATAGGGATAGATACAGGGACCAATAGCAAGAGTGAGAGAGAGGTAAGGAGATGCAGATAGAGAGGAAGATAGAGGTAAAGATGGAAAATGAGGAGAGGGAGCAAGAGCGAGAGTGAGAGAGGTAAGGAGATGGAGATAGAGAGGAAGATAGAGATAAAGATGGAAAATGAGGAGAGGGAGAGACAAAAAGACAAATATAGAAGACAAATATATAGAGAGGGAGGAGAGGGAGAGGGAGAGGGAGAGGGAGAGAGACACAAAAAAATGGAGAGAAGTAAAGATAGAAATATGGAGATAGAGAGGGAGTGAGAATGAACAAGAGAGAGAGAGAGAGAGAGAGAGATGCAAGATCAATCGAGTTCACCAAAAATGTATTAGAAAATGAGTTTTTCTTAAGTGTGGTCCAAGCTAATTGAATAAGAAGCATATAAATAAGCATAGATTAACCCAGATCCAATGATTATGTAAATTTAAGGGCGATATATTATGAAAATATTAAATTTTAATTGGGGAGTTTCTCATACTAGGTCTTGTAGGTGGGTTGGGGAGGATGGGCTCCCTCATGAACTATATAACTTACTAAAAATTATATTTCATAAGTATTTTGTGAAGGGGTCCTTGCCCCTCATATTATGAATAAAATTGTGGCCATAATGAGGACTAATCAAGATGGCTCTTCAAGAAAAAAGAAGATTCTATGGTTATATTTATGGAATAGGTGTGAAATGAACACAATTCAACCTAGCATAAAAGGTGTGGACTTGGTGCGATGAGGTGGGAAAAAGAGACCAAAAATATTTGGCTAGGAAAACTCTCGATTGCCATGGGAGGGGATCTCAATTTAGTAGAGCCACATCTTGTTTGATTATGTGAAAAGAGACCTTAATGTTTGGCATAATCTCAAAAGGGGAGGGCTTGCCAATTATATGGAGAGGTTTAATCGCTTCAAACTCAAGCTTTTGGTGGAGTTCAGTAGGACTTGGAATTCCAAAGTGGTAACAATATGAGAATTTAAATGATATGTTTTGAAGGAGCATATTGCTCAAATATTTGGTTGATCCAAGGAGGGAGGGAGGTTTATATGGATAGCAAGAATAGGGAAGAAGTATTAAGATCATTTCTTAAGTTTAAAGCTATGCGGATTAAAACAAGCTATGCAAGGTATTTTCTACCTCATCCTTTGGATGAAGTGGTGCTACTGTTAGAATCCAAGATCACCTGCATGCAAGATGAATACCTGTCACATGAAAAAGATATGAAGAACCAAAAAGATGCTCTGTAAACCTATCAATAAAAATGCTTTAAGAGAATCAATTATTACAAAAGAGATCAATCCTTATGAAGGAGATCAAGAAACCCTAAATGAAACCCTAGTGTGCACACTTAATAATTAATAATTAATTAATTATTAATGTGCCTAAGTTTAGCTTAAGTAATAAAGAGGAATAAGTGACTTAATTAATTAATCAATGTGATGTAATTAATTAAGCATAATAACTTATTACTCTAACACCCCCCCTTAAGATGAACTTAGGAAGAAGCTAAAACACTAGAATAAGATGCATGAAAGCAAAGATGGGTCCCGACAACTAGGCCTGATCAGGTACCCATTTACAAATGCAAGAATGAGTAAGAGAAGGAAAAACCCAGTGGGACAAAACCCCCCTTACAATGAGATAACATGCTGCAAAGAAGCACTGGAAGAACTCTGTAGAGTAACACTGGAACTTGATATAGGCAAGCAAGGAAATATTCTTCTGTATACTACTGAAACCGGATGAGAGTCACTGATTGACTCAAGGAATCATGATAAAGCAACAGAAGACCCGATGCCACGGAACACTCGAAAAACTCCAAACGGGAACAACTTTGGAATCTATGAAGCAGCAAGCAATTATTGAATGATGTATTACTGAAAACGAAGTGCAAAGATGCAAGATGCACTCTCCCAACTGCCAAAATATCCAAGTAATCACCAAACAACCCATCGGGCCAAATCTGGACTAACTGATAAACCTAGAATAGATACAGAAAAACTGCATGGACAACAACATAGAGCTCCTCAATACCTTTCCGATGCTTCAAACGAGGCAAAAAACGAAGATCGTGGCAAGAAGTTATGAGCTCGGAAGCATAAAAAGTACATCTGACTTCAAACAGAAATAAATGCAGGAAAACAATAAAATACTAAAAAATAAACAGCACTATTGGAAAGTGCTCGGAACCAGCTTTCCGGCGATATCTCGTTTGCCCAATTTTGATACCGTATGCCCAAGTTATGGCCAAAAGAAAAAAACTGCTCTTTTAGAAGAAACTAGGGTTAGGAAGGGCAAAGAGGGGTCGGCCATATGGATGACGTCATCATGACGTCATGCTGACGTCAGCAAAACATGAGCAAAAATTTGACGGCCGTCTGGGCAAAAAATCGCCCCCTGTCAGAAAAATTCGGCAGTCGGAATATGCTGAAAACGCCCAGAATATTCGCTGGAATCTTCCCGGAATATTCGCTGGCCGGCGGTTTGAATGCATGGCCCCCGGTCCTCCATATGACTGGGGGTTCTGGCAGAGAAGCCCGCGGGGGCTGAGCCGGCCCGGCGGAGGAAGTGGGCGGCGCCCCCGGCGGCGGTGGCGGGCCAGTGGCCGCCCGATGGCAGAGCTCATTATAACTAGAGGCGCCGGCGCGAGAATCGAGAACAACCATTTTTTGAGATTTTTTCTATTTTTGAGCCTCGATCTACGTGCTGGGGAGGCCGTACGGCCCCTCAGACAAAAAAAATTTTCCTTCCAGATCAACTTCACCAAAATGGACGATTTGACAGGCGTTTCTAGGGTTTTTGGCCACTGCGAACGCAATGGCGGTGTCCGTTTGAGCCCAAAGTGAGCCAAAAAATAGGCTACCCCCAGATTTTGCAGAAAAGATGCCTGTGGAAACCCTTGCACTTGAAACTCACAGAGAGGCCATATCTTCAGATCACGAACAAGCAGCTGGAGGTCTGGAGCTCTGATACCATGTTAGAATCCAAGATCACCTGCATGTAAGATGAATACCTGTCACATGCAAAAGATATGAAGAACCAAAAAGATGCTCTGTAAACCTCTCAATAAAAATGCATTAAGAGAATCAATTATTACAAAAGAGATCAATCCTTATGAAGGAGATCAAGAAACCCTAAAAGGAAAACCCTAAATGAAACCCTAGTGTGCACACTTAATAATTAATAAGTTTAGCTTAAGTAATAAAGAGGAATAAGTGACTTAATTAATTAATCAATGTGATGTAATTAATTAAGCATAATAACTTATTACTCTAACAGCTACAAATCATGAGGTTTGTCACACTAGACAACCATTTCTATCATAATTGTTTTATGATCTTTCCCTTATCTTTGTTATCCACCATGAAATACTCTATTCTCAAATTTAACAAAGGAATTGGATTCCCCTTATACCAATTAGATATTCAATAAAGAAATACTCGCAATGGAAAGGGTTCCCATATATTTGGAGCAAACCTCAAGCATTGCAAATAATGCAAAGATGCACCAAGATAGTATGCTCTAGCCTCACCAACCAACAATCAAATTAAAAATGACATGTGTAATAAGGGTTCTGACTTATTCTATGAAAGGAATTAAAAGAAAATATTTAGCAGCTTTTGTTCTACAATCTTACCTATCTGTATTCTTCCCTTACAAACCTTCTTCACTGTGTCTGATTTCACCCTTCAATTTTTCCATCCTCAAATCAACATCATCACTGACCTTACTAAATTGGGTGACACCTGACACATTCAGGAGGGCTTTGTAGTTGAAGTACATAGATTCAAAGCCATGGGCGGCATCACAGAGTGTCGATTCCATAAATTAATTTCAAGGTTTGGCTTTTGATCCTTAGTTTCAATTATCAAGAACAACTCCTTTAGCTATGGATTGGATAAGACAATTCTGATTTGAAAAAACAGTCTTTACTTCGTGTTGATCAAGTTCTAAATAAAATTCTATTAACCCAATGCCACACATTATCTAAATCAAATCATAGTTGATTTATAACTGTATTTGTTTAATATCAAGTTCAAGTTAGAATAGTAGCAGACCGCATAGAGTGACCTTCCATAACCAAAGATGAAGTCCATTGATCCCTGTATGAAGCAGTTCTTGAAGTAGTGCAAGCCCTTATGGTCATACAGGGTATCCTGAGTTCCATAGAAACTACAATTATAGAAGGCTGCCCTGCTGCCATAGATTCTCAGAGCAACTGCTTGCTCTCCCTGACTTCCTTCTTCTGGATAAGGAGCTGTGTTCTGTGTACACACACTATTAAACATTATACAAGAAAGCACTAAGGTTCAGTCTCGACTATATATGATGATCAAATTTTAGCCAATTTATTGCAATTTTGAGAATACAAATCCAAGGTCACCGACACATAAATGTACTTTTGCCATTCAATAAAATCAACCTCAAATCTGATGTTATAAGCTATGAAGTAATCAGAGTTCACAGCCATAGTAGCACTGTGGAGTGTTTTCATTGGCTGGCCATCCAATCCTATTCTGGATGCAGTCTCATTGCCTGTTATAATTGGCTACTCTGATTCATCTCCCATGAAGGTCACAAATGGCTTGGCTTTGGGCACCAATATCTTCTCCCTGCAACATGAAATTAAAAAATAAAACAAACATTACTGATTAGCCAATTAGCAATAATGCATAATTGCATTAAAAAAATTGGCACATTAAATATCATCTCAGGAGTCTATGACTAATGAATAATCTATCTCATGAATGGCCTGCTTGATATTTATTCTGCTCAAAGGGATGAAAAGATGGGATTGAAACCAACCAAATTACATAGAATATGGTGATCTTGGATTAAAAATTCAGAACCTAAAATTAAATATTTTTGAATTTGAATCCACACAAAGGTTTCAGTAAAGAACTCAGTAAGACATATAAACACCAGGACACAAAATTAAAACTCAGATATTTAAACTCATAGATTTAACTCAGTCCAGAAAAAATCAATGGCAGATTCTGACCTATAAATTCCAGAATTGATATATACAACAGTTCTCCTTGTATTATTAATATCAATGCAGTGCACAACATCTTTGATGGTTGTGAAATCTCCCCATCCACTTGGGCAGACTATAATTACTCTATTAATCTCCTCAGCCTCTCTAAGTTTCTTCTCAAGTCCACTTAATGAATTACTCCTCCTATTCTCATCCCTCACATTAATACCAAAATTGCTACTTCTCTGTAGAATCTGCCATGAAAGCCATGCATCATAATCTTTCTTCACTTCCTCAAGAACAGATTTCACTTCTTCAAGAACAGATTGGTTATGACGCTGAATACTCCACCCACTACCATACCATGAAAAATAGTTCACCACCATGAACATGAAAACAACTTTGAACATCATCTTGGCTGCCATACTGAGCAAAACAACTATCTCTGCATACATTTGCGAGTGACCAGAGGCAAACCGCCTCATCTGCCCAAGCGAAGGAAAAAATTTTATGTCAACCTCTAGAGACACGTCACTTTCTTTCAGGAGAAGAAATTGAATGATGTATGTTACAGATCGACGTTATAAATGCAAATAATGACGAAAAACAATGGCAAACAATGGAGGGATGGGATACTGAATCCTCTCTGGATGTCTTGATAGCCTAAGATATATACAATAGCTTGCTTCATTTCATATTGGATAAGTCTTCCGCGTAAATTAAAAACATTATTATTATTATAATATATAATTTAGAAAGGATGAATTTGGATTCTTTTAAGAATTTAATTAAGTTATAGATTATTGTTTTTAAATATAAAATATAAATATCTTAAATATATTTGTATAAAATGCATTTAAAGATATTTAGGATTAGTTAAATATTTTTAAATAGATTTTAGATAGATGTATTTAATATTAAAAAAGATAAAATTATATAATTAATTTTGTTATTTTATTTAGATAAAGGTCTCATTCTATATCTTTTAAATAGATGCATTTAAAATTAAAAAAGAAATAGAATTATATAATTAATTTTGTTGTTTAAGATGGATAAGCACCTCAATTTAATATCTTTTAAATAGATGCATTTAAGATTTAAAAAACATAAAATTGTCTTTTTATTCATTTAAGAATCACTTTATTTTACTTTAAATTGTTTTATTTACTACGTATTTAAAAAAAAATGATTTCTTTATTTTATTTTATTATAGTGTTATTTTATTTAAAAGATATTTAGAACATTATGTGTCTTTACTTTATTTTACTATAGAAATATTTTCTTTAGTACATATTTTATCTACTTCAAAGTTAGAGCCTTCATATTTAAAAAATAAATGTTGGTTGTAAATTGTTTCTTTCAACTATTAATTTTAAATTTTACAATTAAGAATAGAAAGTGGTGATTTCCTAATTAAAAGAATGTTAAAAAATTTAGAAGGGTGAGAGAATCATGTGTGGGCTTCATGCTTGATGTTGGAGCTCAAGAGGAGGGTGGTATATTAGAATATTATCTCACTCAATGTATTTTAGCTTTGAGTGAATAGGATGGGAATGCACATGGTAGTATCTATTCTAGTGCGACATAATCATATACAGTCACAATAGTGTATGCTTGATGTGTTGGCATATTATATAGTCTAGATGGTGGATCCTCTACAACTATCCAGAAGTTACCTTTTGGGTCTAAAAATGTTCCTCTTAAACTTTGTAAACTCGTGATTGCACTAAAATGTCTAAGGACAAGATGGTGCCTCAGACATGTATCCTAATTCAAAAAAAGTATTGAAGTTGATTTAATAGTTATGTAGTGTGATCCCTAAGTGTGATATGGGAGGGTGTAGCTACAATAATGGAGGTTCTAACTATGGTGACTCCACTTAAATAACTTTTATATTCTTCTCATGTATGTCATTTATATTCTTACTTTCTTACATGAACTATTTCTTATACCAATATGGTCTCTTCTTCTCCAATTGTATTCTATAGCATTAATATATTATTATGCCTCCTAATATCCTTCTTGCACATGCATTTTATAGCAATATGTTGGTATATGGGGTTTCTTTTCCTTTCCCTTTATGGAATTTTCCGTATATCTTCTACTATTATTGCAATTTGAATATGTGCAAACTACATTGATTATAATATATAAATATTGAAATAAAAATAAATGTAAAAAATTGAGATTGCATAGTAAAAAATAATATAGATGGTAAAATCATTACTTGTAAAACCTAAAAAACATGCATCATTATAATGATAAAACTTACATTATGTTTGTAATACATCAACCCACAAGAACTTGGAGTTTCCACAATCCCTTCATCTTTCTCGGTAATTGATTCACACAAAAACCTCTCATGTACTCATGGTGAACATCAAAGTTTTCACCAAATAGGAAACCATGCCTCTAACCACTTTCTTGAGTCATAACAATCTCAATTACATTCAATATAATTTTTTTTTAAAAAGCTAACTCCAACATCTAAATAATTTATGTAAATGTGCATTTGAGCACTACAAAATGTGCATATGTTATGAATTAGTAATCATCTCTCAATCCAATATTTACCTCATCTCTAGGAAAATTCACCTCCAACAATTTACCGTTGGAAAATTCACCGTCAATAATTCACCATGAGAAAATTCACCGCCATGACAAATTCACCTCCTAGAAAATTCACCACCAGCAATTCATGGCAATAAATTTTCCATGAGGTGAATTTTTTGTGGAGGTGAATTTTCCCGTGGTGAATTTTTGGCAGTAAATTTTCTAGTAGTGAATTGCTAGCGATGAATTTTCCTGAAGTCATTTAGCCCACCATCTCCTCATAAACCAACCAAAATAACATACATACTTTTGGATCCCACACAACTCCTAATAATGCATGGTTTCATCTTTTAATTATTGAACCTACACTAATGAAAATAGTACAATTTCTTAGTTCTTCAACTGTTTTTAATTAGATCTCTCTTCATATGTACATCCATTCCATCATTCTCCTCTTTTCTATGACCAATTTTTAAAATATCCAAATAAGAGGTATATTTTTCTCTATAATCCTCCTACTCAACCAAAACAACATACATCCAATCATGAATTAACTAATGTAGTAATATATAACCAAATAAGATGTTGAGCTATCATAAAATATCTTTCCTACAAAAACTTATTAAAACTCATAGAAAATTATACTACACAAGATCTAATGAGTGTGATCAATAATTGCTCATGTAGAAATGACACTCTCACAATGTCCATATTCTCTTTTGTACACTCAAGGATATTTTTTATATGATGTGAATAAAAATGTCAATCTAAATTAAATTATTTTATTATAACTAGACTTCATTTTATAGTTACAACATATAGTTTTCTATTAAAAAAAAATTATAGATAATAGTTCATATCTAGAATGAATCCTTGCACATCTTGAACTATTAATCTAACCATAAAGACCTATGTTTGTGTCTATCATATTTGCAAAACAAAAAACCTAAAATCTAAAATAAAATTGGCCACACAAGTAATTATCTAGTAGCCAACTCACACCTGGAACGTTCAGCCCCACTCTTTAATGTGTAGTATTCATTGCCTCATATCTCTTTTTTTAACCATTTTATTTCTAAAATCATGCTCAATATATTCATGAACATATGTAATAAATTATGATACCCTTCACACTCTATACACTTTTCATTTAAACAATTATTTTATTGTAAAGGTAACTATTAGATCTATCACATAGGAATAAATCTAACGAACCCAAGTAGACAAATTTGATAGTTGAACAATGCTACACACCTACAACATTTTGTTAAAGTGCAATGTAGAATGAGTATAACACAATAATTTAGGATACATAGAAAAATCCACATGATGTTTACAACATGTAATATACACTTTAAGAGACACATTTCAAAAGCATTTACAAGATTCACATATTCTTTGTACAATCATGAAACTTGGATGTGCCTTAGAACATTTCTTTACAAATTAATCTAGCTACATTGTAGGAAATGTTTAGGATGAGGTGTGTTGTCTCAAATACCATTTCTAAATTTTAAAACATATTTTTACATTAGATGATATTATAGTGTCATCATGCTAAAATCACTTAAATAAATTTCTTTGTGGTATCAACTATCTTCTTATTGCATTGATGAAGTCTACCACTAAGGACTAAGAATTATTTAGAAAAAAATTATCTAATTTCTTAATTTTAATGGTATTTCTTTTAAAAATATTTTATGATCTATGTTAAAGTTAAGTGAAGTTTTCTTCAAGAATCATTCAACTTAATTGAAATCTTGTTTACCATTGGTTTTTTAATTACTTTTTGAGTTTATTTTATATCTTTATCCTTGCAACACTTTCCAATAGAATTAACTATGCTTAAAACATTTGAAATGATAGTTTTATTATGATCCAATATTATGTTTACCATAATATTTAAATTCTTTCATAAGAGTGTCATTTTGTACATTTTTGGTATTTAGGAATTTAATGTTGACATTGTTCAATTAATTTTTTTATTTGTAAAGAATTCATGAAAAAAATTGAAATCTTATAGCTCAATAGTACATGTTATCTTCTACCTTCATTTTTTTTCATTATGTTCTCATCAATTTCAACTTAGTATCAAGCATTCTCAAGTATTTCATAGATTCAATAGGCTCATTCTAAATTGATAGAAGTGAATTCAATTTTCTTTTTATATAAGGTCCTCACTAAATATATAGCATGGAGATACATTTATTTTAATTATAGGGATATCATGAATTTCATTCGTCTCATTCATATTTAAAGTCGTAGAGATTTAAATTTCTATCTCATATGGTTCAAACTTAGCATTCACAAGATCATCACTAAGTTTATTTTTGAAACTTTATAACTTAAATTTATCATTAATTTCTCCATTACATGTTTCACCAATTATATTTTCATTTTCATCGAAGGTTCATTAAATATTTATTAAATTCAAAAAATTGTAGAATTAATTTAAATTTCTTTTAGATAGAAAGAAGAAAATGTGTCTTGATGAGTATCCACAAACTTCTTTTGTCCCCCACTTTCTTTCTATATTTTCTTGGCTTGTTGCAACCTAATTACTAAAAGTTGATATAGTTTAATGATAAAATAAGTTGAACTTGGTGCTAAAGTGAATTGATATCGATTTCCAATGATAAAAATGATAAAATTTAATCTAAAGCAGTGTATAATTATGTTTTTCAACTGAGGAAATTTCTTTAAACCAAACTCCAAAAATTCTAGAGGGAAAATAAGGAAGCCCATGCCAAGAGTATGTGGGCTCAAACCACCAAGCAAATAGAAAAAAAGAAAAGCTATTGAAAATACCCATACCCTATCACCTTCCTCAACAAAGTGAATTTCCTCAAAAGAGAATGTCAAGGTTTCAACAGTTTGGAAAATATAGCAAGCATTAACTAGTTCTATGATTTTTTATTTTGCTCCTTTGTTGTTTTTGATAAAGTAAATTGCATTTACAGGGTGTAGTACCCTTTACACAAAGAGCCCAAGGGGCCAAAAAGATACATTCAAAGTTATAGCATTAAGCCCAGACCAAAAACAACAAAAGAAACCAAAAAGCTTATAGACACAGCAGACCAACAGCAGAGGAAAGACCCATCCACCTAAAATAAAGACCCGCCCACTACTTGGATAATCCCTCCCATTTCTCAATGAGAAGTTTCAGGACATCATCACCAACCCATTTAGGTCCCTCACCCTCATTCTTCCTTTCCACTTCCTCTTTGAGTACCTCGGAAAGAGTGATAATGGACTTGTGGATGATTTTTATCATGAAGCATGTCAGCCAAGTAAACTTTTGTTCACGTTTTTCCACCTGGGCTAGCAGTTTGTTGAAATCCTCTTCCTTTTCATTTGCCTCCTTAATCATCTCCTCCTCCCTACCCATGTGATCCAAAGACTGAGTGGTGGAATCCTCATTAATCATTTTGTTCAATTCTGAGAAGTGATTGGGGCCTTCAACAAACTCCTCCATTTCCTCAATAGTATCCTTTTTACACTCCATTTTCTGTTGGTATACTTTGAGCTGCTAGATATCTGGTCAGTAGGCACCTCTTTCTTGTTTTTAGCCAACATGTGAGGCCTTCTAACACTATTTCACTCCATCCTAATGTCCACACTAGCCGCCACCACAGTATCACCTTTAGAATCTTTGTCCACGAGGCTCCTTCCCTCGTTGTTTGTGACCAACACCTCCGCATGACACAAGGTGTCATTTTTTCCCTTTGTCTTGGCCGTCAGTTTTTCGTCCTTCTTGGTGGTGGTATTTTTTAACTCACAAAGCCTGGTTGCCACCTTAGACTTGGCTAAACCCACCCCCCCTTCTTCTTTTTGGATAGAGGTTTGGATTTAGGCTCATCATTGGGTTCACAGTCCACAAGGGGGTTATTCCTTTTTGGTTTGATAGAAGTAGTAGGAAAAGGTTTTTCTGGGGAGTGGTTGAACAGTTCCTATTCTTCAACATAGACAGCAGAGATAGGTTTGAGGCAGTAGAAAGCCAAATAAATGGTAGAGTCGAAGTATATTTAGCCTTGGTGTAATGGAAGAGGTGGCGACTTATCAAGGTTTAAGGTAGTAGAATCAAGGGTTTCCTCAATCGAGATTTCTAGGAGGAAAGAAAAAAAAGAGGAAAAATTATAAGCATCATATGCCTAAGATGGTTAAGTAACGGCAGATGGTAGAAATAAAAGACTTTAAATATCCCCTCTAAAGTAACATACTTCATGATGGCTAAGAAAACCTGATCACATGGCTTTGGCAATGACTCCCTTTCGAAACCCACATGCTTCTTGACAGGCTTCTCATTCTCCCATAAGAAAGCATTGAGGATCTCTAAATATTGCACCTTAGTGTGCTTCTTGAGCTTCTCAATAGTGCAGATAGTCTTGTTGCCTTGGTAATAACTTCCTCATTAATTTCAAAAGATATTCTACCAATAGTGACTCTCATGTCACTCCAAGAACTAGCAAATTGCGTTGATAGCTTCTCATCGTGACCCACCAGGCACTCCATAAGAGGTGCAATTCCACCCTCCACACAAATGTGCCAAATGGTAGGGTCTCTATGGAATTCATCACAAGAATCAAGCTCGGTTTGAACTCTGTCACCACCCATCTCTTTGTACCGAACAATGAAACTTACCCAAGATTACAAGTTAGCAAATTTTCAAAATGGCAATGGGTAACCTTTACCACCCATTTATCGCCATCGCCAAACCAATAAGGAAAATCATTCCTAATTAAGGCTTGTAGATATTCACATGAGTTGGTGGTCATTTCCAAGAAAATTATGATCGCGGTGCCATAATATATCTTTCTTAAGTACATCAAGCTTAAGCTAAAAGCTACAATAACTTTGATCGGGTAATTACTAGCCAAAATTCTAGAGATAACTTTGGCCTTACACACATTCCTAAAAATTATGGCTATGGGGCCATAATAAATCTTTCTTAAGTACATCAAACTTAAGCTAAAAGCCATGATAACCTTGATCGAGTAATTACTAGCCAAACATCTAAAGATACCTTTGGCCTTACACATGTTCCTAAAAACGTTATTTGAATTAAATGGTAATTTTGACAAGACTGACCATAAATATTTTGAAGATCCCAACCATTCACTACCATCATTTCAAAACACTTCCCAACTTCCTGTCGATTCATCTCCACATCATCCTGCTTGTTCCACATCATCAAATACCCCAAGGTATAGTGCCACATGTACCCGCCCAAATTAGCAAGGTTTTCTTTCATCATTAATGGTAATATTTTTTTGTTCATCAAGGATAAATCCTTGTATATTCATAGGGAGAGCCCCTAGTCTTCTCCAGCATTTGGATAAGATCCATGAAAAAACCAAGGTTGGCCAGAGAATCTGCCACCTAGTTTCCCTCATGAAATATGTGATTCAGATTCTTCCTTTCCATTTAGAAATCAAATAATTTATTTCCAAGAGTATGTCTTTGATACTCCATCCATGATAAGACTATGATTAATAGAGTCAATCACTATCTTGGAGTCACCTTCAATATGCAATTTTTTAATACCAAGAGTGACAGCAATTTAAATTCCCTTGAGCAACACTCTATCCTCCACTATCATAGAAGTTTGTATTCCAATACCACCAGCATACCCTACCACTAAATTTCCCTTGGAGTCCCTGATAATGCCTCCAATGCTAGCCATCCCCCAGGTTCCCTTTTGTCGCCCCATCAAAGTTGAGTTTATGCCAACTAGTATCCGAGAGTTTCCAAACCATGTTAAGTCTCTAGCCAGAGATTTAGAGTTATCAAAAGAGTTGATTTCCAAATTTTTGTTCTATGAGCTTGCCATGTTGATATCCCACACTATAGGAGCTTTGTCTAGAGGTTTCCAATCGTATAAGGAGACATTATCATATATAAGTTTGAACCCAATTCTAAAGACCTCCTTAGGGATTTTTTTGATATCTCTAAAGATCCAATTGTTCCTCTCTTTCCATAAACACCAACAAAATATGGGAGGAATTTGACGCCATATTTCATTAGGGAGAGGATGGTGAAAAGGGTTATACTAGCTTTCTATAAAACTCTTAATGTCACCATTCATGGTCCAATGAATCACTAATTTACCAAAAGCCAAATCCCAAACTTTAGTAGCAAATGAGCAGTGGAGTAATAGGTGGCCAATTGACTCCTTGTTATTATTGCATAACATGTATCTATCTAGGATTTGAAATCCCTTTTTCCTTAAATTATCTTGAGTTAGAATCCTGTTGTGACAGGTCATCCACTAGAAGAATTTAATTTTTGGTGTTAAATGTCTGTTCCAAACCTGTTTCCATAATCTCCTCTGATTTCCCTGGTCTGATAGCAAGTCGTAAGACAACTTAACAGAGAGGTTCCCCTTGCATTCCTTAACCCAATAGAAAGCATCCTCTATATTTGAGGTGGGAATTTTAGTTAGGGAGAGAATGTCATGCAAGGTCCTAGCCAATAGCCTTAATTCTAGGGAGAGGGGGCAGCACAATTCCAACAATTTCCACTTACAATAACAATGAAGACCAAAAAGGTAGTCACTAACATTTCTGACAAAGTATAGCCTCCTAGGCCCCATCAGATTCTTGAAATCAGATTGGGAAAGGGGAATTTCAAACAGCTAGGGTTCCTCCCATAAATTAATTTTATTTCCATTCCCTAACTTCCATCTTAGACCAGAGTGTAGTAACATTTCCATCTTGCAAATATTATTCCAAACTAATAAACCAATGGGGTATTCATTTGAGAGAAACCTGATTAGGGGGAAGTTGCTTAAGTACTTAGCATTCATAATCCTACACCAATCCTTCTTATTCCTTAACTGGACCCATCCAACCTTTGCAAGCAATTCTTTATTGGTAGGTTGGATTTTCCTTATACCTAGCCCCCCACCGTTTTAGGAAGGAAAACCTTGTCCCAACTAATTAGAGCCAACTTCTTTGTCTCCTCTATACCAGACCAGAGGAATTTTCTTTGGATTTTTTTAAAAAAATCCACTATGTATCTAGGAATTTTGAATATAGATAGGAAATAAATTGAGGGATCCCTTGAAGGGCAGCAGTAAGGAGATGCAGCTTACCAACATGACTGAGGATTGAGCCTTTTCACCTGACCGGTTTCCTTTGAACTCTCTCAAGGATGAAATTCCAAAAGGTAAGAGTAACTTCTTTAACAGTAAGAGGGAGACCCATCTACACAAAAGGAAGGGATGCAATCACATACCCCAAAACAACAGTCACTCTATCCTACAAAACAAGATTGTTGTTAAAGAAATAATTCATGCTCATATTGTAATTTATATACACTGGCCCAAACAAGCAGCATAGTTGTTAAAGAAAATTTTCCATTTTCTTGCTTCCACAACCGAAGCTTTTCCAAACAAGATGGTATCATCGACAAACAATTGTATGACAATCGGTTCTAGGGTGGTGGCAAGTTTAACTCCCTTAATAGAGCCCTCCAACAACATTCTAGCAACATTCCTACTTAGAACATCAACAACCATTATGAACAAGTACGGAGATAGAGGATCGCCTTGTCTTATACCTCTCTACATTGAAGAGCCCATGGGGAACCCCATTGACCAAAACAGAATATTTCACAGTTGTAGTGCATTCCAAAATGAGGTTAATCACTCTCTTATTGAATCCAATCTTAGCTAAAACTTTGGGCAAAAAACTCCATAGGACTTTTTCATAAACTTTTGAAATGTCAAGCTTAAAATCCATACTAGCACTATTACATTTGTCCATGTAGTGTAAAATTTCATGAGTGGCTATAACAGTATCCATGATATAATGACCTAGGACAAAGCCTTCTTGGCTTGGACTAATCATTTTTTCCAAAAAAGGTTTCAAGCGGTTCACTAGAATTTTGGAAATCTTATAAATGGTATTACATAGGTTGATAGGTCGAATGTTGGTCATGGTCTGTGGGTCTTCATTTTTGGGAATGAGAGCTAGGAAGGTGTGATTTAGCTATTTGAGCAATTTCCCAGAATTGAAAAAATCCTTGGCTACGAGAATTAAGTCCTCTCCAACAATGTCCCAAAATACCTAGAAGAAAACTCAGGGATATCCATCAAGTCTCGGAGCCTTGTAGGCACCCATACTGAACACAACCATCTTGACAAGTCCTTCGGAGTGACAGCACTAAGAATACTATCATTATCCTCTTGGGATAGAGAAGTAGGAAGGGAGTCAAACAATAGGGCATCCAAAGTAGAATTAGGAGCCACAATAGGCTCAGATAAGGCACGTTAGAATTAACCAGAGGCCAATAGACCAATCTAGGTAGGGGTAGTAACTTCACCTCCTAAATCTTTTTAATCTGGTTCATTTTCCTATGCTTGAGGTCCAAAACATGGAAGAAAGAAGTGTTCCAGTCACCATCTTTTAGCCACTAAACTCTATATTTTTACTTCCAGAATATCTCCTCTCTTTTTCAAAAAAAAAAATCTCATTTCGTGCATTCATCTATTTCTTGTTGGAAAGTCTATAGACTTACATCTCCCTCCTCCATCCTTTTTGTTTTATCCTAAGATTATCAAAGATCACTCTTTTCTTATGGAAGACATCTCCAAACACCCTCTTGTTCCAACCTTTAGCCATGTTTTTGATATACTTGATTTTATGGAATACCCTAAACATGGGGGGGCCATGTACAAGAATATTCCACCAATCAACAATTTTATTCATGAAGTTTAGGTGGGAATTCCACATGATCTCAAATCAAAAGGGAAAAGGACCAACAATAGAGTGATCATTCATGACCAGTAGTCGAGGGTTATGGTCTAAGACAGTCTAGGGCAATGCCAGCAGATTGGAGTTAAGTAAGGCCATCCAATTAGTAGAGAAAAGGAATATGTCAAGTCTGACCTGGATTAGGCTATTCCCCATACGCTTATTAGTTCAAGTAAAATCCTAGCCCTATAAGTCAATGTCCACCAGCCCTGTATTACTTAAAAAATTAGCTAAGTCGGCTATACTATCAGAATTGTCAATCAATCCCCCACTCTTTTACGAAGGGTATAAAGGAGAGTTGAAGTTTCCTACCACCAACCAATAGGCCCCCTTGTTATTTTTTATCTAGTCAATAAATCTTGCCAAAGGGCTTTCCTCACATTCCTTATATTGGGGGCATAGATATTAATCAAAAACCAAGAAAAACTAGAGTGAGAGAAATGGATTGCCACACTGTTCTTGCTTTGGAATATTTCAGAACTAGTTAGTCTATTAGGATCCCACATCACAGACGGCCCACCCGAAGCCCCATCTGCATCACTACAGGAATAATGAGCATTCGTCCAAATGTAGCTAGCTATGTGTTCAAAAAAAAATCATTTTAATTTCCTATAACAACAATAAATCTATCTTGTGTTCCCACACATAATTATTTAGAGCCAGTTGTTTGTGGGGGCTATTTAGCCCTCTCACATTCCAGGACAGGACTTTCATTTAGACGCTTTCTTTGAGGGAACTTCCAATGTCCTTTGTTTTCCAATAGCAATATCTTTGATTGTCTCCCTATTTCTGGTTTGTCACTGGTTGGGTCTTCTAGGTTTGGATTCCCCCTACATCTTCTTTCTTTTGTTTACCTTTCTTATTTGGAGTTGTCCAACCCTCATCTTTATTGGTTTGGCCTTGTGACAGGGCATCAATATCTATCTATCTGGATCCAAAGGCATTCTTATCAACTACCATGCTCAGTATTTCTCCCTCTTCCACATCCTTAATCAAATCCTAGTTAGGGGATAGAACACTCGCCATCTCTACCAATGGAGCCACAAAGGCCTCTAAAACACAATGTAACATTAGAGAAGAATTTTTCAATATAACTTTACTGGGAGAAGTCACACATAGCTCACCGATGTAGGGTCAACAGAAACCATCTCCACAAATAGAACCTCAAGGACCACCGGAATAGGAGGCCCATATTTGGTCGAGGAGTCAATGATATTAAGGAGATCAAACTTGAAAGGATAGTTGTTAGTGAGGTCATCTACTGGGAGTTCACTAGGAGCGGGGTTTTGTTTTATAGTGGACTTACAATCTAAAATAAGATGCCCAAGTTTAGCACATTTTTGTCAATAAACCACAACATTTTCATAGAAAATTTGTTGATTACAAGACTCAAATTTGGAGCTTAGTGTCACAGAGTTGGGTAAAGACTTGCTAATATCAATATTAACACAAAACCGAGCAAGCACTAACCTCGATTTCATTTTGATAATGGTGTCTGATGTGATGAAGTGACCCATTGAATCACCAATGCTTTGAACACAAAGTCATCCCAATATTCCAGAGGCAGTTCTAGCAGACAAACCCACACGGGGGGCAGATTTGTTGAGATCAACAACAGTGTCAAAGCCAAGTTTCCAGTGGCAGAATGACAAACCATGTTTCCCATAAACCTAGGGGCCCGAAGAGAGAACAGATAGCAGATTTTTAGCAATCATGAATTTGAATAGGAATAGCCCACCAACCATGGTGCAAACTTCCACACTACCCTTGAGGTGCCATTTAGCAGTCGACCATCTTCTTACCATATCCACAGTAGGGCGAAAAGAGAAAAAAATTCCCACCACCGCATTCTCCATGGAAGAAACGATCCTATCACTAATGGATTCAAGGATAGAGAATTCAGTTCTAGAAGCAAAAATCACCACTTTCGGAAGAGGGTGGGATTTCTTTGTTGTTGGGATCAAGTTAAGTAGCACATTCTTCCAACCCTTCCAATCCGGAGTGACAAAGATCACTGGCACATCTTCAGCAGTTGGAACCGAAGGCACGGGCTCATCAACAACATAAAACATAGGAGGGTCCCCTGAGGTTGTTGGAGCAGCATGTGTCGAGGCAAGAACCCGGTCAAAAGAGGACAGGAGAAGGGGACCGTGGGGTACCTCCAAAGCGGCATCCACCATGCACACAGGCAATTCAAAACAGAGGAGCGGGAAAATATGTTATCCATGCATCAAATAACAAATAGGTGTTCCTTTAGATTTAAACTGTTTTGCTATTAACAACCAGTTTATGTTTAGTGTCATTGCTTATGAGACTCTTTCCTTCTACCTTTTAGATGTTTTTGAAAATATACAAACCCGTCGAATCCCATTTTCTATCAATATCAAAAACAAACATTTCAATTAATAAAGGTTAATTGCATCCTTGAATTAACTGTTTAAATATTTTGTTTTATTTTTAAATTAATATTAAAAAAAAACCATATAAACATCCTCGCATTCAAATTATTTTTTCCCAAAAAGTTCGTAGCCACATTCCTGAGGAAACTGAATTGTTCATCACACATCTTAAGCACAGTCACAGGTTCCTTAAATGGCCTCCCATGCGGCCTTATTCTCCTCCGCAGCTCTTTCTGTTGAATTCACAACATTCATGAGAATCAGAAATATATACTATCTTTAATAAGCTGAAATTAAATTGATCGAAACCCTAGAAATAGGTCTAATTATCTGAAAAATAGTTTTTCACTTCAAAGTGCATAAAATCTTTAAAGGACTACAAAACAAATTTCCCTAACTATATTCAATATTGACAATCGGCACCTGCACAAGATGCCTGTTTTGAGATCTTTAATTCATCGGCGATATATTGATATCTGGAAATAGGCATTCTCCTTTGCTCTCATGTTCGATTCTTCTCTTGTTCTCTGCTCCACGACTCCAATGCCAATTCAAAAAAAAAGCAAATCTTTCTGGAATTACAATAGGATCTATTCGTGTATTAATTACACGAAAAAACTCCTATTCCTTGCACACTCAGCCACCTCAGATGAAGAAATTTGTGTATTTATGCAGACAATTAAAGAATTGTTTTTTGTTACAGACAAAACTTCAAAGGCTTACAATCAGACAACAGTGAAATAGTTATATTATTACGTAAAAACTTGGGGATCCCATTCAAGTGGACGTGCCGGAGTGGTTATCGGGCATGACTAGAAATCATGTGCGCTCTGCCCGCGCAGGTTCGAATCCTGCCGTCCACGATTTGCATGGTAATCTTACGGATTTTTAACAATTAAAGAAAATGCAGTTAATTTAGTTTTGGAAAACCTTCCTTATAAATAAATATTAAATAGTAAATATGCTATTGATGACTCTAATTCAAATATTTTGAAATTTAAAAATATAAATTTGGATTTGACTAAGCTCTAAATAACTCTAATTCAATTATTCTTAAAATGTAAAATTATAAATAGCTATTTTAAACATTCATTTTAATTTTTATGATTTAAGAGTGAATAAAATCTATATTATTTTGGTACTTGAGGATGTTTGGGAGGAGGGATAGTGCATTAAGATGTTATTTTATTTTATGTCTTTTGGCTTTATTTTGATTAGGATGGGAATCCTTATAGTGGTAACTAGTCAAGTGTGATATTGTCACGTATGATCATGATAGTGTTTGCTCACAATGCTAACATCTTATATAGTCGCAATAGTGTCCTTTATAGTTATAGTTGTGACTTTTTTAGCTCTTACAACATCTTTTTGAACCCTCTAAATATGTGCTTGCATTAAAATGGCAATTTAAGAATGAGATGATGTATTAGGCATGTTTGCTAATTGAACAAGAGTGTTGAACTTGCTATAGATTTTGGTAGATAAGCCTTAGGTGTGATATGAAAGTGTGTAGCTAACAATAGTGGAGGTTCTAGCTATGGATAAAAAATACTATAGTTAAGTACAAGGTGTGGTTGTTCTTGCTTCTATATGTTTTATGTTTTCTACTATAGTTATGATTTCATTTTCATTAAACTCTAATTTGGAAATTAGTGACCATTTGAGCACTTAATAGGGTTTGCTCTACCCCTTCACCAACTACTGAGGTTCTCCCAAACATGATCTACCATAGCCCTTGTATAATATCATTGATGAGGCATCATGAAGAGGTGATTTAGAGCTTTGGGTTGTTAAAAAGCGAGTCTATATATATATATATATATATATACACATACATATATATATATATATATATATACATATACACATACACTATGTATATGTACATATATATATATATATATATATACATATATATATATATATATATATGTATATATATACATATATATATATACATTGTATACACACATATATATATATATATATATACATATATATATATATATATATATATATATACATATATGTATATATATGTATATAAATGTATATATATATATGTATACATTTATACACACACACACATATATATATACATATATATATATATACATATATACATATATATATATATATATACAATATGTATATATATACATATATATATATATATGTATGTATGTATATGTATGTATATGTATGTATATATATGTATGTATATGTATGTATATATATGTATATGTTAATAATTTTGTGAAATCGGGAGGATACTTGTGTGCTTTCAAGAGGTGTGATAGTTTTCTCATTCACATAGTGATATCCTTACTCCACATACTAGTTTCTATCCAATTGCACACTAGAATCTTCATCAAATTTAATAATGTTTCATAGATTAGCCTTGCCAAGCACATCTGCATCTTGAAAAATTAGTTGTGTAATATTTATAATGTTTTTTACAAGTTTTCTAAAAGAAATCGATGATTTTTATTTTCATAACATTGCTATTATTTTATGTGTAGCTCTTGGTGGAAGTTAGAGAGTGATCATATACTGATATTTAATTTTTTTTGTGTGCACCTAGCTATGAATTGATGAGGAGATACTGATGTTGAACAGTTTTTTATCAATATATCATGGGAGATCCTATATATGTGGTATCATCCTAATATGCTCACAAAATTTGTGGAGAAATGGAGTTCCAACACATGTACCTTCCACTTGATGACAAGGGACATGACTATGAACTTGAAGGATTTTTGGTGGATTTTGAGGTTCCAAATGTGTGGCCAACAAGTATCTTGTATAATGCGAGATGGTTAAGATGGCATAAATGAGGTTTATGCAAATTGTATGGGTAGACTAGGTACCTAGATGTAGGTTAATTTGGTACCCCACTCTAGGAGATTTTTTTATATTAAATATAGTTGAATAACTACAATATATGTCTCAACAAAGTATTAAATTATACATTCGGCATGTTATGGTCTTGTCGCTACTCTAAACAAATTTTTGCAACTGTGTATATGTTGTTTTGTACACATATTTTGCATATATCTGCACATTAAGAAGTGATTTTTATATTACATAACTCCATTTTTAAATTTATTGTTATAATCTCTCTAGAACTCCATGAATTATTCTCTGAAATTCTTGTTAAATCTATACGGCCATTGTCCTTTGTATCGGGCTTCTTCCTCTCTGAATTCTTTCTTCTCATTCTTTGCCTTCCTTGCAAATTTTTCCTTTAACATTTCAAGTATCATATTTACTTGCATTGAAATAGAAAAATATAGGAGTCTTCTTAGACTCAGTAAGTGCCCTTTTTCTCCCTTGATACTTTTCCTCATTCATTGCTTTCTAGATATATACCATAAGATTTCAATAGTTAAAACTAGCCAAAATAGATTATTTACTCTTTCAACATTTGTAATTTGACCAAATAAAATGTCTTTCTTGTTACTAGAATTGCAATCACTCCAACCATTTAATTCAGCAAAGAATAAAAGCCATATTTCTTTTGCAAAAAGACAATAAAAAAATATGTGATCAATTGTTTCATGTTAATCCACAAATTTGAATAGAATTTCTAGAAAGAGTTAATGGAAGCTTTTTATTATTAGTAGTCATTTGAAGCAAGTTTTTTTTTGTTCTGTAGACACTGAAAATTGTCTCAAGCCTGCAAGCAACATTTTCTCACTAGGGTCAGTGCAGGATCATGGGGGTCCAAACTAGGCCCTTAAGTGGCAATGAAAATTCAGAAAAACAGAGCTATGCAACTTGACATAAAAAATTGAATAAGTTATTAACATAATTTAAAAAATATGTAAGAACAGAATTTGTAGCAAATTGAATGTAGTTTCTAAGATACTATTCCATTTTTGGAAAAAAGTAAATCTATTTGGTGAAATTTTGAAATTTCAATACAGTAGTACTAAATTTTTTAGGAAAAAATAAAAAGCAGGTGTATGTGTGACCAACCTAAGTACAAGCAAAAAATAATATTTTTTTTGGAACTTTCAATACAAGTAGAGGACACATGCCCAAATGTGCCACATTTTATTTTGTAATTTTTTTGCAAGTAAATAATTAGTTATTAATTTTTTATTAATTTTTTTAAAAATATTAAAGTGTGCTTGTCTGACCACCATAACTTGGTCAAATATTTATGAAATTCATTTTTTCTTTTTTTATCCTATAGTATGGGAAGTATAGAATGTGACAGATCTTTTAGATTCAAAAATTGTGAAATCATTTAAGAATTATAAATGCTTTTCAATCAGCCTATCAATCAAGACTTTAGTTAGAATGTATGTAATAAATTAATAATAATTACCTATTTAATTCCAAATAAGGCATATCTTATATTTTTAGAAACCTGACAATTTTATCAATAAACCCTTTTCATTTCATCAAATTCAGATAAAAAAAAGTCATCAGCGACTTTTTTGTAATATTGCCACTTTCTGGACCTCCATGATCCTACACTCACCCACTAATTCACCTTCTTTCTTGCATAATTAAATAATTTTAATTATTTAATTATTTCCTAAAGTAATATTCTTCTATTTTATTTTTTTTGGAAAAAGAGGGGTAAAAACTTTATTGAAATCAAGAAACAATCATTACATGGGGATCAAGGAGCCAAAAGGCTCCCAAGAAAGGATAAAGCAAGAACACCAAACCAAAGCAAACACCAATACCCACACAACCAAAAAAACCTCAGCCTTCCAAATCATCAGCCAAGACCTCTAATTCATGACAGTAATCAGGGGGTAATTGTCCCCAACCTTCAATTCTCCAACCGTCATCCTGCTCTGAGGCCCACTTGGCCAAACAATCCATAGCCCTATTCCATTCATGCGGAATGTGGACAAAGGACACCATCTCCATCATAGAACACCTCTGCAAAATCTAACGAACAGCCAACACCAGCTAGTAGTCAACATCAATCACATTTTTCTCATTCAACAAATTAACAATTATCTGTGAGTTAGATTCATAGACAATCTTACGCCAACCCAAAGCACAAGCACGCTCAATAGCCCAGAGAATCGCCAGCCCCTCCATTAAGTTGTGAGAATTTTTCTCTTTATGGAAGGAAAAGAAGAAAATAACCGCACCTGAACAGTCTCTACCAATACCACCAATCCCAACAAGCCCAAGATTACCCCTAGAGGAACCATCAGTATTGATCTTCAAGGTATCTATTGGAGGGGGCAGCCATCTACCAATCCTTTGAACCTTCTTTTTCGCTCCCCTACCTCTTCTAACACAAGCAGAGGTTGGCGGCAATCCTTGTAAACCCAATCTAACCACAATCTCATCATCCTCCCTATCCAAAGGAAATAGCACTTCACATTTAGCTTTCACCATCTCCTGGATCATACCCACAACTCTAAGCCAAACTTGTAGCACCATCAACCTATCCCCACAAAAAATCCTATGATTCTTTTCTAGCCAAATCTTCCAAGTAATAAAAGGACCAGTACACCATACAATCTGAAGAAAAGAATCCAACTTAGGCGGTCTACCCAGACTACTCCAGAACTCCATAAGGGAAGAAGCATGAACACAAGGATGCTTCCAAACACCCCACCAATAATGTCAGAGCTATAGAGAAAAGGGACATTAGAAGAACAAGTGGGAAGAACCCTTCTCACATCAGCCGCACAGAGCACACATAGAGGGGCCCTTGAATCCCCGCTTACGAAGATTATCCCAAGTCAAACACCTATTCCAAGCCAAGGTCCACAGAAAGCAATTACATTTAGGCCAAGAAAACTTATTCCAAACCTATTTCCACCAAGAGACCTCCACTCCACCAAACTTTCATGATAACAACTCTTGATACCCGCTAGCCACAATGAAAACTCCCTTAGGATTCGAGCTCCAAGAAAGAATATCCATATCATTAAGGGAACTACATTGTCTACTAGCTGAAATTCTATGCAACTTATCACAATCCTCCTCTAAACCAACATCAGGCCAATTACCAAGATCCTTCCACCCTACCACCTCCAATTGCCCACAAGGGTAGGAAGACTTAAAATCAATCACCCTAGACCAGCCAGCCTCGAGGAAATGTTGGAAAAGATTCAATAAATTAGGATACTAGCGAAGGATGGGGAGATAACCATCCCAGGAATCAGACCAAAAGAGAGCCGCAACCCCCTATTACAAATCGAAAACAGACCTTCCTTGATCAATGTTGCCTCTTTCTTGAGCATTCCCCAAATCACAGAATGTTTCCCCACTAGAGGATACCTGGGAATCTCCTCCTTCGGAGCCCCCTGAAGGTACTTATGTGACAAAACCCTAGCCCAGATATGATCATGTTCCAAGCACCACCTCCAATACAACTTTGCAGCCAACACCAATCCAAACAAAGATGACTACCACAGACCAAAACCCCCAAACTGCTTCGGCCTACATACAATATCCCACTTGATGAGGCTCCACTTAGAAGAAGACAGGTTTCCCACCCATAAGAACTATCTAGCCAGAGAGTCCAAATCCTTAACAAACCCAATCGAGACCACTTGGAGCATACATCTATAATTGGGAAGAGCCTACACCATAGATTTAAGCAACTGAACACGCCCAACAAAGGACAACCTTCTATGAGTCCAATGATTAACCTTCACTCAAAACTTGTCAAGGATACATTGCCAAGACTCCCTAGGAAGACTACCAAAAGAGATAGGTATGCCAAGATAAGTCAACAAGAGAGACCCAATCTGAAACCTCAATATACGAGCAATCCTCTACTGAATAGGCCACGTAGTGTTAAAGAAGAAAATGGAGGATTTATCTTCATTAATCAACTGACCAGAAGTAGCAAGATAAATATCCAAAGCCTTGCGTAAATTTGTAGCTTCTCTAACTTTAGTCATACCCATCAAAGTCATGTCATCCACAAATTGCAAGTAAGACTATGGAGGCAAGCCATCTGCCCACACCCAACCCTAAATAAGACCCAACTCTACATTATGCTTCACAACTCTCCCCAAGCCCTCGGGAAGAAGAATAAATAAATAAATAAATAAGGAGAGAGAGGGTCCCCCTAATGAAGACCTCTGGAAGCACCAAAAAGTGCAGAAGGCTCACCATTAATCAACATTGAGAAGGAGGTGGAAGTGACACAGCTCATAACCCACTGGACCCACTCCTTAGCAAAACCAAAGGCAATAAGAATCTTACGCAAGAAGGACCACTTAACTCTATCATAGGCCTTAGCCATATCTAGCTTGATGAACATGGATTTTTCTTTAGAGGAAGCCATCAAATGAATAGTTTCAGTAGCAATGACCACCCCATCCAGAATTTTTCTTTCAACAAAAAAACCACTTTGTTCCTCAAAGATAAGCCTACTAAGCCATCTTTTCAACCTTTCAGCAATCAACTTTGAAATAGTCATATTCTTCTATTAATTGAATAGTTCTTAATTATTTATTTAATTCACTTTGTCTTTATTCCTCTTTTGATTAATTTAAATAAATGTCAATTTTATTTAAATTACGTCACTAATTTTCCTTTTTCCCTCTATATAATTAAATAAATTCTTATTTATTTAATTATTCATTTCCATTTTCCTCTACAATTAAATAATTATTTAATTATTCATTGGCTTTTTCTCTCTGTAATTAAATAAATCCTTATTTATTTAATTATTTATCATTTTTTTCCTTCCACAATTAAATAATTATTTTTAATTATTTAAGTATTTATCATTTTCCTCCTTTTATTAAATAATTTTTTTTAATTATTTAATTTTTCTCATTCCACTTTTCTTCTATAATTAAATTTTTTTTTTCAATTACTTAATTATTCATTTCCCTCCCTTAAATTAAATAATTACTACTATTATTTAATTTATTTATTCATGGCCAAGCCCTAAATCTCAACTAATTTCTTGAGTTTTGGTTCATCCTTCCCATCCTTATCTCTTTTCTTCTCCATTAATCTCATCCATTGATCATGTTACCTCATCACTCAATCCTCACCATTCATTTGAATTGGGATTTCTATTAAAGCAACCTAGATCATTCTCATTTTAAGGTTAACCACAATCTTTGAAGTTTTGCTATCTTGAGATCTAGCTATCTTGCATCAACATCAAGTTTATCAAATACATTGCATACTACAAATCTAAGAACAAACAAAGAAAAATGGAGAAGAGCAATGGAGATGAATCAACTATGGCATAGAGGTTGAGCATTATTGAACTTCATTATTTAGGATTTTATTGTCATTTTTGCTTCATTGTTGGATTAGGGTCTTTATTAGCTTGAATTAGATAGTCTCGTGGTTGCTATCATTGATTCATGCTCATTCTTGAATTCTACCTTGATCTACATTTGGTGAGCCCGGTGAGAACTAACCAGATTTTTCAAAAAAAATAAGAAATTTTGACTTAGAGGAGTGTGACGCAATTGTTCTGTGTAGTGTCGCAATTGATCCTTCAAACGCCATAATCATTGTATGACATGACACATGTGAGGTATTTTGTACCATATCTATCACCTAGAACAATGCATCTAATGGTTAGCTTAAAATTAAAATCTAATCCAAAAACAAAAAAAACTTACACAATCGTAATCCAGAAACAATTTACTACATTCTCTATGGATTGTGGAAATCTACTATCTCTTATTAAAATTAAAATCCTTCAATCATTATTGTTTCAAATTATTTTACTGGTTGTTGGTTATTATTTTGACATTTTAATAGTTTTTTACATCATTTCCATCATCAAATTTGCTAAAAAAAATTGTCAGATCTCTTTGTTTTTATAGCCACAGGTTTTTGTGCCACAATCATGCTTCAGAATGATGCACTCATCTAAAAGTACACCACAATTTCTATTCCTTATGTTGCAGTCGTCGTTCCATAAGTTGTACCTGTCAAATTTTGTGATGCATTATAATATCGCATTTAAGCCTCTATGCACCGCATCCAACTGTCATAGAAAAAAGAGGGTATAAATTTGAGATTTTCATTTTCTACTTTTTGCATTCATTAGGGTAGAGGTTTTTGGTTACTAATAGCTGATTTCTAGCTTGTGGCAATCATTGGGAGAAGACCTTTTGATCTAAACTACTAATCCAATTTCTTATAGGGTTCCATTGTGTGTTTGTGATTTCTAATTTAGGAACATTTGGAATTGGCAGTTGAAAAGAACAAGTGTCTTTTGTGTTTTGTGTATTTGCATGCATGTGTTGTTATTGAAGGCATGTTTAGCTAAAGTATCCTCTCCCCTTGCGCTATGTGTCATTCTTGGGTTTAATGGGAAATAGTGGCACAACATAGTCTTAAGTATCCTCTTCCCTTGTGTTACGTGCAATTCCTGGGTGATGAGAAAGACCATTGCACAAGTCTTCCATTTTTCTTTTTGAGTAGGGTGGGCATGTCAGTGGAGTTTCACCCCTCGGAATGACCCCCAGCATATATATACCTCCAATACACTATAAAAGTGCAAAACTAAAAGGTGAGCATAATCCATTTGAGCCCTAGGGGGTGGGCCTTCTGATCGTAGGTGATTCCACACAGGGGACTAGAGACTTCGGTCTTCCATTTCTACTAGGCCATGGTGTTCTTCAGAGTTCACACATGAGTAAGAACAATTATTTTTAGAAATTTAAGAGTTTTTTTGGATGTCTATTGTTGTTGGTGCAAGCGACACAGATTATACCCTGAAGTTACTTACCACATTCGGTTCTTGGTTGAGGTGGCACAGTTTCTTATTTGTATTTCATCCTTTCGAGGTGAGGGGTGTTAAGGTGGTACATGCCCTTATCATACTCTAGCTTCACCCACTCCTTTTTCTCGAATTTAACATCACCCAAAAGGTGAGGTAAGCCCAATTTAGTAGATAACCCTATTACTAATAGCTAGGTTGTGCTTGCTTATATTGTTTCTGAACCAAGGCCAAAAAAAATTTGTGGAATAAAAATTTCCAATACTTACCTACCACAAAGTCAAAGAGCCAAAATCAGCCAAATCTATTTTTCAAGTGTTTTTTGTGTTTTATGATCAAATCTGGGAATTACCAAAAATAAAAAAAATACCTAGAAAATATCAATTTTAGGCCAAAAAGTAGAACACCGCAATCATCAAATAGTATACCACAATTTTTAGTTAAAATAGTGCATTTATCAGAAACCCTAGGAAGCCATAAAACCACATTTGTCTGTGTGCCGCAATTGACCAGTCCTGCACCGCAATTAACTGGCTCTACACCATATTTGTGGCCTAAAACACCACATATGTTAGAATCAAAAAAAATGGGGAAATATCTATACATTCACTTCCATTTTCCTTATAGATAGTGATTGTACACTCAAATCTGAGACTTTTTTAGGTTCAACTAGTCCATTCATTGCATTTCATCATTTATCTTAGGTTAGCTTGCATACTCCTAGTACTAGTACTATAAGGTAGTTTACATACACCATATCATATCTTAGTCCATCATCATCTTTGAGTCTTAATATTAGGAGGCTTATCACACTATTGAGCAAACCATAGTCTCATACTTAGGTTTCTTGACCTTACCATACTTCGTTTATCTTATCCTTAGGTTGAGTCCACAACTCATGTGTCTAGTTTAGACTCACCTTTTATCCAATCACCATCATCATCTTGGTTCTCATCCTCTTGATGTCTTGACATTTAGAGTTGTTACTTTGGTTCATCATAGTTTTCTTATCCTCTTTTAAGGTTCAAAATTGCATATCCAAATCCAAGCATAGTCATATTCTTAGTTCCATTACCATCTTACATACCACTCAAGCACAAGCATAGTCATAGTCTCATTTATCATTTTGCATACTAGAAACATAGTCATAGTTACATTCCCATCTTGCATTATTATATTCAAAAAACATAGCATAGTTTCATTTTCATCTTCCATTTCCTTAGTTTGCATCCTCATCCTTAGTTGCATTCATTCCAAAAAGGGTCTCAAAATCCAAAAGTCACAAGTCTTATATGGTCTTCACTATGTCACAAAGGAAACGAAAAGACATGGATTCCTCATATGATCCCAATTTTGATCCAAATAGCACCATGAACTTTGGTTCATCCTCAAACCAACCTCAAACATCACAAGATGAAATTCCAAATCCATTTTCCAATCTTACGTTGAACGAGGTTAACCAAAGTCTAACCCCCAAAGAGATTGAACAAGCTTCCCAAGATCCTAAGATAATGTGTATCATAGAAAAGATGGTCAAAGCAAATCCTAATAAATACTTTCTAACACTTTCTCAAAATGGTGTCAAGCTTCCCTTTGGTTTTGACACTACCACAATTGTAGAGGGAACAACACAAACACAAACTCAATGTCAAGTTCAAGGTCATAACACATTTTCACAAGGTCTTCCTTCCTCACAAAAAATACAAACTAGTATGCCTCTTGGAGTAACTACACATAATGTGGCAACTACATGCATCCTCCCTACTCCAACCTTTGGGACCAAAATAACACATGCAACATCTCAAGGACCAAGTCCCAAATTTTCCAATCCATTTGGTTCATCCTCTAGCAACATGTTTATGACTTTTGCAAATCCATTTTCCACATCATCCAACCAAAATACTGCACCATCAACCAACACAATCACAAACCTAAATCCAAACCCACCAAACAAGACAAGAAGGATTCATATTTCCACACCAAGAGTGCAAACCCAAATGACCAACACTACACCAAACACAAACATGTCTTTTGGGTCAAACCTAAACACCAACCAACCCCCATCACAACATGTCAATCCAAACCTCAACTCCATACCACAACACCAACACACCAATCAAACTCCACCACAACACCATACCAATACCAATACCAACACTAACACCACGTTTACATCCCACTTCCAACAAGGCAATCAAAATCCTTCTCAATAAAACATCAACCCAAACCCAACATTTACATCCAACTTCCAAAACCAAAATTCATTATCATAACACAACTACCTCAACACACTTGACAACAACACCAACCTTCTTGTGCAAAGTCAACCAAACATGCCACCATCACCCATGTAAACTTTGATGCAACAAATGCAATCAATGCAACGACAAATGGTAAACATGCAAGTGAGTGGGACAAAGAAAACATACTCAATGGAAGAACTATGTCCTTATCCCTTTGATCATAGCATATACATGCCACCTTTCCCTCCACACTTCAATGTGCCAAACTTCAACAAATACAAGGGGAAAGGGGATTCAATAGAACATGTGAGAGATTTTAATACTTCTTGTACAGACATCGCTTTTGAGCCTACCTACTTAATGAGATTATTCCCATCCATCCTTTCAAGGTAGGCTCTAGAGTGGTTCGCACACTTACCTCTTGGGATAAGAACATGGAATGAACTAGCAGACAATTTTATCACACAATTTCCCTATAACATTGAAAGTGGCATGACGCTTGCGATAGGACCACACTATTTTTGTGTGGCCAACTTGTTGAAATCATTGTTTATCTTTCTTTTGGTTGACTTAATTTATGTTGTTTGAAGTTGTGGAGGATATAAATTTAATATCAAATTAGTTACAAGAGGGCAGAAGTGTAAGAGTGTGTGGAATGTATTGAATATCTTGCAGAAGAAGTGTGCAAGTGTGTGGAAGAAAGATCAGATGTGCTCTAACACCTCAATCAACAGAGTGTTATGTTGAAAAATGTTGTAATTTCTATAATCTTCATGTATCTTGCTCTGAGATAATGAATCTCATCAGGTCCTTGTATCTTTCCTTGGATTTGTTCACTTCATTCTACAAGTCCTCTATATCTTTCCCTAAGGTTGTGCACACCTTAGTTTGAAAGTATTTTGGCAGTGAGCCTTATTTTGTAAGCAATGAGTTTCACATATTGTGAGTTAACTCTCACCATGGTTTTTCCCTCATTGGGTTTTCCATGTAAATCTAGTATCATATTGTGCATGTGTGTTCCTTATTTTATCTTTCATTACTGTTGATTTGTTTAAGGTTGAATTGTTGTATCTTTCATTATTGTTGATCTAGTTAAGGATTATTGAACTTGTTAAGAGATTAAATTACTATATCTTTCATTGTTACATTGATTTTTTTAAGGGTTTCTAGTTGGTTTAAGAAGTTTGAATTGTGATGAGGTCTTAAGTTTTAGAGGGGTTTAAGTTTTTGAAGATATTGATTCACCCCCCCTCTCGGTATCTGGTGTGTTAAACAATATATAATAATGATATCATTATTTATATATATAAATATAGCCTAGTATTAAAAAGATAATAAAATTAAATAAGTTTTAAATTCAAATGATCTACATGATAAATCATGTGATCCTAGCATGAGGAAAATTTTCAGTTCTAAAATAAATAGATACTCCAACTAGAGTTGAACACTTGCATGGAAATATCAAAACCATAAATAAGAGAGCTCAACAAAGGGAAGGCACTTCTGAACATTTTGATATCATTACTGGAAGCAACTGAGGATGATTGGCATTGTAGTATCTTAGCAGATTTGAGGTGTTAGCACTTAGAGTAGAAGACCAGGTATTACCCTGTTGTTGTGGTTTGTAACATAGCTTATGAATGCATGGTACATGATTAAATACAACCCAATCTGCAAGTTTAAATGATGAATGATATTGTTATTGTATCATGGGGTTTGAAGGAAATTATTGTTTGTACCGTAGCACGTATTCAATTCTTTTTATCAACTAGTATATGTATTGTTCTACCTATGCATACATAACAAAACCTGTGTCAACCTTAATGCCTTACTATATGGCATTGATTTGCCTGTAAATTTTTGTGGCAATTTAATATATGTTTGTGTACCTTTTTTATGCATGGACCTGCATACTGAATTGATTAAATCATTTAGTTGCCATATATATGTGTAAATACCATCATATCAATTCACCTATAGCACTTGAAACCATAGAATCGACCATGTTTTTAGAAATATCTATGGTTGTCATAAGAAATTGTGCATTGATTATTATGTATAATGCAAAAATAGAAATTATGCATATTGATTTTAATATATATATGGTATGAGTTTATTATACTTGAATTAATGAACATATCGTGATATATATATATATATATAAATATATATTCATTCTTTGTTTTGTTATAAAACTACTATGTTATTCCATAATCTTAGCATATTTAAACAATAGAATATACATAAATATAGTGTATTTTCCATGAAGTTAATACTGGTAAACATTTTATTTTTGTTGTGATGATTCCACAGTAAAACTGTAAAACTAGATATATGAAACTATCATTTAATTGTTATGGATATGATTCTTTTATTTCCAATCAAGATATGTTATGAACTGGTTTCTTATGGATTTAACCTACATGAAATCAAAGATTAGTTAGCATTGAATATACAGAAATGTCATTAGTTAGAGATTAAATTGCATGTCAATTATACATTTAACCATCATTATGCATGAAAGGATTAAAATAACGAAAGACCATCATATAATCATTTTGCATGAAAATAAAATAGTTATTTATTTTTATGATCATTGGATATATGCATGTTATATTATCTTCATGAGGAAAGTGGTTTTCTTCTATATATGGTTTGGCTTTACCTTCTAGGATGGGTGTTGAATATGGACTAATAGAGGGGAGTAGATTTTATTTTCCAAATCTACCTACTGTTTACGTTGTAATTGCTTTGGCCAAAGCTATGTGTACCATTAAAATAGATGGATTTTATTTTATTCTCATTGTTATATCCTGATAGTAGGGAATAACATGTTTATATGTGAAATGCATGTAGATATATCAAGTTGCACCAGATTCCATCCTGCCAATAATTTTTAGGTTGTTAGGCTTCTCGTGTAGGGTCGGGTGTTCTTCATGTTATGAAGAATTCTAGGGAAGCGTAAGCTTTGTGATTGGGCGAAAAAGAGCCTGAGCCATGTTCTCGTCTCTTAGTTTGGGGATGACCGTTGGGGTTAGTGGTAGTCGGAGACTCTAGTGATTATGTTTCTTTACTTGTATTAATATGGCTAAATGGGAATGAGAGCCTTATTCATATTCTTGCATAAGTTATATCGTGTACTCTATAATACTTGACTAGATAATACTTCATGTGATGATGCACTTTACTTCTAGGTAAAAGTACAAAGTTGTGTCACACTTTTACAAAGGAAACAGCCAACACTGATCCAACTTTTAAACTTGAATCACTAAAAAGTGATATATGTGTTTTGAATTTTGAAATGATGTAAACTAATAAAATATGTATTTTTTAGTATATTTAATGTTTATATTTTTTTGAAAAAAAATTAAAAATATTTAATATATTTTTTTATAAATTAACACTATAATTTAGTTAAAATGCTGAAAAAATGAAGTTACATGAGACGTCAACCTTTATATAGTAAATTTTATTAGTTTTCCTTCAATTTTTTTTGTGTGTACTTATAACTTGAAACTTTAGGGCATGGATATATTTTTTTCCAATTTTGATAAATATATATTTTTAAATAAATATTAAAATGTGTGCATATTAAAACTTAGTTGTTTCTAGTAGACTTCAACTTTCATATAAATTATTTATCTAAAATAGAAAAATATGTATACCATTTTGATATAGATTCTTATGTCTAGGGCATCATATTTTTTTTATTTTTACTATTTTTCCTTGACATGGTAATCAACCTAATGTTTTGTGTTGATAACCTACATTTAGTAAAAATAAAAAGGAAAATATAAATAATAATTAAACTATTAAATATATACTTTTTTGAAAACTAAACTTATGGATCTACAAAAGGGTATTTTTTTTTTTAAAATATTTTTTACATGAGTAGAAGTTGTTGAAACATCAAGTTTTTCAAAAAAAAAAAATTGGTAAATTGCACTCAACGTGGTGCTAAATGTGCATTTAGCCAACAATTTTAGTTGGAAAAGTTGTGGACATATATAACTTAGCTAGAATGAACCTTACAAGATCATATGTTTGACCAAAATTAATTTTTAGTTAAAATTACTTAAATTTACCTATGTTGATAAGTTGGCCAAAAGTGTGACACAACTTTGTGTTGATACCCTGTTGGTACTCAATCTTTTGGATTAGACACTTTTACATGTGAGATGTAATATGTCATTTTTTTATATGTTGAAGATGTTTCATTTCATTTCTATATTTATGTGAAAATGAGTTACTATTTATTTTTGTGACATTGTTTAGGGTTTTGAACCTTACATTTAATATCAGAGTGTATTTTGCAGCACTGGGATCTCTGGTTCATGTTCTTTCCCATGTGGTTGTTGATGCTTGGTGTGTGATCACACAAGTGTGTGTTTTGGTGAGTTAGTGTTTGGATTCTTAGATGGGTGCTTGGGGTGGATTTTATGGGTTTAGTGTGAACCGATCCATGTAGTGTGTTTGAGGAAGAAGAGTGCCTCCTAGACCCTAATGCATTTGACAAGGATGGGAAGATACCCCTAGTTGTGAGTCTCCTAAGTGGGGAATGATCACTCTCTAGTGTGTTGCTCGTGTGATAACTTTGGTTGGGTCTTGGTGTGTGTGATTATGATGTTGGTAACAAGTTTTGTCATTTTTCCCTAACATGATATGTTTGATAAATGCTTGCTCATGAGGGTTAATTAGACCCTTGAGTTTTTGAGAAGTTTGATTATGTGTGATTTCCATCTCAATGTTTCAATTCTTGCTTAGTGTGAATGTGTAATGACCCTTGAGTGGTCTTGTTTATTCTTACGTGTTCTCTTTGGATGTGTGTATATGGATGTGTTTGACTGAAATTAGGTGTTAATTATTTAGCTCATGATAGAGCATTGTGAATTATCTTATGTGACTGATGCATTGAAAGTAAATGTGGTGTATTTCATATGCTTGAATTGTAAAAATGTGACCTTACATATAGTAACATTTCCTATGTTGTGTTATGCATTGTATTCCTATTGGAGTATCATTATATGTGTTAAGTGATCATGTTAGTGCATGAATGGAATGTTGCATTGTCATAATAGAACATTTGGGTCAGTGACTCATGTCTCCAAATCATGTTGTCCCTAGGATTTTTGTGAGAACCTAAATGGGTATTTGGCATCATTTTTCCACTTGCATTGGATGTATGTTTAACTATTAAATGAAATTGTTCTTTCTAGGAGCATTATGTTGGTTAGCTTGAAGCCTCGGTTGTGATGTACCTTGTAAATGATGTTGATGTTATTTTATTTTAGCATGTGGTAGTGATGCATGATTTAAGTAATGTGTGTCATTGTATTGTAATTGTAAGTTATTTGTGGAATTGGTGCTTGGGTGAAGCCCGACCCTTGTGTGGATAGAATTTTTGGATGTCATAGTGAACCCTGCATATGCCTTCTTCCATTATAATGTGATCATGACTTGATGAAGTGCATTTGGATAGTGTGGTTCTCATTGGCATGGATGAGTGAAATTAGTGAGCTAATTTTGTATTATTTTTTAGCATGGCATCTCTAACGCACTTTGGATGTTATACTTCCAAGGTGTCATGTAGCCTTTACTCCCTCAAATGTGGCTAATATTAGTCAATTAGTTCATGTAAAGTTCATGTAATCATTTTTTCAAAGTTTTATGCTTTATTTTGGTTAGTGATGAAACCTTTAATCATTGATTATGGATTGGCATAAAAAAATTTATTTTCTTATGAGTGGTTTAGTCACCAAATATTCCATCTATCTATTTTCTGGCCCTTGGTCACACTTGGTTTATTGTTTAAATTATATGCATTTTATGATTTATAGTTGGAATTGATAATGCTCCCTCTTGGGTTGTATTTTATCCTTGTGGTGGCTATTCTAAATGTTTGAAATTTTTGGTCCTATTCTATGTTACGTTTGTTCCCTATCATGTTCATTACGAACCCCTAATAGAATGTACAAGGGAGTAGATGGAAGAGAGTGTGCTAAGTCTTGGTGTTTTTGTTAATTGTTGGGAATAAGGTGTCTCGACATTAGAGTCCTAACATTGAATTATTTAATGTATTATTGTATTTATTTATTTTATTTTATTTCCTACAATGTCATGTCATTAATTGTGACCCACTGGCTAGGTGGCATCCCCGTTAGAGGTGATTGTATGACACATCTTCATCACAAGTGGAGGTAGGTGTCCCATCTTGGAATCATGGACCTAGGACAAGTGATGTCATTTTATGACATATTCTATGACACATCATAAGGTATATTTTGCATGGAGAAAGTGTGGTGCCTTAGTGGGGTATGACAAAAGTGTGAGAGAATAAGTGTGATAGTCATATTTGACTTATTCTTTGTTTGTTGAAAGTGTTGTAAGTGTGACAGGATATTATGACACATGTTATGACAGATTCTATGATAGTTGTAAGGAATCTATCATAATCCACTATTAGCATGAACTAGGCGTCCAAGCTTGGAGAGATGTTTTGTATGTTATGATAACTATAAGAGGTGTAAGAGAATGTTGTAAAAATTTCCAAATCATGCCTATGGTGTGAAATATTGTTGCCACATGGGTTTGGACACCTAACCTCTTCTAGAAGCTTCTTCAAGCTTGTATCTTCTATAAATAGGATGTCTTGCATTGTAGAATGCATAGTTTGTTTACAAGTATCAAAGTGTTGTTGGATTTCCTCCAGAAGAGCAAGATGCAATCTCCATGTTAAGGATGTGAGCCTGTAAGTGTATTGTAAACTTATTGTTGCAGATTAATACATTGGTTTGATGCTTTGGAGTGTGGGGTTTTTTACCTAAAAGGGTTTTCCCCACTTATATCATGTTTTCTTCTCTTCTGTCTATTTCTCTTCTATTATTTGTGTTTCTCATTCTTGAAATGTTAATTTACATGTCATTATGCTGCTGAAATTTTCTTAGATCTAAAACTACATCAACTTTCCTAGAAGGGTTAATGCATGGGAAATTAAACTGTGTTTGTTTCTGCTTTAAGGCATGGTAGTATGTGTTTGTATCAAGATGATTGTTATCTAATTTTTTTAAAGAAACATAAGATACTGAAGGTGCATACTAGTTCTTGGAAGGCTTTCTGAGTTCATCATTTTCCTTTCATTTGGTATCAGAGCTCAGTTCTATACTTGCATGTGCTTGCATGTGTATGTATGTAAGTTGCATATACTTGCATGTGTGTTGCATGTACTTGCATGAACTTGCATGTCACTTGCATGTGCTCGCATGGTGATGCATGTGGTGTTTGGGGTTCTGGGTATTTCGTCTGTTGTGATTTCTTAACTTGGAAAGCTTGAGGGAATTTTTTTTTAAGGAATTGGTTGATTATTAATCCTTGTCTGAGTGGAAGTTTTGTAGTTGATCTTGTTTTCTAGAAACAACAGGCATTGTGAAAGATGGAGAAGATAGAGTTTTATGGAGTTGATCATGTGGTTATATTTGATATGTTATTGATTTGAAGCTCTTGATTGACAGTTGAATAACTTTCAATGCATGTAGGCTATGGAGTTGATCATTGGATGATCTGGAAGCTTCTAGAATAGCCTAATTCTCTCTCGGATGCATGTACATGTTGGTGGTGGAGTTGGCCTTCAAATGGGCCTAGAAGTTCCTGGACCTCTCTTTCCTAATGGATGTTTGTACTTACATGGCTCATATTCATGTTCCTTGGATTTGAGGGTTTTATGGATTTTTTGTTTAAAAATCTATGATTATTTATATTCATGATATTCCATTGTTCTGGTTTAACTATTTTGGTTGTATACAGACTTGAGGGTATTCCAAATGATAAGTGGATATGGATTGCATGTGTGTTTCAAAACATGGTGGGTTTGCAAGTTTACACGGTAAATCAAAACATACAGTTTTGCAGATCTATAAATGAACTATTTTTTAGATTATGTTTCTCTTGTGGTATTTCTGGATGTAAGATAGTTACAGGTTTGTGTGTATGCTTTGTGCATGTTTTGAGGAGGTTTGCAGCTTTCTCATTAAGTAAATGTTGGTATTTTTTTTACCATTGGTGATTTGTGGGTTGAGAAGTTGGGATAATTTATATTTTATAAGCTTTCAGACAACCTATTTCCTCTGAAGGTTTTACAATTTTCTTGTGTTCTAAAAGTTGTGGATTTGTGTAGATCTTGAGTATTCACTTGTTTAGATGAAATATGTGTGATCTATTATTCTGGATGTTTAAGTGGTCTTAGATTTACATGGAGATGATTTTTTATAGGTTTTTTCATGTTAACCAAAAATCTGTGGTTTGTAGATCAGTGGAAAATATTGTTTTCAGACTCTTAGAGTTTTCTAGATGAGAACAATTGCATATTTGTAGGAATGCTTGTTTAGTTCCTTGAATATGGTACTCACTAGTGGATTTGTTTGGAAAATTGGGTATGTTGGTGATCTGGTGTTTGATTCTTGAAATCTACATGTTATCTTCTTTGATGTCTCATTTTTGCATGTTACTAATGTGATGATGAGTTTGCATGCTTCAATGTTTTGGATCTACGAGTTATGCAGTTTGTGGATTAGTTACCCATTTTCTATAGTGGGATAACTCGGATGTTGATTGTCTATATCCACGAGATTGATTCAGTGTTGATGCAGATTTCATTAGTTGGCCTTGTCGATGGTCATTTGTGCATTGGTATTTTGTTTTGAGATGAGATGATGGATGATATTGAGTTCTTGGATAGTTAGTTATGGTACTTGTAGCATGTTGTTTATCTTCTTGGTTTGGAGATTTTGGTTTTACTTATTATTTGGTGTTGTTGATATTGCATTTTATTGTGTTAGAGTCGTGAAGAGTCTTCATTAACGAGATGGTTTTCATGATGCTTGAAAAGCTCAGTATCACTGTTCAATGGGAGCTTTAGCAGTGATTGTGGATTCATCACTTGGTGATGAATGGTATTCTTTAGTATTGCAGATTTTACTAGGAGGAGCTCTTAGATCCTGTTGTTGCAGAAAGGTTCTTTCACATTTGCATGGACATTATTTGGAGATGGTTATCTTCGTGAGATTGGAGATGTTGTTTCTTGGTTTAGAGTATTTTGGTATTATGTCATGATGTACTCTTGATTCTATATTAGAGTTTTGTATGGTACATATTCTCTTGAGACCAGGATGTATGCATTGTTGTATGCGATCTCCTAGGAGAGATGGTTAGATCATGTTGTCATGTTTATCTTCCCATTTCATGATTGGAGCTTTGACATTGATCTTGGTGGTTCTCTTTGTATTGAATACATTGATCATTTGGTTGATTACTTCATGATGGTGTTATGTTGCACTTGGAGTTTGGCATGGATTGATTGGTTACAAGTACTCATGGATACTTGGAGACTTAGGTGAGGCTTGCAATTCTCTTATGGTTAGAGATATGTTTTGAGATGGTTACTCTTGATGAGATTTCAGCAAGAAGTTTGAGGATCCTACACCTTGGTTGGACGTGAGTTCAACATGGACCTATGAGGAGAGTTTTTTGGATGAGTCATGATGACTTGGATATCTTAGAGGAGCATTCTCATTCCCCACTATTAGTCTACTCGGTATTCTACTTAAGAGGTATTTCCCATCATTCCTCTCGGGTGTATTATTTTATTCTTTGTCCTCTCATGCATATGGATCTTAAGCTAAGGATATAAGGTTTTGGAGGATTCATTTGAGGAGTGTTGGCATATTTATCTCCTTATGCATTGTTATTACTGTTACCTCTAAAAATTGCACCCTATGCAAAGTTGTAAAATTGAGCTTTCTCGAGAAACATGGGATCATTTCAAGGCTGTAGGTCACCTAAGATTGAAATGAACCTCTGGAGAAGGTCGGCTTCCTTTAGTGTCACGCAAACTAATGATTTTGTAATGGGAAAGGGAGAAGGAGTACATAAATTAAAGCTAAATCCTATGGTGATGCACCAAAATGGCAGGAACAATGAGATACCTTGATTACACTTGAATACTGATGATAAAAATAATATTACACATCAAATCTGTATAAGCAATGCATGAATATGTCACAGCAGGTTTGATTCACACACTTTTTCCGGAAAGAAAAATAATTTTTCACAGACTAGAATCCATATGTGATTGTGTAAACACAGTTTGTGATTTGTATAATGATGCTTTTGCAAAGGAAGGCATGAAAACGCAAGATAAAGTCATGAAGGAATGAAAGAAATTCACAAAATAACTTGATTATGAACTTGAAATGCACAACACTTTGCAAGAACAAGATGGAAATCTGAACATCAATAGACGCCAAGGCAAACTTTATATATCATGCTCCAAAATGAGTTACAGAATTTTGCTAATCTGAGAGAGGACTATAGAAGTCACAGACTTTCAAAAAGCATCCGGAGAACTCCTTTACAAGAAGGAAAAAATGCCTTATATACAAAAGATGTCGGCCCCTCTAGGCTTACAAAAATATCTAACTTTTTGGAAAAACCTCTCCCTTAGATCTTTTAATGGAGTTAATGTTGTGTTCGATTGCATCCCTGCTGTCCATGTCGGTGAAGAGTCACTCCCAGGAATGGTCATCTTGATCTTTTGCTTCTACCGCATTTACTTCTGGTCCTCGTGTCGATCTTTGAACCTCCCTGGAGAGCTGCTTTGAATGCTTATGAGCTCAGAACAGATACACGTTTCCTTTCATTCTGTTGATCTTCTTCTTCCTAGTCAGACTGCCATGGCTCTCCTTGTAGCTCCCTCTGATTGGTCAAATGGATGCCGCATAGATTCTTCGGGCGGTCAGAAGTTTCTCTCTGTAGAATCGCATGTTGGTGAGACACTAATAGTGTCTCCCCGATGCGAGTATACCTCACAGGACAGTCGGCATAGCTTGGGACCGTCGGCGGGACTTCATGTCGAGCTGCAGGAGTTATACCGATATGCACATTTCATCGCCCAGACACCCGCATTCGGCAAGAGCTTCTTGATGTCACCTCGAATGCATTATGCTCTACCCAAGCTCAACACTTCTTTCGGTGAGACACTGGTGTGTCGGCAAGACCTCTCACCAAGGTCACAATCTCATTACTAAAGGCACCAAACTTTCCTGTCGGGGAGACATCATACCAGCCGCTGGGATGTTACAGCGAAGTCCTTCCTTTTCCCTCGTTGACATCTCTCTTTGGTGAGACCCTTTATTAGTCACCAGGACCTTTCCCCAAAAGCACAAATTTATACCGAAGCCATTCCACTTTGGCAAGACCTTCGCTCGTCGGCAGGACCACATGGCGAACTCATTTCAGTCACCCCGAGCTCACTTTGTTTCAGTGGGGACCACCAATCTTCATGTCGGCGAGATAGCTCCCTTTCGCTGAGACATCATACCGAAGGGGAAACCCTTCAGCGAAACCTCCACGCTTCGGCCAGACCCTATGCTGAAGGCAAAATCATTCGCCGAGCTCAAATTTTTTGTGAGACCTCCCTATAGTCATACCGACTCAATGTTACACCGAGAAGTATCCCTTTGTGCTTTGTCGGCGAAACCAGATGCACTCACCAATACATCTCTCCGATGTAAAAGTCTTTCGCCGAGATGCATATCCTTATTGGTGGTCTGCAAGACATGAAGCGCTTGGCAAGACCACATACCGAAGACACAACTCTTGCCGAAGTGTTTGCTCGATCCGCGCCAGTCGGTGAGACATGAAGAATTCGCCGAGAGTACTCCTCGAAGAAAAGTCTCCTGCCAATATGGAAACCCTTAGTCGTTGGGACCATGATTAATGTCTTGTCGATAGGTACCTGCATGTGAATTCCAATCATTGTGACATTCCTAGGGTCTTGCCGATAGGAAACACAGAAGCATATTTAACCAAATGCATTATGGGTCAGGGAGACCAAGATAATCTCATGTCGATAGGATCCTAGATGTGAAGCATTCAGACTTGATGGAACCCCTGCTAGTCAGCAAGACATCTGGAAGGTCTTGCCGGCTTTCTCCTTATAGGAAAAAAAATGCCAAACTTGACTGAGGCCGACCTTTCAATTGAGCTCCTTGTGAAATTTCATTAAATGCATGAACTAACCCTCAATGCAAATGTCCCATTTGGCCCTTATGAACATCTGAAACATAATCTGTCTTGCCTGATTGAGCCCATAGGTGAAAATTGGGCAACATTTCTAGCGACCTTTGCTGGATGTTTGCCTGCTAAACATGGGAACCAGTAGCCTAGGCCTATTCATTGGGCATGGAGTCATTGGGAAAACTCAGGAATGGACCTGGAGCAGCCTTACACATGGCTATAACACATTTGTAACTCAATAGAACACGGGTCACTTAGAAAAATATTGAAAACGAAAAATACATAAGGGAAAAAACTATCTGACTATGCTGAAACAGCACTTAGGGAAAACAAAGATGCATTTGAAATGAAACTAACCTACCCTACCCTAACCAGCAAAAAAAAATTGGTCAAACAAAACCATTTACAGGATGACTGAAATAGTTGCCCTTCTTCTCAATATGCAGTGACTGGCATGCTTAAGGACAACTGAGTAAAAGTAAAAAATAGAAAAAAGATTACCAAGGCAATGCACTGCCTCTTGAAAGAGGTGAATGAGTTCACTTACCTCACTAGACAGACCATACGTATTGTCAACCAAAGGAGGACAAGTGAGCTGAACATACTCTTGTTTGGCTGTCAGTGCATCTTGGATATCTTCTCTCGTTGTACCTTCATAAATGGGTGCCTCATTGGACTCCATCTGGGCTAAGTACCTGATTGGACAGCCTCTGGTAAGGGAAAAGCTTGAACTGTCTTTGTCGGCCTCTCGTTGGTCTCTAACAACTTCATCTTTTCCTTGAAAAGATGTTGATTGGAGGTAATATGCAGGTTGTTCATCGGCTGCTACAGTTTGATATTCTTGACTAAGGAGCTGATATCCCTGTTGGATAACTGAAAACAAATCTTCAAACTGTGGTTCCTTATGCTCTTTGTCAATGACAAAATATAGCTCCTCCTCAACAAAGTGGGGCAGCTCCTCAAATAAGTTTATAGGCTGCAAGGCATTATCCTCTACAGCTTTTTCAACAGTCTCACTGACTTGAATGGGTTGATCACATGCTTCCCTTTCATATGATACTAGCTCATCATCTATGTTAGAACAAAAAGCCCCTATGATAACATCTAACTCATAATTTTGCATTAAGTCTAGCTGAGTTTTATCATTTAAATGCTCCATACCAGGCATAGATACTACCGTGCATGTGAGATCTTCATCTTCATCAACAAATTGAGGAAGTTCATCGAACAAGTCAGCAATATTCTCTGGTTGTTCCAAATCAACTAGTAAATCAGGAACCTGCATGCTCTCTTCCGCTCGCTCAACATAACCAGGTAGTTGGTCAAATAAAGAAGTCAATTGCTCTTCTTTATGTGGCTCTTTTTCCAGTGAAACTTGGGCATCCTCTGTCTGCAAGTGAAGATCCTCAACTGACAATTCCCGCATTCTGGCTTCAGCCATCTTATAAACATCATTAGAATATTTTTTAAATGAATCAAATCTAAGGGGGTCAGCAATGAATTTGATTCAACATCATCTTCACATGTGCTATTGTTGTTTTGCTCACTGTCATCAATCGACAACTCCCCAAAATGCTTGATGTCTTCTAGCTATTCAATCCTTTGCTGCTGCAATTGATGACACTTAATGGCTAAATGTAAAGGATTTACCTTTTTAATCCTTTCCCATAGGAGTAAGCTGTCTAGATTAATGGGCTGCTCTTCCTCTGTTTTCTTTTCAACAGAAAACTTATTCTGTTCAAAATTTGGAACTCTGATCTGTGGAAAGTGAAGCCCTTCCTCCAAGAAAGGATCTGGAAAGGTAGCAGTTGATTGGGGCATTTGAGAAAGTTGCTCTTCAGGAGAGTTAGACTGACTTTGTTCAAATTCTTGTACTAAATAGGATTCTCTTTGTGTCTCAACCTCCTGCTGATGAATATAAGCTTGACTAGCAAGCTCCTCCTACTGCATATTATACTCATTTTCCCTTTCTATGTCTAATATCTGCCTTTGAAACTGTAGCAACATCTCCTTGATGCTACCCAACTCGGTATCCGCATTGTTAGAATTTTCGGACTGACTCGGGAGGCTACAAGGCTAGCTTGAAGTGGAATTAATATGTTGCAAGGGGAATTGAGCAGGGGTGGGAGGGTAGAAAGCATTATAGGATTGCTGATAATGCTGGTTGCAATAAGGAGAAAGGCTGTTTGGAGACCCAGAATTTAAATTTTCATGAAATGGAGGAGAATAACCACCATATTGCTGATAACTAGACATTGCAAGGTAAAATATGAAGCATAAGCAAGTCTAGATAGCAAACCTCCTTAACTGTAGGTACCTGGGCTGCAGAAACCAATTGATCTTAAATTGGAGTGGCCATGGTGCTATTTATGCTGCCTCCAAAGGCTGGTATTGTTGAGAAAAACACCAAATTTCTCAATATATTTTGAATTCCTCAATGATGCACTGGTACACGGAGTCGCCATGATATGCTGATGTTAACCTCGAAAAGGTCTGAATCTTACTGGTTGCATATCAAAAACCAATAATAGACATGTAATTTTCAAACTGTTTGTTCGACAGTCCCACCGGGCATGCCAAAATTGTTACCTCTAAAAATTGCACCCTATGCAAAGTTGTAAAACTGAGCTTTCTAGAGAAACATGGGATCATTTCAAGGCTGTAGGTCACCTAAGATTGAAATGAACCTCCGGAGAAGGCCGGCTTCCTTTGGTGTCACCCAAACTAATGATTCTGTAAAGGGAAAGGGAGAAGGAGTACATAAATTAAAGCTAAATCCTATGGTGATGCACCAAAATGGCAGGAACAATGAGATACCTTGATTACACTTGAATATTGATGATAAAATAATATTACATATCAAATCTGTATAAGCAATGCATTAATATGTCACAATAGGTTTGATTCACACACTTTTTCCAGAAAGAAAAATAATTTTTCATAGACTAGAATACATATGTGATTGTGTAAACACAGTTTGTGATTTGTATAATGATGCTTTTGCAAAGGAAGGCATGAAAACGCAAGATAAAGTCATGAAGGAATGAAAGAAATTCACAAAATAACTTGATTATGAACCTGAAATGCACAACACTTTGCAAGAACAAGATGGAAATCCGAACATCAATAGCCGCCAAGGAAAACTTTATATATCATGCTCCAAAATGAGTTACAGAATTTTGCTAATCTGAGAGAGGACTGTAGAAGTCACAGACTTTCGAAAAGCATCTAGAGAACTCCTTTACAAGAAGGCGAAAATGCCTTATATACAAAAGATGTTGGCCCCTCTAGGCTTACAAAAATATCTAACTTTTTGGAAAAACCTCTCCCTTAGATCTTTTACTGGAGTTAATGTTGTGTTCGATTGCATCTCTGTTGTCCATGTCGGTGAAGAGTCGCTCCCAGGAATGGTCGTCTTGATCTTTTGCTTCTACCGCATTTACTTTTGGTCCTCGTGTCGATCTTCAAACCTCCCTGGCGAGCTGCTTTGAATGCTCATGAGCTCAAAACAGATACACGTTGCCTTTCATTTTGTTGATCTTCTTCTTCCTGGTCAGACTGCCACGGCTCTCCCTGTAGCTCCCTCTGATTGGTCGAATGGATGCCACATAGATTCTTCGGGCGATCAGAAGTTTCTCTCTGCAGAATCGCATGTTGGTGAGACACTAATAGTGTCTCTCCAATGCGAGTATACCTCACAGGACGGTCGGCATAGCTTGGGACCGTCGGCAGGACTTCATGTAGAGCTGCAGGAGTTATACTGATATGCACATTTCATCGCCCAGACACCCACATTTGGCAAGAGCTTCTTGATGTCACCCCATGCACATTCCACTCTACCCGAGCTCAACACTTCTTTCGGTGAGACACTGGTGTGTCAACAAGACCTCTCACTTAGGTCACAATCTCATTACTGAAGGCACCAAACTTTCATGTTGGGGAGACATCACCTATTGGGGAGACATCATACCAGCCGCCGGGATGTTACAGCGAAGTCCCTCCTTTTCCCTCGTTGACATCTATCTTCGGTGAGACCCTTTATTAGTCGCCAGGACCTTTCCCTGAAAGCACAACTTTATACCAAAGCCATTCCACCTTGGCAAGACCTTCGCTCGTTGGCAGGACCACATGGCGAACTCATTTCAATCACCCTGAGCTCACTTTGTTTTGGCAGGGACCACCAATCTTCATGTCGGCGAGATAGCTCCCTTTCGTTGAGACATCATACTAAAGGGGAAACGCTTCGAAAAAACCTCCATGCTTCGGCCAAACCCTATGCCGAAGGAAAAATCATTCGCCGAGCTCAAATTTTTTGTGAGACCTCCCTATAGTCATACCGACTCAATGTTACACCGAGAAGTATCCCTTTGTGCTTTGTCGGCGAGACTAGATGCACTCTCCAATACATCTCTCTGATGTAAAAGTCTTTTGTCGAGATGTATAACCTTATCGATGGTCGGCAAGACATGAAGCGCTCGGCAAGACCACATACCGAAGACACAACTCTTGTCGAAGTGCTTGCTCGATCCGCGCCAATCGATGATACATGAAGAATTCGCCGAGACTTCTCCCCGAAGAAAAGTCTCCTGCCGATATGGAAACCCTTAGTCGTCGGGACCATGATTAATGTCTTGTCGATAGGTACCTGCATGTGAATTCCAATCACTGTGACATTCCTAGGGTCTTTCCGATAGGCAACACATAACCATATTTAACCAAATGCATTATGGTCGGGGAGACCTAGATAATCTCATGCCGATAGGATCCCAGATGTGAAGCATTCAGACTTGATGGAACCCATGCTAGTCGACAAGACATCTAGAAGGTCTTGCCGACTTTCTCCTTAAAGGAAAAAAAAATGCCAAACTTGACTGAGGCCGACCTTTCAACTGAGCTCCTTGTTAAATGTCATCAGATGCATGAACTAACCCTCAATGCAAATGTCCCATTTGGCCCTTATGAACATCTGAAACATAATCTGTCTTTCCTGATTGAGCCCATAGGTGAAAATTGGGCAACAATTACATTCATTGATGTTGAGTTTAGGAGATGTATTGGGTTGATTTCCTGGTATGAGAATGGATTTTTTAGTTTGATCTTCTTTCGCTTACATGATACATATGTTATGTTTGATCTTGGTGATTGAACGGTTGGGTGTTGTTATGGATTTTATTTTGGGGTGTTGTGGAGGAGATCATACTTGAGATAGTTGGAATTTAGAGGTGTATGTAGAAGGATTTTCTACAGGTATATGATGTGCAGCATTTCTCTCTTTGGTCTTGGTTATCCTCCTTGGATGTTTGGTTTCACATTACTTTGGTTTTGAGGTTTGGATGGAAACCATTGGAAAGGTTAAGCATGAAAATTTGGTACCTTTACTTGGTTAATGTGTTTTCACTTATGTTCCTGGGTGATAACATGGAGGTTTCTTTATCCTTTTCCTTTGTTGAGTGTGGAGAACATGGGAGAGCTTTGGAGACTTGTGGTGAGAGTTGCTCTTACAAGTTACTCATTTACAGGTTTTGCATATCATTGTGGATGTTTCTTGGTACTACATGATGTTGTTTACACTTTCTATATGATGCTATCAGTAGACTTGGTATGCCTTGATCTTTTTCAGATTTGACATTACCCATGCAGTGGGAGTTCCTAGATGTGTGTGTTCTTAGTGACGATTTTGACACATGGAGCCTTTGATTGTATTTTATGTGTTGGATATGTTGTTGGCATAAGTTATACTATTATTTTGGATACCTTTGGGGTATGGCAGATTGGATGGATTAGCATTTGTTGTGGGTGCTATTTTCGATCTCGTGGGTTTATCAGTTGGATGAGGGCAACTGGGTTTGGTTATTGGTCTAGTTGATGGTTTATCTTGTTCTCTAGAGGATTATTTGTATTCAAAATTATGTTCTAACTCTATGGTCCTTGGGGCCCTGAGCAAATTTTTTAATGACTCTTGGTAGGTCTTCAACAAGTGGGAGAATGTTAGGAATAAGGTGTCTCAACCTTAGAGTCCTAACATTGAATTATTTAATGTATTATTGTATTTATTTATTTTATTTTATTTCCTACAATGCCATGCCATTAATTGTGACCCACTGGCTAGGTGGCATCTCTGTTGGAGGTGACTATATGACACGTCTTCATCACAAGTGGAGGTAGGCGTCCCATCTTGGAATCATTGACCTAGGACAAGTGATGTCATTTGATGGCATATTCTATGACGCATCATAAGGTATATTTTGCATGGAGAAAGTGTGGTGCCTTAGTGTGGTATGACAAAATTGTGAGACAATAAGTGTGATAGTCATGTTTGACTTATTCTTTGTTTGTTGAAAGTGTTGTAAGTGTGATAGGATATTAATGACACACGTTATGACAGATTCTATGACAGTTGTAAGGAATTTGTCATAACCCACTATTAGCATGAACTAGGCGCCCAAGCTTGGAGAGATGTTTTGCATGGTGTAATAGAATGTTGTAAAAATTTCCAAATCATGCCTATGGTGTGAAATATTGTTGCCACATGGGTTTGGACGCCTAACCTCTTCTAGAAGCTTCTTCAAGCTTGTATCTTCTATAAATAGGATGTCTTGCATTGTAGAATGCACAGTTTGTTTACAAGTATCAAAGTGTTGTTGGATTCCCTCCAGAAGAGCAAGATGTAGTCTCCATGTTAAGGATGTGAGCTTGTAAGTGTATTGTAAGCTTATTGTTTCAGGATTAATACATTGGTTCGATGCTTTGGAGTGTGGGGTTTTTTACCTGAAAGGGTTTTCCCCACTTACATCATGTTTTCTTCTCTTCTGTCTATTTCTCTTCTATTATTTTTATTTCTCATTCTTGAAATATTAATTTACATGTTGTTATGCTACTAAAATTTTCTTAGATCTGAAACTACATCAACTTTCCTAGAAGGGTCAATGCATGGGAAATTAAACTGTGTTTGTTTCCGCTTTAAGGCATGGTAGTATGTGCTTGTATCAAGATGGTTGTTATCTAATTTGTTTAAAGAAACATAAGATACTGAAGGTGCATACTAGTTCTTGGAAGGCTTTCTGAGTTCGTCATTTCCTTTAATTAATTAGAATAATATTGCTTCAGTTCTTGTTCTTGATGAAATGGAAGTGGATGTTGTGTGGTGTTCAAAAATTTTGTGAAATGTGAGTATACATATGGTTTTCTAGCTTTGAGTGGCTTTAATGTATGCAAATTTCCTTGTGCTTGGCATTGAGTGAAGTGTATTCAAATATCTATATGAGAATGTTCATTGAATTATATGATCTCTAAGTGAGTTTAAATGTGTGGATAATTTTGTTTGCATCATGCTTGAATATTCTTTCTAGTAGATGGTTGGGTGTGATTTAGTCCACCAACTATGTGTGCCCTTGCTTGTCTTGGCCTTACTTGTGGTCTTGTGACCATGTTTCCTATTGCCTTGGCAATTATTTGTTTGTTTGTTGACATGTATTGGGCACCGAAATCCATGTTATTTCATAGTGTAAAGACACACATTGTGTCATTTGGGATGTAATTTCCATAGCTACATGTATGTTTGATATAGTGTAGGGTATGAGGGTGCATTAGTAAGCACTTTGACACATATTATTATGTTATTTTATTATATTATATATGTATACCCTTGTTAGGTTGTCAGTTGAGGTTGTCCTGGTGGTTTTTAGGAGTTTCTCCTTAGCTTTTTAGTGGTGTTCCTAGCCTAAGGCTAGAAGAAGATGGAATTCGAGTATGAGGAATTAGCTATCTTTTGTATTCTCTTGGAGAGTGCTTAGTTTTTTAACCCTATAGTGGTTGTTGGTTTCCTTTTTTATCATTATTTCATGATCTTGTTGAGTTGTTTAACCCTTGGATAGGACATAGTTGAGCGTCACGATAGTGAAGATCTATTTTTTTCTCCAATTCTTTATGTTCAATTGCTTCCTTAGTGGTTGCAATGTGGGTTTTGGGGTTGCTAAGCCTCGTTGTTTAGGGGTGCTTATTCCTTTCATAGTTTCCTAGATGCTTGCCTCTAATAACCCCTATGGTGTTCCTAGTTTCACATTGAGAATCTAGAGCACTTAGGAAATCCTCACTTTTTCCAAGTGGTACATATTGGTTGTTTTTTAAGAACCAAGATGATCTTCAAAATTGCCTATGGAATTGCCAATTCCAATCCTTAGCAACCCAAAGGGATTGGCCAACGAACGAGTGAAAGAAGAAATACTTTCCTCCTGCACTTCGGGCTCTGCAAAACCCGGGAGGGTGATCCCACAATGTGTTTTAAAGACCTCTACACCTAATATCCAAATGCATTGAAAATAACAGATAATTCTCATATAATAGCTCAACAAATGGAATTTATCAAAGAATTTTGCTACTCCTTAACAACACTCTACATTCAGAGCATGAGAATGGTGAAACTTAACACAAAATAATAACAATTGTAACTCATTGTAAAGTTTGTTTATAAAGTGATTTTTTGCTGAATTGACCAAGAAAATGTATTATGAATATTTACCTAGATTAGTGCCTCATCCTAAGCACAGAGTTAGTCCTAAAACTTATGCAATATGATAACAATTTAACACAACACCATTTAAGCTTTGAATATATTGCATTACAACATTTCAACATTATATTCTCAACCACCACTTCTTACTAATATCCTAGCACTTAATTGACATAATCCTATAGCTTCACTCAAGCATTTACATTAATTCTTTGAATTAGCAAGCAAGAACAAAACTACACATCCACTGGAAATCAATGGAGACAAATAAGATAACCCTTGATTATATTATGAACATAATTCATGAACCAAGTACATAGGAGAGAAAATGGCTTTGAATTTGCACCATTTTGTATTATATTGCTAGTATTGCACTATCAAAATTACATATGCAATAGCAGACTTGAACCTAAGACAAAACTCAATGCTTAGTATTCTCTTTACAATTCTTTCTTGGATCAATTACAAAACAAAGAACCCCATACTTCTAGCCTTGATTCCTTCCTATAGAAACGAAGAAGCAAACAAGCTTTAGGCCAAAAAGTACACATGTCACTATTCAATTGGACTGTTACAAAATGCATTCCCTTTGCAATTATATTTGCATCCTCGGATGGAGGGAAATGCACATGAGACCAAATTTATTTTCATTTTTTGATGGAGATCAAGTCCTTCCTTCCAAAAGGCATCTTTGAGCTTATTTAACAATATCCATGTGCTCCAAAAATGTGTCCATGTACACCAAGTGAAGATGAAGAAGAGAATAAAATAGAAAAGACAAGGAACATGTCCACATCTGCAATCTTGTCATCAATTTCAAATTTGAGAGAAGACAATATATTGTCCATACTTTAGCAAAATCCTAATTTGTACTAGTTTCAGGCTATTCATTGTGCTTCTCTCATCCATTATTCACCATGGTTGTAGATTCAAAAACCAAAATTACACTTGCCACCCAACAACCACAACTCAATCATCCAATACATCCAAATACTTGCTCTTTCAAGTTTGGAATTCATCTTCAGTGGGCCAATTGAATCCCATGACCTTGTCAGCCTTTTTCCTGTAAGGTGAATACTTGGTAACAACCTAATTTTCCTCCTTGTCAAACTCCACCAAAAAAATTTCTGCATGGGCCAACATGTCCATGTTTTTCTTCAACATGATCATATCATGCCTTTCACAAATCAAGGCATCCTATTGTGAAATAACTTCATTTATTTCTCTTCTCCAGTCCTGTAAGGTTTTGATGTTACCATCATCCATTAAAATGGATGGAAGGAGATCATGACGTGTTTCATGAAAATTCTTGATCAATTCTCTTATCCTTGCCTCCAAAGGGTCTATATTCCCCCTAAATTCCTAGATTCCATTCACCATTTGGATGGTAGGATTAATTTTTTCAGGTTTGTTAGTATCATTGCTTGGCTCCCAAAGCCATCATCCTCAACTCTTGTAACCTAGGAATCCATGTTTCCATTAGGGGAATGGTTATCTCCTTATTAGTATCAAAATTATTTATAGAAAAATTCATGGCAGAGTAGCTAGCATGAATGCTATTCAATTTTTTATTCACCCCCCTATTTAAATGTTCCAAAACTACAGTGGCAATCTTCATATTGCTGACAAATATTTCCCTACCATGATTGTTACATTTTTCCTTGTATTCCCTTAGTTGGTCAAGTAACTCTTCTTTGCTAACACCTTCCTCTTCCTGGGATGCTTTTGATGTACCTAGCTCCACAATTGAGATGGGAACAATTCCCATGTTGTAAGGCACAATTTCCCATGAGGAACTTGTTGGGGATGGAGCAGCAGCAAGTGTTGGCTCATATGAAGTAGATGGAGTAGTATCAATCTGCATTGGATCACAATGTTGAAAATTCTACAATTTCTCTTTTAACAATGCTAATTCTATTTGTAACTGCATTTTTTGTTGTTGATTCTTTTCATAATCAACCAACAAATCATTGTATTGCTTTCTAAATTGCTCCTTTTTTGCAGTTACTGACTCCACTATAGCTTTTGTGAATTGTGCTACATTTACTGACATAGTGGCAGCCTCAATAGCTAATGCTTATGATACCCTCTTTATTATCAAACCTCCCTTGTAACTTGAAGTAAGCTCTGTAACTTCAGGATTCTTTGTGTTAGGGGCTAAGGCCTAAATGGCTAGTGTATCCCACTGCTCACTGAATGCAGATCCTTGCAGTGCTATGGTGGCTTCCTCCTCTAAGTTATAGAGTGGTCTATCACATCTTTTTACTGTATCAAAGGAAATTACAAAGGCTAGGTCCCATTCTGGAAATAATAAGATACACTTTTCCTCACTAGCTCTTTTCCTTTGGATGCAATCATTCCCTAAAATTTTTCTTTTAACTCCTTCAAAACTTGTGCTTGAATGGTTGCATCAAGTAGCTCTGGGTGAATACTTCTTTCTTAATGCAACATTTTGGACATATTCATCCTTCTTTGCTCTGTAGGAAAACTCCATAAAAGCCTTAGATTTCACAAAAGAATCTTCATCAAGGAATTTTGTGCATCCCTCAATCCTTACATCATCAGTATTGTTTATCCCAGTAAGGTCAACTTTGCTTAACCTTAAACCCAATTGTTGTGATACTATCTCTACTAATGGAGGGGCCATTCCCTGTTGCATCTCTTCCTCTATTACCCAAATCTCCTCATCAAAATAATCATCATAATCAACCAAGCCAGCAGGTTCAACTCTTTGCTTCTTCTAAGGTGGTGGCCTTGGTGGTGATGAATATCTAGGAGGGGAGTCAACTTCAACAACATCAAGTCCAGTTGATCTTGGGGGAGATGGAGATGGCACTTCTTGCATTGGTGGAGGGGCTTTATGCTCCCCTTGTTGAGAAGAGGTAGCAGTTGTATCCTCTTTCTTTGCTTTATTCTTTCTTCTAGTAAAAACAATCAATTTCTATTCTTTTGGAGGCTGGCATGTAGGCCTCTCCTCCATCACTAATATTTCTCCTCCACTTTGTTCCTCTTCAATAGGTTCCTTCCCTTTATCTTGAATCATCCTTTCACCTTCTAGGTGACCCACTATTGTCTCAAAATTCTAGAACATGTGCTCAATTCTTTATATATCATTGGGGATCTCAGCGAGAGCAGTGAATTCAGGATCCTTCTCTCTTATTTTTCTTTGCATTTTACCAAATGCAATCCATTTTGCTTTTATTTCTTCTTGCTTCAAAGGATCAAAAATATTCATGATGACATCTTTTGGGAAATGAAAAAAATGGGTAAACTTGGAACTCCTGATTTTCATCTTTAGTCATGTCATATACCCTTCAAGATCATGAGTCCTTACTCCTGCTCTCCTCATGCCAAAAGGCTTGAGTATGTCATTTATATTATCCCAACCTCCTTTAATCATCACAAAATTAGAGAAGCATGTCCATGAAGGGAAGAATGTTCCCTTTCCCTGTTCTTTCAAGTGTTTATTCTCTACACATCCCAATTGCCATATTACTTCAAGAAACCCAATTCTTTTTGGTACATACTTTGGCAACAAGTGGGGAAAGACAATTGCTCCATACACTTTCAAAACTGTATAAGTGGGGTTGGGGATAACATCTCCCCAATTATGATCAACCCCCGGCTCAGGTCTCCTATCCTTAGGTCTTAAGAATCATGCAGGGCCTTGGGAATCCTTGGCACATTCATAGCCAGAGCTCTCCTCAACTCGGAGGAAAATAAATTCTAAAAGACCACATAATCAAATTTTCTATCATCCTTATCTAGGATAGTGGTCCAACATTGGACAAGAAATTCCAAATCACCCTTTATCCTTTCCAATGTCATATTTTTTCCAAAATAAGTGGAACCCTTGAACAAAAACATATGCATGAATAATGAATACCAACGAAATCTTACTCCAACTCCACCCTTCTTCAACTTCACCAAACCTTCGTGAATTTTCTCTACAAGATATCCCTCGTAATCATATACTGTACAGTAGTTGGGGTGTTGGATGTGTCCAGCCATGTACATCCAGGCCCTAGGCATACCCGTGACTGGGTCATAGCCAATGATTTGGAAAATGGAGTAGAAAGTCTTTTGAAAATAAGGCACAAAATAGTTAACCGGGAAGGGTTCCTTGTCAAATGGACCCAATGTAGTCGTTCGGCCCTCAATAGATGCTAGATGCTTTGGAAATATGTGGATTCAGAATGAAAACTTAACCTTTTCATGTTCTACCCTAAAGCTTCCTCATTAATGGGAACCATATCCTCACTCCATTCAGTGAGCTTGAAAACATTTGCAATTTCTTCCCTTGTGACCCTCACCATATCAACTCCATTGAATTCACTCACAGCCCTTGTGACTGGATCATAATTGGTGGCCATTGTTTTTAATAAATCAACATCCATATAGACATTGGGCACAATTAACTTTCCCAAGTCCAAATTCCATGGGTTTCCCACTCGAACACCACAATTACTATTCCCAAACTAGCCACTGAACAATTCCCATCCATTGTAGGGCAATGTAGCATCCCTAACTGCACTCTTCTTTTCAACCAACCCTTCAAAAACTTCAGGACCACAGAACAATGGTTGACCCTTAGGTTTTTCACTGGTAGAGGGTGGTAGTTGATCGATTAGGTCCTGAACTATATGTATGACAGGGACTTTGGAGTCAAAGGCTTGCCCTTTTGATGAAGATGCTTTTACTTTTTGGGTCATAACTCGAGGGCTTTTGCAGGTTAGGGTTTTTGTTTCACAAAAATAAGACTTAAAACTCGAGCAAGGGTTTGACAATGACAAGACAAGACTATTTAATTGCTCAAAATGAACATCAAACCTTAAAAGAAATGCAAAAACCAAAAAACCCTAACAACAGAAGGATGGAAAAATCATAATTGAGCAAGTTCTAAGCAATATCAAAGGTAGGACAGCAATTTGACTTACTAGTTTATCGTAGGATGAAAACCATAACTTCGGCGTCGAACATGCTTGAAAAATCGCGGTACGAGCTCCCTGAATGTGTAGAATGCTTTCAACAATCTTTAGATATGTTTTAAAGCAAGTTTCAATAGCTTTAAAACTCTCGATTTAGTAGCTCTACGTCTTGTTTTCCATTATGGCTCGCTCGTGCGAACCAGAATGGTTCAGTTGTCCTCAAACTCAACTTTGAATGTTGGTTGTTGATTGTGCAGTGGAAGTGAATCAACAAATGATCTAGATTGAGTCAACCAAGTTTGGAAAAGTTGACTATAAGAAGCCATACCATTTATCGAATCAAAACAAACCACGTGGAGGAGCTTCCTAGTCATGTGTGGGCTCCACTATCCCTCTAGTAAGTTGAAGCAATGTCCACATGTCAGCTTCCTCATTACCCCGTGAGTCTTAACCAATGCACAACTTTCAACAATGGGGAGGCGAGGAAGGGCTCAAATTTAATTTGGAGTCTCCAACAAGCATGCACTTTACACCTCAAGCCTCTGGCAATATGCATAAACCTCAAACACAACATACAGCCTGAATTATAACATCTCGCCCATTTGTAAAACACGTGCTTGAACATCCCTTTAGCAACACAGACTTTATCATTTATAGCCTTGTGCTAAAATATTTCATTAATATTCCCACCTTTTCTAATGTTTCATTTGTTGTTCAAATGACTCCATGTGGCACTCTCATGCTTCCCCATTGAAAGATAGGAGGCAAAGATGGGTCCCCCACGGGATAGCGAGGAGTGGTCGGGATTGACCCACATCACCCCTCCTCTACCATCGATCTCAACTAGACAAGGAGCTTGCCTTTTTCAAAGCTCGATGGGTCCTAGGGAAAGATGCCATTCGCCCACTACCCCGCGATAATATTTTAATGTAAAATGAAATCGAACAGGGAAACGGGGAACAACCTAGATGCAGTCGCGTCATTCGATCTCCACTGTTGGTCTATCTTGTGTTGTCGCTTGTTGACTTTCAAAAATAGTGGGCCTACCACTATAGGACACGTGGTACCCTCCCGCCAGACCGTGGGACTATTAAAATAATAAATGAAATTGAACAAGGGCACTGGGAATGATCGAGATCTGATCACATAGATCCAATGGTCCTTATAAAATAGGAATTATGCACTGCAAATTGTTAGTTCCTAAGAAGGGGCCATTGCTAGGTAAACGATGGACATCGAAAAATAAACTCAGACCTAGGACCTAACAAATATTTGATGATTTATTACCTACATAGTATAAAGGAAATGTTTTTTAATAAAACAACAGGTAGTGATTGGGATCTCTAGGATGGAGGGGCTGGTTTATAGGACAAGTTAAAAGGCATAAGTCACAACTTGAGTGATTGGGAACCGGTAACAAGAAGTCAACATTAGATTAGAATAATTGCCAAAGATTTAGATAGGATTTTTTGGAAAGGGTTTTAGCAACTCAGAAACCCTAAGGCATGATAATAAGAGAAACCCTAAGCCCAGAGACATGAAACTAGCTAGATTTTGCAAAAATTTGAGTGGAACACAAAGCATTTTTAGGGGTTCCACTAGTACCGAGGGAGAACCTTGTGAGTGTGTTATAGTTGGAAGTGATGCATGCTCTTGTTGAGCATGGAGGTCCCCTATCCTTGTGTCGAGGAAGGGTTGGAAAGCTTGTGTGCCTTGTCCTTGGTTGTATTAGTAGCTAGATGGAGTTCCTAGTTGTTGTGGTAATCCTTGAGTAGGACTATGTTGGCTTGTGGTTTGTTAGACCCAGTATCTGGTTCGTACCATCGGTTGCAAGGGAAGCTAGTGAAGGTAGTGTGGTGATCCCTGAGGTGGTTGTGCACCTAGTGGTGGGTGGTCACTTAGCTTGTGCACCCCTAGAGTTGTGTATTTTATTTTTTGTGCCTAGACATGGTGAGAGTATAGAGGATTGATTTGTGAGTATGATGTATTTGAAGGATCGTGTACTAGGTTTACCTGTCCTTGCTTGTACATGGTCTAGGAGTGGTGCTAGTGGAGCCCACTCGAATTATTAATAAGTGCAACGTTAAGTTGTGCAATAGAGATATAGCACAGTAATAAGGTCCAGTGGGACCAATATTCTATGGAAAGTGCTACATGGGATCTAATGTAGAGGATATAGACCACTCTTTTTCCTCATTTGAGTGCTTAGTTTTGAGATACTTTTTTGTTGCATCAATGTGATAGTCTTATTTGTTGTAGTGTGTGTCTAATAAGACATCAGGGTGATGTCTCTTCCTAGTGGGGAAGAATGTCACATCCTAATTTTTCTTACATAAATTTTATTTGATAATAAATGGAACTGGATGAGACCATTGGACAATATGTGTTTGAAGCATAGATTAATGTGTTTTCATGGCTGATAAATTATAGGTTATCTTTTAAAAGCATGCTATTGTGATTAAAATAATGATGAATTATTATGATGCGAATATTTCAACTATTGATTATGGTTTATGAGATAACCTATTGACGAGATATTGAGTGTGAATGAGTGTAGGAACGGGTTGAAGGCAAATACATGATTGAGGTAGAGATGACCTAGCTGCCCAGCAATAGTTGGCATGATGGAAATCCTACACACACACTCACATAGTTGGATTCACCCTGCATTGTGAATGTTTATGTAATGTATTGTGTTATCATGTGTTATGATTTAAATAATGATTATGTCTTATGGTTGTTTTGTTTACAAAAGTCAATTTAATTGGGAAAATAAAATCTTTTATTTTCAAATGATTGATAATGATAAATCTCATATTTTATATTTATATATAATAATAATATCATTATTTATATATATGAATATATAAATAGCTTACTATTAAAAAGAAAATTAAATTAAATTAAATTAAATAAGTTAAATTCAAATGATCTACATGATAAATCATGTGATCCTAGCATGAGGAGAAAGTTCAGTTCTAAAAATAAAGAGATATTCCAACTAGAGTTGAACACTTGCATGAAAATATGAAAACCATAAATAAGAGAGCTCAACAAAGGGAAGGCACAACTGTTTTGATATCATTACTGGCAGTGACTGGGGAGGATTGGCATCATAGTATCTGAGTAGGGTTAAGGAGTTAGCACATAGAGTAGGAGATCAAGTATTACCTTGTTATTGTGGTTTGTAATATGGATTATGAATGCATGGTAAAAGCTTAAATAGAACCCAATCTACAAGTTTAAATGATTAATGATATTTTTATTATATTGTGGGGTTTGAAGGAAATTGTTGTTTGTATCATAGCATGTATTTAGTTCTTTGCATCAACTAGTATATGTATTGTTTTGCATGTGCATACATAACAAAACTTGTGTGTCGACCTTAATGCCTTAGTATATGGCATCAATTTGCTTGTAACTTTGCATGGCAATTGAATATATGTTTATGTACCTTTGTTATGCATGGACCTGCATACTAAATTGATTAAGGCATTTGGTTGCCATTTATATGTGTAAATACCATGATATCGATTCACCTATAGAACTTAAAACTGTAGAATCGACCATATTTTCAGACATATTTGTGGTCATTATAAGAACTTGTTCATTGATTATTACATAGAATATAGAAATAACAATTATGCATATCAATTTTAATATATATATGGTATGAGTTTATTATACCTGAATTAATGAACAGATCGTGACTATAACCATATATATGTATTATTTGTTGCTATTATAAAACCATTGTGTTATTATGTAATCTCAACATATTTAAACAATAGTATATATATAAATATAGTGTATTTGATATGAAGTTAATACTAGTAAACATTTTATTTCTACGTTGATGATTCCACGATAAAATTGTAAAACTAAATATATGAAACTATCATTTAATTGTTGTGGATCTAATTCTTTTATTTTCAATCAACATATGTTATGAATTGATTTCTTATGGATTTAACTTGCATGACATCAAAGATTAGTTAGCATTGCATAAAAAAAATATCATTAGTTAGAAATCAAATTGTATGTCAATTATACATTTAACCATCATTATGCATAAAAGGATTGAAATAACAAAATACCTTCATATAATCATTTTGTGTGAAAAGAAAAGGGTTATTTATTTTTTATGATCATTGGATATATGCATGTTATATTGTCTTCATGAGGAAAGTAGTTTTCTTCTATATGTGATTTGGCTTTACCTTCTGAGATAGGTGTTGAATATGGACTAATAGAGGGGAGTGGATTTTATTTTCTAGATCTACCTACCGTTTACGGTTTAATTGCTTTGACCAAAGCTATGTGTATCATTGAAATAGATGGATGTTATTTTATTCTCTTTGTCATATCTCGATAGTAAGGCATAACATGTTCATATATGAAATGCATGTAGATATATCAGGTTCTACTGTATTTCATCCTTCCAGTCGTTTTCAAGTTGCTAGGCTTCTCATGTAGGGTCAGGTGTTCTTCATGTTAGGAAGAATTCTAGGGAAGCGTAAGCTTTGTGGTTGGGTGAAAAAGCGCATGAGCCATGTTCTTGTCTCTTGGTTTGTGGATGACCATTGGGGTTAGTGGCGGCCAGAGACTCTAGTGATTATGTTTCTTGTATTGTTATGACTAGATGGGCATGAGAGCTTGAGTCATATTCTCGCATAAATGATATCTTGTACTCTATAATACTTGACTAGATAGTACTTCATGTGATGATGTACTTTATTTTGAGTACTTAATATTCTGGATTAGACACTTTTACATGTGAGATGTAATTTATCATTTTTTTACATGTTGAAGATGTTACATTTCATTTCTATATTTATGTGAAAATGAGTTACTATTTATTCTTTTGAGATTGGTCAAGGTTTCAAACCTTACAAAAATTGTATTTTATTTCTTTATTGAAAGATTTTTTGTTGTGAAAGGGAAGTAAATAGGATTGTGCACTAATAAATTTAAATTTTGCACCAAATTGTTGAGATGATATAATATTTATTGGTCCTAGGGAGATTCATCAAGCATAATAATATAATTGTAGTCAATGTCATCTCACTAGATCAAAGTATCATTATAAAAGTGGAAAATAGATTATAGGATGAGATCATGAGATAGAGCAAGCTCAAGAATAGGCATTAAAAAGGCTTGTTAATCTTGGCATGTACTTGTTTTGAATTACTCTATTGTACACGTATCTATTGTAACTTCAATCATATGAAGTTATATTGATAATTGGATATTCTACACCATCTTTTTCTTTGTTCTTTTCTTAAGAATTAAACTTTTGTCATGTACCCTTACATTGGAGTTTATAATTTGTGTTTGTGTTTAAAGCATAGATTGTCTATCATTACCCTCTATTCTAGACTACATCAATCCACATTATTCACTTATAGTACTAGTATTTGCACTCCTACAAGGTACACTAATTATTAGTTGGTGTATGGTAGTGAGGCTATTATGTCTTTGGAGTTAGATTTCATATTTACATGTCTCACTTTGAAATTTTTTATGATAATGCATGAAAAGAAAAATGAATAAAATAACTCAAAACACTTGAAGAGAGGAGGCATGTCATAAACAATTAAATAAAAATTATAATAAGGGAAATATTCAATGAAATTTTGAGATTAGTTATCTTGTTCTTCATGCCAACTCTAAAACTCCAAATGCAAAAGAATAGTTAAGAGGTGGGTTTTGACCTAATTGGTTGGGACCTTTTTTTATCACTTCAAGGGATGAAACAAGAGAGTTTGGATTGTCCACCATAGATGGAAGGCTATTGAAATATCCAATTAATATTATACATTTGTTCTTGATGGTTTTCCACTTTAATGTTATGTAGTTTTTAGTGTGTTTCAATATCAACAAGTTGCAGTGTCAAATGGTTATAGTTTCAAAGGGTTTTAGTTTACTAATTATTTATTTTGTTTCAACTTTAGTTGGTTTTAGTTTTTCAATGGGTTTTAATTTAATTCCTTTTGTCACCCTTAGTTATATGTGCTAACACAAGTATTTCTCAATATATGATCTCACACAATTACACCTTGATATGTTGACCAATTGTCACAATGTTACTCCTCTCCTCAAGTCATTGCATCTTTTGTCTACAACCGACTGGAGGAGCATATATAATATCATTAACATTATTTGATGAGTATAATTGTAGTGATTTGATCATGGTCATAATGATTTATTTTTATTTTTAGATAAAACCCTATTTTGTTCTAGTTGGAGTTATATTTCTACACTAAGCAAAGCTTTGTTATTTTTATTTTTAGATAGAATTCTTATTTTCCTTCCAAGCACATTCATTTTATGTTTTCTTTTTTATAATTTTATTTTTTTCTATGGATAGTTTTAGCAAATTGTGTTTATGCCTATTTTTAAATAATTGAGAAATTTGTCTCATTGGTTTTTTTCTTTTGTGCTTGCATGTTTGAAGATGGAGCACCTATAGTGAGGAGAGTACATAGAATCCACCTCCATATATGTCTCCCTTTACAAGTGTCTAAATGTTTACTTCCATGTTGATTTTTTGTTTTACTTTAACATGAACCTTCATAGTAGTTCACATGCAAGTCGAATACAAGTAGAAGGTAATGGTGAAAATGCATACCCTACAATTTGCCCCTTCATTTTGGACCCATTTTGATAGGTTTGATCTGAATGCAATGACTAGTGTACAAAATGGGGTATTCATGACTAAGAGTTGGCAAATAACCTAATCCTAACTAGATTACATCTTCACACATCCCCAAGGACTCATCTTGCTCCTGGTTTTATCTATTTATCATCCCAAGTCAAATTTGTGTGTAGAACTGATGCAAATCAATTCTACAAATTGTCAAAATGACCCTCAAACCTTTAAATTAAAATTTAGAAATAAAAAAATTTAATTAGGGATATTTTCCCTTCTTTCCAACCAGTCATTATTAGTTGACTAAAGCATGAAAAGTCTCAAACTGCACACAAGGATGTTGTATAAAAGGGAAAAAACATAATTCATTTGAGAAAACATCTAGGACATAGCATAACAACCCCACTACACATTTCATCATTATAAGAGTGTGATATCAATATTTGCATTAGCACATCAAGTATATTGTATGATTCTTTTATCTTCAATTATTATTTTTTACTATTGACTTGGTAATAGGAACTTGACCAAAGAAAAACAATCATAGCCTAGCAAGCTCCTACATAGTGCCTATTAACACCACTCCTTTCAAATATAGGTTGAAAACATTACAAAGAATAGGTTCCAAAGACCAAAAACAATGAAGTGTACATCTATAGACTAAGTTCAAAACCTTGCACAAGGTTTAGACTCATAGATGCAAAGGTCAATCATGTGATCATGGAAGTGAACTAGAGCAATAAAAAACAAATTTATTAGTCCTAGGGCATTTGTTTGATAGGTCCCAATTTCCTAGCATATTGGTAAATCAGAGGGGCAACATTTGGCACTACAAGACCTTCATCAACCCTAGCTAAGGACATTTATTTTATTTATTTTAAATTAAAACATTTATTCAATAGCATTAGCACTTCTAATGCTCTATCCTAGGGTATATTTTTATTCTTTGTGATTAAATTAATTTACCTAAGATATTTATGTGAGGTGTTATATTCTCTTATAATTATGATCCTTGCTCATTAATTGAATCAAGTTGCTTATTTATTTATTCCAATAAGTCTAATTTATTTTTAATAAACAATGAAAATTAAAGCAAAGAAAGACAAATTTTAACATCCAACATACAAAATACTAATTACCTATCATTTAGTTTGTAGTCTAAAACTACAACACACAAATAATTACGCCGAAGGCATTCCTTATTTGAAGTTCACGAACTTCTTTTGTTCCTAAACGGTGAAGATTTTCACACAGTATGCAAGAAGGTTAAATGAATCTCAACCGTTCATCATTTTTCGTCTACTTTTCACTTGTTTTTGGCTATTTTTTACTGCTTTTCGGCTGCTATTGGTTTCCACTCCTCCAAACTCTTCCTCACTAGTATTGAACTTTCACTTCTCCAATTTGGCGGGCTATAGCCTGAAAATAAGGTTTGGACGAGGGTTTTAGAGTATGTTTATTAAAATGAAAATTACCGCCAAGATTTTAATGAGCTGAGTATTAGAAACAAGTTGTAGCGCTTGCTCCAAGCAATTATATCGAAGCACAAAATCGGTTAAAGATTACAAGACGTTTTGGAGAATGAAAATCTCTCGATTACTATACCCTACATAGTTAAGTATATATTAGTATAATTAATATATAATGTATATTTTATATAATAAAAAATAAATTATAAATAATATATTTATACTATTTATTATTATTATTATTATTATTATTATTATTATTATATAATATTAGTTTTAACAAAACTATTAAATATATATATATAATTAATATAATTAATAATTATTATATTTTAATATATACAAAATATAATTAATATATTATATATATTTTATATATATTAAATTAAATTATATATAATATAATTATATTTATTATAATATATAATAGTATATAGGTTATATTATTATTATATATTATATTCTAGAATAAAAATTATTAAATATAAATATGAAATTATAATAATTAATAATTAATATTATATATATAATAAAAAATAAAATAAAAATTAATTATATAATAGTAATAGTAATAATAATAATAATAATAATATATAAACAAAATCATTTTCTAAATGACCTATCAATTGACCTCGTGTACTACACAAATGTACGCAAAAAATAAACCAATTCTTTCCCTAATTGACCTTCCACACCTCTTCAACGTACCCATTGCACACCAAGGTGCAATTGCTAGTTAAGCTAATATTATGAAAGGAACTTTGTTCCAAATAAAGAATTTCTTATATAGATAAAAAAATAAAAAAAATAAAAAAAATTATAAGATAATAACTCAATAGATTCTTAATTTTTCTCCTCTTAAAACCCACATGTTATTAATCAACTCAAACATATCCAAAGAATTTAACAAATACAATTGAACCCTAATATCAAAAATCATGAACAACTCCAACTTTCTTGAGGAGATAAACCAATGGATTGCCAACTTTATAGTCTTGCTAGTTGTTGATGGAACCTACGTAGAGAGTTTTTCAATGCACTAGAGGCATGAGACGATGAGATTTATCATCCCCCAATTTGCTTATCATTATATATAAGGAATCAATCTAATCTAAAAAGTTAGGAAGAGCATAATATTTGAGATTTAATATAGGGTCTGAAACCTTACAAATTTAAAGCGACAAATATTAAATTTTGTGTTCATAAGATATTAACATAAATGCTTGTTGATGAGAAAAATTAAACATAATAATTTAGAAAAAAAAAAAAAAAAAATTGTTAAAATGACTTTCAAAAGAGAATATAAAAGTATAACATTAAAATTTAAGGATGAAATTCTTCTACTAAAGTATCTTGGAATCATTTTAACCACCAAACTTCGTATAACTAGCTATTGGAATGGCACCAAGGTCTAGATATGAGCCACAATGTTAATACTTAAATATAAAATGCCTTGAATCTCAAACTTTTATTTATCTTTACTATTCATAACCTTAACATATAAGCCACAATGTTAATACTTAAATATAAAATGCCTTGAATCTCAAACCTTTTTTTATCTTTACTATCCATAACCTTAACATATATTTGAGCTCATAAGTCAAACATAAACTAAGAATAGTTGATATTGGTGATATCCATCCTCTCTAACAATAAAGGGAAGTCAATCTAATCCTATATGACAAATATAATCAAACAATAACAATGTCATGGAATCTTGGACCTTACTAGCATATCTTCAAGTTCCTTTCATGATAAGTATTAACTTTCAAAATTTTCCTTCTCAATATAAATAGAAAATAAAACATTTTATCGCATCATTAATCCTATAAATAGAAAATAAAACATTTTATCGCATCATTAATCCTATTTAACAAATATAAGCAAACAATAACAATGTTATGGAGTTTTAAATCTTACTAGCATGTCTTTGTATTGCTTAGAACCTAAGATTATCCTTCATGACAAATATTGACTCAAAAAAGTCCTTATCGATATTAACAAAAAAAACAAACAAATAATCACATCCCCAAGGAAATATCAAAACTTCCAAATATCATACTTAAATCAGATCTCGTACTTATAATTTTTAATGTTATATTTTTTCATAAAAATAATTGTATTACTTATTAAACAATAATAGACAAATCAATTGGCACTTAAATTCAAGGACAATCTGCATCAAACATTTAACATATATTAGATGTTCCTTAGATTTGCAATAATTAAACATGGTAGAGCAATGATGAGCATCCTACCATAAATGGAGATGTGTGATTTTTATTGCTATATTCAAATCAAAACAATGGTTATTCTTTATTGGTGTGAGTTTATCTCAGAAGAGGGCAGAAAATATACTTGACGTTAATTCAAAAGTACGCAAATGATACCGTGCAAGATACAGGGTACCAACTTGGAGAGTGTGGAGGTATTTTCCATGGTGCAGAAAAAAATGGATATATTGTATATTATGAACAAGGCAAATGGGAAGAATGAGATGTTTCGGTTAAGATTTACGTCTGATTATAGCCAATGCCAAGAAAAACATTCATCTAGAGGAATTATGTTCCACTGAGTCACTATTTGTTAGTGTCGCGAAAATGCAAGAATGCCAAAAGGGAACATCTAGAAGTACTCCAGAATCCTAAGAGCAATCATTGAATAGGACAATAGCATAAGGGATCAATCTGTGGGCCTGCAGCCTCGTGGAAAATCAATGGCAAATGAGAACAAGGGGTACATCACTGAAAAACAGCTTTCCCACCTGCAAAAAGTAAAAGCCCAAATTTGTCACATCTGCGTACCTGGATAAAGTGTTTGCCCCACCCAAATAGGTATAGGTTCCAAGGTGATTGGGTAACCATTTGGGTAAACAGATATGGGCATAGGTTTGAGCTTAGGTTTTGGTATGCAAAAACTAATATTTTGGTGGACCTGGATATGATTCGTGGATATGTCCATACATAGAACATATACAAAATATCCAAAATATTGGGTAAAATAACTAACATTAATGTTATCTGCATAATCAACATCAAAATTAACAAAAATTAGACAGACACTTCATTCAAAATAACATAGATTCATAAATAATTTCTGATTTAAACTAAGCTTATTTTCTCCTGTTTTATTTATTTATTTTTTGTAATTTTCAGTACACAACAATCATGGGCTTGTCCTGAAACATTAGGCCCTTTACGAAATCATCCTTAATTCATTTCTGGGAAGGACCTGGCATTTCTGAGGAATAAGACGCTTAGGTGCCAAACTGTGAACAGAACCAAAACCATTTCAGTTTGCTTACATCATAGGGTTATGTAGAATCTGGCAACGTAGCATAAATGTTTATCAAGCACACGTATTCTGCAAATTCAATTCATTCATTTTTCAGATCCTAGTACTAGTCAAAGGCAATAAACCATACCATGTAAAAACTAAATTTTAATGATATAAGAGGGAAGATCGGAAGTCTTAAAACAGTTGGTTCAAGAAATATGTTAATTAAAATGAATGTATCTGTAGCTGACCACTATTTACATAAATGTTACAAATAATCCAATTTCAAGTTCGCCACTTCTTAGAAAACAACTGAGCAGGTCTGAGAACATCGATATCCAACAAACACTCCAAGGCAGGCTCCGGCAATCACTTGCAGTGGTGTGTGACCTAAAAGTTCTTTCAGTTTTCTATCAGAGATGGGATGCCCTTTGAATAGATCCTCTACAATCAAGTTCAAAACCTGTAAAGACATTTATGAGTAATAAGAATGAAAACGTTTCACATCAAACGAGTACCTATGGAACAAAGCATAATAAAATACATAATCCACCATATCTACTTTTTACTACAAGGGAGAATACAAACTCTTTGAAATTTTTCTTCATAGTATCTTGTTCCCCTTTAATTAAACACGAGACATGGCATGGTGTAATAATACAATGCAATACTGTACAGATCGTAAGTTGCTGGTTACATGCAACAAGCAACACCTATCTACCTCCTATAACATTCTCCTATATTGACTAATCAATCTAATATTCTCAACAGAAAGCTTTGACTGATGGCGGGAAAGATGGGAAATTTGAGAATGCATCGTTGTTCATAAATATATTTTAAACATGAAGAGAAGATGAAAATTTAGTTTATGTTGATGTAGTTCAAGTAAGCAATGCACATCTGTTGCCTTAACGACCATATCTCAAAATTGGTCTAACTTGATGCACTAACGCAGATGAATTGATCTCATTGTCCAATCTGATGCACGAATGCAGAAGAATTAATGTCATCTTCCAATTGGCTGGGACCAATAAGACAAAAATCATCTGCTATTCCCAATTTGAACAAGATTCTACCCACAAAATTTAATCTATGAAATACTTGGGAAAACCCATGCAAGTTGAACATTTAGTTATGCATTGACTTGTTAGGTAGTAAATGCTTCAGAAACTGCCAAATTCCATCTGAAATGAAGTTCGAGATGCTATTTATGAAGGGACTTGCCTTTGGAAAGACGCAATCATTCTTTCAGATCCTCTGTGTTACTGTAAGGCCTTTTATGCAGACAAGGTGGATATATGCTCCTCACTCTTCCAATATAGACAGTAATGCAATTACCTAGCATCGTGTTTGAACCAGCCATGATATTCTAGAGGGTTGTGACTTTACAAGCAGTCACCAAGTACAACTACAATAAACCATGATGATTATACATCTTACATACCTCAGATTCATGAACTAAGAATTTTAGAACTACTTCAAAATGTCGGTAGAATATACAGAAAAAATAGCATTGCTAGTTCAAACTATGAAATGTAAATTCCAACTTTGTCTAGTCAATGCATCAAACAAGTTTAAGAATCACACCTGTTCAAAAGGAAAACTTACAAAAGTGATCGCCTATATACTCAAGGCATAATTCCTTCCATTTGTTTCCAAGGACAACTCAAAAGTTGATGCAAATTGTCAAAGGGGTTGTGCTCAAATGGCTAGGCCATAGAGTTCTTAAGATGGAGATCCAAGTTTGAATCCCTATAGTGACATCTAAGTGGTGGATTTCCAAGAAGTGATTCCTGGACTTCCATTGTATCTTCTAAGTTGATTAAGTTGAATATGTGGCTTCTACGTTGAATAAAGTGGTAGTCGAAGGTGGGGAGGTCCCCCTTGTGACCTCCACTGGTGCAAGGCCAGCCTAAATAATCCCCCCTTGCCAAAAAGTCAATGCAAATTCACTACATGTATTAGAGAAAATTGTAAAGATTAGGCCAAAGCAAACATGGCATCTATTCTGAGGTGAGGGTCCTGGCTCGATTGGCTAAAGCATCTGTTGCAAGCAAGAGGTCACGAGGCTCAGTCTCCCCCCATCCCCATGGTACCAGAGGGCATGTTGTGCCAGTGTCACCGGTCATGTGAAAAAAGTTTACTAGGCGCACTGCAGTTTATAGGGGGGGCTACCCAATTCCTGCAGTCTAAAAAATAAAGACATGGCATCTATTCTAGAAGACAATTGAAAAATGTCATGGCAGAGTACATTGCCATGGCCTCATAAATATTATTGGAATATGCTGCAAACTCAAAATCACAGCACCATCGAAAATAATAATGGCATTAGATAACAGCTATGCCAATGTGGAAATGAACTGCCCCTGGAATATTAAAGCTTTGTCAAAAAATTGAAAAAGGATTTGATAAGATGGGTTGACACATGAATCAGGCATAAAATTATATTGCAAATTTGCAAGTATATCATCATAATTGAAAGTGGTCGATAATAATAATAGTGATAACAGTTTAAGTCATCCTCAAAACGAAATAATGCACAATCCCCACAAAAATAACCTCTTTGGAAACTATGTAACAAGGGGAATTCAAGAAGCATTTCATTATATAATTTTATTAACATTTTCCAGTAATATGAGCACCGTAATAGGTCCTCAAACACAAATACAACTAGATATACGACAAGAAGTTGGATGATGTTTAGAAAATTGGAAACTTTATAACCCGATAATTCAAGATTAGCAATGAAAATATTCCCTAAAAACAAAGCATTATGAATTTTGAGAGATACAACCAATGCTAGCTGTAGTCTAATATTGGCAAAGTGCCCACAATTGAGTCACTATAACCTCTCTGTTGATCAAAAGTCAGCACATGGGCATGATATACTTCCAAACAAGCAATCAAAACCTAAAACACCTATTATTACCAGTAGTGCTCAGCCTTGTAAGAAATGGGACTGTAGCACAGTAAGTGCTCTATCAGGTTTTTCAATAAGAGTGTATAGATTATAAGGAGATTTTTGCTAAAACAACAAAGATGATGACCAACAGAATGATTTTGGTCATTGCCAAAGCATTTGCAAAGCAAGGCTTTTGTTGTATGCTTTGGCTTCCCACACACTGGGTCTGATTTCACACAGACTTTGTCCTTAGGGATTCAGAAAGATTATTTGTTCAAGTTTCCACATTTGTTTTTATAGTGTTATGCTTTATACCCAGAATTTTTGAGTGGTTGTTTGAAATAAACTTATGTTGTTTGTGGCCCTACATTTTTAGCTGGATTGCTTTGAGAAGTTTATATGGCACATAAGTGAATTTTAAAAGGACAAATAAAATACAATGATTGAAAGTAAGTTTATATTATTTGTTGTTGGAGACAACACACCAGACATACATAAGATCAATTGTCTTGCTTCTTACCTTCTTCACATCTATCCATTTTCATTGATGTGTCCTCTTGTGATTTGCCAACTATCTGCAGATCCATCACCATTCCATTTCACACATTTGCATGCAATTGCTAGCAAATGATACACAAGTGATATTAATTATTATTCAACCATAGGAGAAAAAGCAAATGAGCTCTCTCAAAGCATTTGAGGTGGAAGTTTTAAGAAACAAAGTGCATAATCCACTAAATTTGAATAGTAATTCAGCATTTTATCACTTTGCTTAAACATTTGACCTAGTGCTTCGGATGAAGCAAAGTGGAAACATGAATGAAAGGGCTCTGCATGTGGAATATAACCCTAATGAAATGCAAAAGCTCAGATACTGAATTACCACCAAAATGCAAGCCCGTCAGGTGTAAACGGATGTATAAGACAAACTGACAAAGCACAAGACTGATAAGTTCTTGCACAAACATAAAGTGAGGTCATTGGAAAAGGGATATTTTTCAACAAAAGTAGTGGATTATAAGGATACTTTTGCAACAACTACACAGATGACTATCAAGGTGATTTTGGCCATTGCATTGGAATTTGGCTGGGTACTCTACTAAATGAACATGAAGAAAACATTCCTAAATAGAGATTGGAAAGAGGAAGTGTACATGGTTCAGTTGCAACCCTTTGAAGCTTAGCTTAAGGTAAGTAACACATTGTGTGCATTTACAGTTTCCAGTAGGTTCCATGGGACATCTGGATTCAAAAGAAGCCCTTCTGATCTAAATCTACGTGTTAAGATTTCAGATGTCAATATAGTTATTCTCATTGTTTATGTCATCACATGCAACAATACCAACAAAATTTTGCATGTAGAATCAGATTTATGGTCTTCTTTTGACTTTCCAGACGTAAGACTCTTGCATTTTTGCTTGGACGTAGAAATTCAGAACACTCTTGACTGGAGTGTATGTTTCACATATTAGAAATATGGGCAGACAAAGATTGAAGCTGCAATAATAAAAAACTGGATATACGTGCTTCTTCTTCTCATTTTCATTCAATACATTTACATATATATAGGATGTACATATCCTATATTATAGGAGACTACCTATAACAACTTGCTAAAGATATGAGTTGTTTTAACAACTCATAATACACACAAACAAATAATCACAACCAAATAACAAATACTCTACGGGAATGATGTGATATTCCCAACACTCATAACCAACCTACTAAACTATTATCTTATGCATCCTATGATGCAATATTTTCCACCTATGTGAACACTAATTCCCAACACCCCCCCTTAGTGTGAACATGGGGTAAAAGTACATCACAATACTTGATGACTACACATAGTAGCGCACCAAAAATATAAGATAAAAGTAGGGACATACACATCTACTCATGTCAAACAATAGTGGAACTAGCCTCACTATGCTCAGTACTTCCATCCAAGGATAGGGACAAACACATCTACCCACGGAACCGAGGATAGGGACTAACACATCTACCCAAGGTATTACAACAAGTTTGGATAGGGACAAACACATCTATCCAACACCAAGGTTATGAACAGGGACAAACACATCTGCTCACAACAATTATGATTGGGGACACACACATCCAATCATAATTACCAACTTGTGTGACTAGGGACAAACACTTCCAATCACTTATACCATCTTGTGAATGGGGACAAACACATCCATTCACAAACAACCAAGAAATGTGATTGGGGACATACACATCCAACCACAGCTTACAAAACTTGAGAACCAAGTCCTTGTTGTCACATATGCAGCCACCATTATAGATCATTGCCACTTTGATCACAAATGATATGAGACGGTTGTCGCTGCCACCTAGAAACCGATCTTGGCTTTACTCATTTTGGTACAAATAATTTTGTCACTAATGCAATTTTGCAACCCCGTCGCTAGTGACTCACAAGAGGTTGCTAAATGTCCTCCAACCTCCGGTGCCTCCATCCTCCAATAGATTTGTTACTTAAGCAAACTTGGATTTTGAGGCTCAATTTTATAACGCCCCCCCTCAATATGGACGTCGCGTACAAGCGATAATGCATCCAATTACAATTGAAACAAATTTTATTTTTTATTTCTTTTTGACACTTAATACATTTTGATAAAAACAATAGGTAACTCTTGAAAATAGACCCTACTTTAAACAATTTGATTTATAGACTATGACATATAATATCTCCTAATGAACTAAGGATAGTTGAACAATAAATAATAATCTAGTAATAGAACTTGACTACAATCTAAAATCTTTTATCCCTTTTGTTCTCCAGACCTGAAGGTGCACTCAACGATGTCATAAGCAAAACCTTTATCAAGGGTACTTGGAAAATGGAGCATGACCATGGAAAAGTTCCATAGCTATTATTCCATTTATGACCATACATCGGCTTAGATAGTAAATTATAATGATTGCCTACCACCCATGAAATTGAGTTAGCTATATAAAATAAAATAAACGTTAGGCGCCTCTCACAATCCCAATGTTGACCTGCTCTTATGCGCCATACACCAATCTAAGTCATGCCTCTGCAAATTGGGCCTGCGCAAACAAATGAAACCACCCCTACTCACGCAACACTGGATCACACAACAAAAGAACCCGCCACTAATTGAATGTAGGAAGTCATCAATCGAAGGAAAATCTATCATGAAAGAGACTCCATGAACCCACTGTCGATATCACCAATATAAGATGGGCATTCAGATGAATTTTGCCACGATCTTGATGAGACCACCAACCAAGCAAAACAAATCTGCTGAAAACAAAACCGCCAGGAATGAATCAAGCTTTGCAAGGAATGATAGCGCCAAGAATAGAAGCTTCGAATAATGGATGGAACCAGCAGTCTCAAAGTAATAATGTGGAGACAAGCAAGTGATAAGGATCGCCTGCAATGATGATCTCTTACTGCGATCAGCTCTCTTTCTATATTGCTGGCACAAAATGCTCGGGCAATGGAATCAATTGAATGTCTCACAACTCAAGGAGACACAACAGAGAATTGCAGCGATGAGCTTGGATTGGGCGTAATGTTGCAATTCTCGTGCTTGGTGTTACCGTTGATGGGTGAAAGCAGCAAAGTTCGAGCCTCTAATCTGTGGCAGGTGGCTTAGAATCTGGAGTAGGTCAATTATCTGCATTATTTTTATGGCTGATGAGATATCCTAGAGAGGAACCATGCATACATTAACCAGCAGTAAATATCCTTCGACTCTGCTCTTAGAGATCATAAATATCATAACCGAGTTCAAATTTTATAATCCCAAAAACCACACAAACACACAGCACAATCTAGACCATAGCCACTCTATTACGAGTTGCTATTAATCTACAAAGAACAGATGCAAAATAGCAGTGCATGCAAATCTACTCTTCCTCTAGTACCACTTTTAACACACCAATATCGATCCAAAGACCAATACAAAATGACAGTAATAGATTAATCTAATATGTTGCATATCAACCAGCCTTGAAACCTTTGTTTCCCCTTTTATGATTCAGCGAACAACAACTCTGTGGTGTTTGTGATTCTTATAGAACTCAAATGTATGATGCACTGACATTTCTTCCTCCCTGCACTTCAATAATTCCCTTTGCATCAACGCCTGTTCCTTCACCACCTGTAGATTTTGGAGTAGTTTAAACACTCAACACAATAATCTACAAACAACCCAGGAGAGAGTATGGCTCTAATACCATATTAGAAATATGGGCAGAAAAAGATTGAAGCTGCAATAATAAAAAACTGGATATATGTGCTTCTTCTTCTCATTTTCATTCAATACATTTACATATATATAGGATGTACATATCCTATATTATAGGAGACTACCCATAACAACTTGCTAAAGATACAAGTTGTTTTGACAACTCATAATACACACAAACAAATAATCACAACCAACTAACAAATACTCTACAGGAATGATGTGATATTCCCAACACTCATAACCAACCTACTAAACTATTATCTTATGCATCCTATGATGCAATATTTTCAACACCTATGTGAACACTAATTCCCAACATCACAAATGAATTTGTCAGAACTTTGTTGGAGAAATTTCATACGGATGATGGAAAGCAGGTATCTTTCCTATGGAAGTTGGTCTAAAGAAATCAGCCAATAATGCCTTACATAAGACCAATGAGATGTTTTCTTAGAAAGTGGTGGTTAGGCTGATCTATCTTACACAAGGGCTGATCGCAATTTTGTTGTGAGCTATATTTCTATATTCATTAGTGAAGCTAAGATAGATCATTGTAGAGCAGCAAATAAAATTTTGTGATACGTACATGATACATAAAGTTTGGCATTTGCTACCATCAGAATTATTGTTTTAAGCTGGTTGGTTCCATTGATGTTGATTTGGCAGGTTCAACAAAAGATAGGAAATCTACAGTTGGATGTGCTTGTCATGGTAAACAGAAGTAGCTCTTTCCTCCATTAAAGCTTAGTATATAGCTAATGTCTTTATGGCTTGTGAAGCAGTTTTTTTGAAAATGTTTCTAGTCAATTTGCAACCATACTCAAATAGAATTAAATTGACCAACAATAAATTCTTTCATACACATAGAGAGCATAGTGAGGTGCATTTTCATTGTGAGACAGAATTGCAATATTGTGTAACTCAATAAAAAACAACTGACCTATTGAAGAAGCACCTTGGCCCCAATAAATCCATCCAGTTTAAAGATACATTTGGGGCATTTTTGCATGACCCCTTATGGGAGGGTCTTCAAAAAATAAGGGACATATTTGGTTATGATATTTATTAGATGGTAGCTATTAGTTAGTTGACAGAAGGTAGTTGAAAGTCTCGAAAGTTTGTTGAAAAAAATACTATAAGTTAAATGCACACCCATCCATAATTTTGAGTATTACTCCCTCTTCTCTCTATACATATTTTAGTGTTTTATCTTTATCCCTCATTGAAACCTTTCACATACTCTTATTTTCTGCAAGAAATAAGTTGAGGGTTCAATTGCACATACACTAGATTATTTGCTTTGGATAACAAAAACTTGTTCCTTGTTAAATGAAGATTCAATGTGCTCAGTCTCTCTTTTCTAATTTATACTGAAGAAGATGCCACTTGGGAATGAACCCAAATGGCAATCTAATGGAGCTCAGGTGTCTAGGAACCATAATGGGGACCACCATTTTCTAAGATTCATCTTCCCTCTCTCTGCAAGTGCATTCCATACCACAAAATGCTCCATACCCTTTATTGAACACTGAAAACTGCTCTGAAAGATTTAAGGTTGCACTAGGGTCTAGGGTAACTATGGAAATCATTGCTTCCTGTCCCATGGCTACCTCCTTATCCTACTTTGTAAGTTTTGTCTTGCCTCCAAATTCAGCATAGTACTTTGTACCACTGTACTATACATAATGAAAATGCAATTGAATTTGAATAATTGAAACACTTCCAAGTCTTTTCCAAGTCAGGAAAATTTGGGTAACTATGGATGAGAGTCACATTTAATGTTTTCTCAAATTTTCAAGTTGTTCAATTAAGTGCAATTCAAGTCCAAAATAGGTTTGTCATGTCCAAGCTTGTCTGTTGTGGATTCAATGCATTATACCATGTGGTAAATCTTGTTTACCCAACCTTCAAGGTTTGTACTTTTGAAAAATCTCAATTGATAGCTTGTGCCTAGTAGTAGTTAGTTACAAACATTCTTGTTGGTATGTGGTGACCGATCATGCAAATATTGTACACTCATAGCAAGACATGGGGTTCAAGGCATCATCCCGAAAAAAAAAATTCATTAACATGTCAAGGATTTCCTGCAAACACGTCAAGGTTTTTTCCCGTTGACACGTCAAATGAAAAAGGACCTTGTAAAACCCTAATTCTAGAAGGTTCCAAAAACTTGTCATAAGCAATTGGGATGTATGTTGCAGAGTGTGATTCATGAGATTTGTTGGCATTTTAATTCGCACCTCTAGAATGCGAATTAGAAACAGACAGCTATGTGCAGTAACCTGCTCTTCAAATTAGGAGGGGAAGCTCCCTCTTTGCTGATGTTGTTAAAAAGAAAGTAAACTAAAACTAATCTGCCTATCTTTTTGTTCAACTAAGAGCACAAGGTTATAAAACTCAAGCGCCGTAGCTAAGATTTTATGTTTTAGAAGTTCAACTACAACCAAGACAACTCTAATGACATTTCTAACTTCTCAAGTAAACGCAGAGCAAGAGAGTTAGAAATGGACAAGGAAGGATCTTCTGACCAAATGCTTAGATAAACTCTTCTTCCAACATACATCTACTTACTTTCAATGCAAGCTGAAATGGAGATCATATAAGCATAACACAATAAACGGAAATTTGAGACATTATATCAGGGCAAAATAGGCACAAGACTTTATTTCTCAAATCTCAGGAACAAAAGGTTACACAAAACACATGCACTAAACAAGAACTTGCAGCTAAAGAGGCTTGCAAACTTGCTCTTACACAAAGTGAACTGACACTGAATAACAACTTGCTGCATTACAGGCTTGCAATTTGCTATCACAATAACCATTGAAAATAAATGAGCAAGGTTGCTCTTATTTATAGGCAAGCAGAGGAGTAGGGAACCCTAAAATCTCCTTGCTTTTACAACTAAGACTTGCTGAGCAAGCAAGCTTTATTTCTAAAACTAAAGAAGATAACATCTAACACCTAAGAAAGCATGAAAACAGGAAATGCCAACTATTACAATTTATCTTCTTTCTCTTCTTCAAAGAATAGATAAGAATTGTTCCGAGAATAGAAAGAAAGTGGAAAGAAAGCTTCTAGATGAAAGTTGCTTGAAACCTCGTCCACATCTGCCAAACAACTGATTTATTTCTTGATTTTAAGTGGAGAGTGCTGCTGAAAATAGAATGCTGATCTGCCTTGAAAAAGCAATTTCTCCAAAAAAGTTGGGACCTAGGTTTTGTAGAAAATCACATTTCGGAGATACCTAGATGCTCAAAAACTGAAAAAGCAAAGTCTATACTAAAAAAGCGGCCAAAACACAGTTTCTAGAAGAGGGAAAATTTTCTCAATGTTCAAGAGGATGAAAAAGCAGAGAGACCCATGTGATCAGAAATGGAAAAAGTTGAGTGACTTCTTTGAAAAAGCCATGCCCTAGAAGTTGGGAGCTTGAAAAAGCATTCCTCCTTGCTCACTGATCCTGAAACCACGAAGAACATTAAAAAAGCATGTCATTTGAGTCTTCAAATCTTCGTTGAGAAGAAAGGGAAAATCTCCTTGCTCTGGACGCCAACCTGCAATAATGAATAATGAAAGGAAAAAGCTCTCTTTAAATAAGATGAGGCTTGAGCAAATCTGCTTTCTTTTTTGCTTTAAATCCTTCAAAGCTTATCCTGAGCAGGTTCATCAAACATAGCCATTGTTTGGAATGATGGAGAATGAAACTTGAAAATTTGACTAAGGCATGAATTCTTGGGCACCTCTCTTGGACTAGGTCGCTTTTGCTTGGCAGACTTAGCCAAATTTTCAACATTTTCAACTTTTTTGCTTGATTTTAACCTCTGTTTGATCTTCGATTTCTGGATGCTCGAAAGATCCTGTGAACTGACGGAGTGATCCATCGCAGAGCCTGATTGATTTTGAGCAGGTTATCCTGGAGGCATCTTTGGATAAAAACTTCATTTGACCCCTTAAAAAGTTGGGCGCCCCTAGCTACCTAGGGCGCCCATGATCACCAGTGTTAGTCATTTTTCTGTTCTTCATTTTCTCCATGTTTCCCTTTGATCGTTTGATGAATCCTTGATTTTGGAAGCTAAACTAATCAGATCGGCTCGCTGACTACTCTGTTGGATAGCTTGGTTGAATCTGACGAGGTGATCTTGGAGACTGCAGCTGCAAATACTGTCATTTGAGGCCTCAAAATCTTGGGCGCCCTTCTCCTTCTGAGGCGCCCATGTTCACTAGACTTTGACATTTTTCATGTTTTCCAGATTTCAAGCTCATCTCCTCACCTTCAGAAGATCTTGCCATTTCGAATGATCTGGACGTCTGATGGACTAATGGTTGGACTTATTGCGAAGCTGAGAAGATTCTGAGAGGGGTCTTCTGGAAGCGCCGACTCCCGAAAGTTGAATCTCAGGGGTCAAAAGCTTGGGCGCCCTTCTTGACTGGAGGCGCCCAACTTCACCAGAGTTAGTTTATTTCTTGGATTTTCCATTTTGCTTTTGACTTTGGATATTCTACCTAAATTTCTCCCTCCGTTTTGTCTTCAGTATCTAACGACTACCAACTCCGACTAACATGTTGATGGTTGCGTTGGCAAGCTGCTTCAAAACTAATGAGATCATGCTAGAGGTGTCGTTGGAAAACTCATTCGTTTGGACCTCCAAAAGCTTGGGCGCCCTTTTTCACCAGGGTTGCCCGTCTCCACCATACTTAGCCATTTTCGCCTAATTTTCAACCTTCAAAGTTGATCCTTCATTCTATATCTTTTGTTCAATCTGGATTTGCCGGTGATTGCCAAGTCTGTTGTTCCAACGGAGGTATCCACTGTGAAGCTGAGGAGATTTTGAAAAGATTGAACACATCTCCAAACCCTACTAGTTGGATTTAGGCTTCCAAAAGGCTGGGCGCCCTTCTTGACCAAGGGCGCCCAAGTCCTCCAAACTTAGAAAATTTTCTGATGTTTTCTTGATTTGCATTCAACTTCTTGATTTCGACCCTCTGTTTGACCTCGATTCCCAAATGACTGGTTGATCTAACGGTTGAGCTGATGGAATCATTGTGGAGCTGGAAGGAATCTGATCAACATTGCCTGGGAACATGAACCCTAATTCTGTCATATGATGCCCTGAAAAGAGGGGTTCCTATTTCCTCCAAGGGCGCCCATGGCTGACAGTGTTAGCCGAAGTTTCACCATTTTCAACCTTTGCAACTTCTTCCTTCGTTCGTCGTTCTGTGCGCACATCCAACATTTGAATGTTTGCATCTAACACCTGGCAGCTAGCTGGTCTCCATTAATGGCTTTAGAGCTCCTGAAATGCTTTCTAAAATTGAAAAAGCAGAATAGACCCACTAGGGCAAAACTGATCAGTTTGTGATTCTGACTGCACCAGCCTGATAAGGAAGTATTTTGAGCCAATCAAAATTAGACTCGACCCTAGAAGCCAAACTTTCAATTTTTAGAAAGTGTTGCCAGCATCCGTTTCAAAAGAAACCCTGAAAAAGTTTCTATTTTTAGAAAGTTTCTAAAAATAGCAATTTTCCTAAAAAGTAGGGATGAAAAACTAAGATCTGGGTTTTGTTGATTTGGTCACTCTGAGCACACCCAAATCGTCAGATTTAGAAAATTTCAAGTTTTTACCCCTCATGCAAGACATGCACACCCAAACTTTGTTCTCTATCTCTCCACCTCTCTTCTTCTTTTTGCGCTTGCAAGTACAAAGCACTTGTAAACACAGGCAAAGGGTGTCTTCCGTAATTTGTTGCAAGAGAAAAGTGGCGTAAGCATTCTTTTTCTTCAATAACAAGTTCACTTTGAAAGTATCCCGGAGCAAAGTCGCCATCGAAGTTGTCTGTTTGTGGTAAGACAACATTCAAAATTGGTGTTGGGGCTAAACTGGAACTAGGTGCAGCATCAGCATATCCCATAATCTGGTTCATTCTTAAGTTCTCAGGACATGTAGAACCGATGTGTTCATTGGTATCATGAAAGGAACAAAATACTGCGTGTGGTGCGGCTTCAACAATTTATCTTGGTTGAGGTGCGAGCAACCATGGCCTGTAACTGTTGTAAGGCTGAAAATCATTTCTCCTTGGCTGATACGGCTGCTGAGGTTGGTACTATGGTGGTGGTAGTGCAAGCATTTCATTGGCTACCTTCTATAGTTGTGGATCAATAGAACTCTGAACTAGAGGCCTGATTGAATCCTTCTTCATTATGCCGGAAGTAATCATATTATCCTCCAACTCGATGGCGTGTTCTTGCACATCTGTCAATTCTGTATGTTTTTTCGTCTTCAAGAAGAAGGCTATCTTGCTACAAACTCCCTCATGGGCTCGTTGTGCTCCATCTTCGAAATTGCAAGTTGAGCAAACAACCAATGACTATATTCAGCGAGCTTAAATCTCACAAAAAAATTCTCGCTCATAGTTACCCAGCTTGTGATAATGCCCGACTCCAAGTGATTGAACCAATCAGCAGCATTCCCAACAAGAGTCTCCACAAAGAGACGAACTGCGATGTCTTCATGAGCCATGTGCAAAATGGCGCAGGCTATTGAGAAGGCGGAAAGATGATCATCAAGATGTTGAGTTTTGTCACCGTGAAACCGGGGAAAGTGCTTCCTTGACCCTTTAGTTAACTCATGATGATCCTGCAACGCCAAAGGTCCAATGATGTTACCCCAAGGTAATGGGGGTGGACGTCTCAGATTCCTGCCAGCATTATTGTTGTTATCACCCATTGCTTCTGGCTGGATCACGCAATAGGGTGCCAGATGGTCATTCCCATGTCATAAACATAAGATTTCTTGAAGTTTTATGCCTTGTGCCCCACGGTGGGCGCCAGAAAACTATTGGCATTTTAATTCGCACCTCTAGAATGCGAATTAGAAACAGACAGCTATGTGCAGTAACCTGCTCTTCAAATTAGGAGGGGAAGCTCCCTCTTTGCTGATGTTGTTAAAAAGAAAGTAAACTAAAACTAATCTGCCTATCTTTTTGTTCAACTAAGAGCACAAGGTTATAAAACTCAAGCGCCGTAGCTAAGATTTTTTGTTTTAGAAGTTCAACTACGACCAAGACAACTCTAATGACGTTTCTAACTTCTCAAGTAAATGCAGAGCAAGAGAGTTAGAAATGGACAAGGAAGGATCTTCTGACCAAATGCTTAGATAAACTCTTCTTCCAACATACATCTACTTACTTTCAATGCAAGCTGAAATGGAGATCATATAAGCATAACACAATAAACAGAAATTTGAGACATTATATCAGGGCAAAATAGGCACAAGACTTTATTTCTCAAATCTCAGGAACAAAAGGTTACACAAAACACATGCACTGAACAAGAACTTGCAGCTAAAGAGGCTTGCAAACTTGCTCTTGCACAAAGTGAACTGACACTGAATAACAACTTGCTGCATTACAGGCTTGCAATTTGCTATCACAATAACCATTGAAAATAAATGAGCAAGGTTGCTCTTATTTATAGGCAAGCAGAGGAGTAGGGAACCCTAAAATCTCCTTGCTTTTACAACTAAGACTTGCTGAGCAAGCAAGCTTTATTTCTAAAACTAAAGAAGATAACATCTAACACCTAAGAAAGCATGAAATCAGGAAATGCCAACTATTACAATTTATCTTCTTTCTCTTCTTCAAAGAATAGATAAGAATTGTTCCGAGAATAGAAAGAAAGCGGAAAGAAAGCTTCTAGATGAAAGTTGCTTGAAACCTCGTCCACATCTGCCAAAAAGTTGATTTATTTCTTGATTTTAAGTGGAGGGTGCTGCTGAAAATAGAATGTTGATCTGCCTTGAAAAAGCAATTTCTCCGAAAAAAGCTGGGACTCGGGTTTTGTAGAAAATCACATTCCAAAGAAACCCAAAAGCTCAAAAACTAAAAAAGCAAAGTCTATCTTGAAAAAGCAGCCAAAAAGCAATTTCTAAAAGAGGGAAAATTTTCTCAATGTTGAAGAGGATGAAAAAGAGAGAGACCCATGTGATCAGAAATGGAAAAAGCTAAGCCATTGCTTTGAAAAAGCCATGCCCTAGAAGTTGGGAGCTTGAAAAAGCATTCCTCCTTGCTCACTAATCCTGAAACCACGAAGAACACTGAAAAAGCATGTCATTTGAGTCTTCAAATCTTCGTTGAGAAGAAAGGGAAAATCTTCTTGCTTTGGACGCCAACCTGCAATAATGAATAATGAAAGACAAAAGCTCTCTTTAAATAAAATGAGGCTTGAGAGAATCCGCTTTCTTTTTTGCTTTAAATCCTTTGGAGCTTATCCGAAGCATGTTCATCGAACGTAGCCATTGTTTGGAATGATGGAGGATGAAACTTGAAAATTTGATTAAGGCATGAATTCTTGGGCACCTCTCTTGGACTGAGGCGCTTTTGCTTGGAAAACTTAGCCAAATTTTCAACATTTTCAACTTTTTTGCTTGATTTTAACCTCTGTTTGATCTTTGATTTCTAGATGCTCGGAGGATCCTGTGAACTGACGAAGTGATCCATCGCAAAGCCTGACTGATTCTAAGCAAGTTATCCTAGAGGCATCTTTGGATAAAAACTTCATTTGACCCCTTAAAAAGTTGGGCGCCCCTGGCTACCTAGGGCGCCCATGATCACCAGTGTTAGTCATTTTTTTGTTCTTCATTTTCTCCATGTTTCCCTTTGATCTTCTGATGAATCCTTAATTCCGGGAGCTAAACTGATCAGATCGGCTGGCTGACTGCTCCGTTGGATAGCTTGGCTGAATCTGACGAGGTGATCTTGGAGACTGCAACTACAAATACTATCATCTGAGGCCTCAAAATCTTGGGCGCCCTTCTCTTTCTAGGGCACCCATGTTCACTAAGACATTTTTCATGTTTTCCATATTTCAAGCTCATCTCCTCACCTTCAGAAGATCTTGCCATTTCGAATGAACCGAACGTCTGATGGACTGATGGCTAGACTTGTTGCGGAGCTGAGAAGATTCTGAGAGGGGTCTTCTGGAAGCACGGACTCCCAAAAGCTAAATCTCAAGGGTCAAAAGCTTGAGTGCCCTTCTTGACTGGAGGCGCCCAACTTCACCAGAGTTAGTTTATTTCTTGGATTTTCCATTTTGCTTTTGACTTCGAATATTCTACCTAAATTTCTCCCTCTGTTTTGTCTTCAGTATCTGACGACTGCCAACTCCGATTGACGTGTTGATGGTTGCGTTGGCAAGCTACTTCAAAACTGATGAGATCATGCTGGAGGTGTCGTTGGCAAATTCATTCGTTTGGACCTCCAAAAGCTTGAGCGCCCTTCTTCACCAAGGGCGCCCATCTCCACCATACTTAGCCATTTTCGCCTGATTTTCAACCTTCAAAGTTGATCCTTCATTTTGTGTCTTCTGTTCAATTTGGATTTGTCGGTGATTGCCAAGTCTTGTTCAAACGGAGGTATCCATTACGAAGCTGACGATATTCTAAAAAGATTGAACACAACTGCAAACCCTACTGGCTGGATTTAGGCTTCCAAAAGGTTGGGCGCCCTTCTTGACCAGGGGTGCCCAAGTCCTCCAAACTTAGAAAATTCTCTGATGTTCTCTTGATTTGCATTCAGCTTCTTGGTTTCAACCCTCTGTTTGACCTCGATTCTCAAATGACTAGTTGATCTAACGGCTAAGCTGATGGAATCACTATGGAGCTGGAAGGAATCTAATCAACATTGCCTGGGAGCACAAACCCTAATTCTGTCATCTGATGCCCTGAAAAGAGGGGCACCTATTTCCTCCAGGGGCGCCCATGGCTGACAGTGTTAGCCAAAATTTCACCATTTTCAACCTTTGCAGCTTCTTCCTTCGTTCTTCGTTCTTCGTTCTACGTGCACGTCCAACATTTCAATGTTTGCATTTGACACCTGGCAGCTGGCTAGTCTCCATTAATGGCTTCAAAGCTCCTAAAATGCTTTCTGAAATTGAAAAAGCGAAATAGACCCACTAGGGCAAAACTGATCAGTTTGTGATTCTGACTGCACCAGCCTAATAAGGAAGTATTTTGAGCCAATCAAAATCAGTCTCAACCCTAGAAGCCAAACTTTCTATTTTTAGAAAGTTTTGCCAATATCCATTTCAAAAGAAACCTAGAAAAACCCAAAAGAAAATTCTATTTTTAGAAAGTGTCTAAAAATAGTAATTTTCCTAAAAAGTAGGGATGAAAAACTGAGATCTGTGTTTTGTTGATTTGGTCACTCTGAGCAGACCTTGATCATCAAATTTAGAAAATTTCAAGTTTTTACCCCTCATGCAAGACATGCACACCCAAATTTTGACCTTTTTTGACAAATTTGACAAGACTCTTACTCATTTCTTCAAAATGCCTAAGTGTAGCAAAAATTTTAATTTGGGGTACAACAAAATTGTAATTTGTTTTGTACTGGATAATAAAATCATTGGGTGCCTGAGTTTCTGTGGATGTAGCCCATATTGGGTGAACCACGTTAAATTTCTGTGTTGATCTCTTTTGTGTTATTCTTCATTGTTATTTCTAGGTTATTTAATCTACATATAATTGCTAATGTTTATTGCTCCAATCTGCCTTAACACTAACAATTCTAATTTCTTTTGCCATGTTGCAAAAGCATTTCATCCATGGTATCTCATTAATAATTGTAAATATCTATAGATCATAGTAGATTCTATATAACATATGGAGACAAAAGATATGACCATCACTTGCTTTAATAACCCATCCAAAAACTTTTCATGTGAAGACATTCAGTGGTGACTCACTACATTTATAGGACCAACCTCCTTAATTGCTTCCAGCCTTCCATGATCCCATCAACAATGTATTGGTTCTTCCTATTCAAGCCAAAGTCAATTTCATTTAAAAGAGACATACACTCCAGTTCATCAATAGTCTATTAGCTGCACTTATTTATTCATGTAAGGTAAAGGATGCACCACAAGTGCTCCAACTGAAATAAACAAGCTCCAATGTATTTTCCAAAAAAGTGCTCCAACTGAAATAAACCGACCTCCTTCATGCTATAATATGCCCATCTTTGCTGCAAAGCCCCAAACTAACCATTGGAGGAAGAAATAGGTATGATAAAATGAAAATAGATGTTTTTTAAATATATTTTCAGGTCAAGAGTTACTTTTAGGTTTTTCCTTTCTTTTTCTTCTTTTTTGGAATTGTTAGTACATTAAAGTTCTTTTTTTTTTTTTGCATTGACATTCAAAATGGCTCTTGAATGTTTCCAGACTGGAAGACACATTTAGTAGGGGGCGGGGGGGCAAAGCATTTATGCCAGTCTAGAATTGTCACACAAAACCAAATACTGGTTCAGCATTTTGCAGGTGCTTCAAATATCCCCATCCCTACATCCAGGATTCCTGTTAATCACATGGTTATTAAAAATTTAAAAGTTCATGAGATGTACCCAAACAAACACTGGATAGAATGACACAAAAAAATTGAAATAAACAGCAGCATATGGTGCAATAGAGAAATTTAGAGCAGATTTGGAAGTCTAGATGATTGTGTGGTAGCAGCAATATGGTGAGTGTGAATATTTGCATATAACTGAAAAGGAAATGTTCTTTTGATTTAAGCATTTATCACATACACACCTCTTCATAACTATATCAGTCTCCATAAGGAATTCCTGGACTAAAATCAAACCTCAGACACAAATTACAACACATATTGGAACATCCATTTTCATTTTGAAAATATGCAATTTTTCACCAAAGTTGCTATATTGGCAGATGACTTTACAGGTGTGATAGTCCAAGCATTGGAAGCAAACATGTATGGAGATAATTCCCTAATAGAACATGCATGAATAACAATGGTATTAAAGCCACTCTTGTAGCATCATGGGAGAAGCCCTAGCAGTGACAGAATTTATACGAAGAGGTACAGAAATTAATCAACATCTGGGCTTACAAAAAATTTATTATGAGAAATCTCCTAAAGACATTTCTTTTCCAGCATACATTAAGCTTTATGGAGGAAATAAAAGAAGGTTTCTCTAAGAACTCAAATTTCTATGATGGAAGCTGTAAGAAAATATAAAAAATAGTCCAGTCCGCGAAATTGACAGTGAGGATGAGGTTCTTAATAATAGTCCTTAGATATGAGGTTGACAATGAAGATGCAGGAGAAGGCTTGCTCGATTGCTACAGTCAATATCCACTTAAAATGTTCACCTAAAGATGCAAGTGTGGCAATATTAATCTCACAAAACCTCCAAACAGCTATGCTGTAGATGCTGTAGAGATGGTAATAACTGCTTTGGCTAATCTGCTTCCAGATGGATGGACTGTTGAGAAAGCTCTTTCAGATGATATTATTCCACGGTTAACCCATGTTGGGAGAAAGGACAATCAACAATATGCAACATTCAGCTAATGTATCTGCTAGATTCGCATGTCATGGTCGTCATGTGTTCATTGAGGCACTTCACTATTTTAGAATTGTTCTTCAATTGGCCTCTTTTCTTTCTACCACAAATTTTGAAGGCAAGATTAAAGCAAAGGATCTTAAATCATTTTCTTTATTGACAAAAGAAAAGTGCATTGAAAAGACTAATCACCCTCTATGAGTTGTACATGTTAAAAGGAAATTACTGTTTTAGCCACTGGTTACCTGTTCAGAAGTTGGCCTTCCAACTATTGAAGAAAGGGTCATCAAAGTTCCTTCTAGATTGTGCCAACTTCAAAAAGTATTTTGTGTAGATACAATTGTTGAAGCATTCAGATCAATTATTGGAATGGGTAATAAAGTAGTACATTCTACTTGTGAGGTGAAAGCTAGAGAAATTGTTCTCATCTATATGGCCAACCAACATAGAGAGATGAGATTAAAAGTTTCCACACAGTAAATATATTCCTATCATAACTTGCTTCAAAAAGAATATAACTGATAATTGTCTTTGATAATTTGAATTAGAAGGCATGGTTCACCAAGAGAAGAAGCTCAAAAAGAATTTGAAAAGGCTTGCAAATTCTTCAGCATCCAGCTCTACAATAGTTTTGAGGGAAAAGCAATTACAAAAGCAAGCATCACCATGATACCAGTTTGTATTTAAAATGAAAAATAAAGATATTATTTAGTGAACTGGAAAAACATAATAATAATTCAAATATACAATCAAGGACAATTATTTTTCATGGCACTGGCATGGGAGTCACAAGCAATCTGTTGTAAAGATCATATATATAGAATCTTGTTATAGGAGTTACGAAAGCCAATGAGAGAATTACAATTTACAAGTGTTTAGTAGTTTCCTATCACATATCCAAAACAAACAAGATATAAAAAGGCTTTAAAACTTAGAGTAGAAGATGGCTTGGATGTCTTCGACATTTCCAAATGGTTGCATACTTGCATATAATAAATCCGTGGAAGGACTGTTTGAAGCCAAGTGCAACACCCATACACTCTGGGATTGGACTTTAATTGGCAATGATACCAGTGATACATTCTTGGGAAAGTTTTATTGATTTTGTGCAATTCCCATGTAGAACATGTCTCTACTTAGTTTTCTTTCAAGTTTTTATCTGTATACTTCGCTGTCAGAATAAATTTCACACTACCTTGGGAAAACATGCAGTGGAATCTCACCCCCTAGATCAGTGAGACAAGTTTGGCAATTTCTAATGTGAAACCAATAAAATTAGAAAAAGTGATAAGGCACATAAAGCTTAGGCAAAGGCGTACAGTTTAATCGTTAACAACAGCAAGCCATAAAGGGCAGGCTCACCACATGCACAGCTTGGTCCTATGCCTAAGGCTCCTGTTGAGGATACTACAGTTATACCATCTACTTCACCCACGCAGCAGCAGAAGACTTTTCTGAGATTTAATCATAGAAGAAAATTTATGATTTGTAATTTTTGTTGATATTGAAACTTGAAGTTCACATGTATTGAAAGTTTGAACTTATTTTTTGGCCTATGAAGTGTGTCGAACTCTATTTATGTATGAAGGAAATCAGTAATATGATCCATAAATTCAGTTATATGCACATTTTTAAAGAATATTTTTAAAAGTATTTTTTAGTTTTTCATAAACTTGCCAAGTCCTGAGTTTTTAAAAATTTTGGGTCAGCCAAGTAACTGCCAAGTCTGAGTTTTTAAACTATGCTATATATAAGAGAAGTCCCCTCCTAAGGAATTCCCAGCTGAGAAAAACAGGTATCAAGTCATAAAAGTTTGCAGGTGGCTTCTTCCCCACTGTATTTGGCTTCAGCCAGAGAGAGAGAGACATTTGTTCTAACTCTTCCAGCTGATAGGTCCTGAACCAAAAGTAAATATATAACCAAAAGTGCTCTTCTAAGTTTATAACTATCCAAATCCCCTACATAATCAGCATCACAATAACCAACCAAGTTAGGGGAGCTGCCTAGTGCATAATTAATGCCAAGATGTAGAGATCCTTTGGCGTATCAAAGGATAAGCTTGGCTGCTTGAAGATAAAACATCCAAGGAGTCTGCATGAAACAAGAAACAAGACTGACAACAAGGGAATGTTCAGCCAAGCAAGTGAGATATATGAGACTTCCCACCAATGAACTATAGAGTAGTATCCACAAGAGGAGACTTGGGAGAAGAGCTTGCTTATAATTGTGTCCCTATGGATAAAGGAGGGAGGGGAGGGTTACAGTTTTGCATATGTAGCAAATCTAAAGCGTGCTGATGTTAAGAAAGGAAAATGCTGGAAAAGTCTTGAAATGATTTTAGTCCCCAAGAAATAATGGATTCCCATATCAAACATCTCAACGGAGACATGAAGCTTATCCTTAATGTCCTGGATTAGGGATGCCATAGCCCCAGTAATAATCATGTCATCAACATAGAGAACATTGATCAAAAGAAGATTGTTCCAATCGACACAGAGATCATAATCTCCTTTGCAGTACACAAAGCCTTCTAAAATGAAGAACTAGTGTATCTTTTCATACCATGCATGAGGGGCTCACTTAAGCCAATAAATTGATCTCCAAAGTTGACAAACAAGTGGCAAATAAAATTCCTTCTGAAAACCAATAAGTTGTTCCATGTAGATCTAATGCAAACCTTCAAGAAGAAATGTTCTCTTAAAATTCCTCTAATGAACCACCAACTTGAAGGGCTGCTAAAGAGAGAACTACCCAAACAGTATCAATGTGTGTGAAACTAGAGCAAATGCCTGATTGTAGGTGATCTGGTGCTTGGACTCCAGATCTCCAATGATTACTTGCAGTATTGGGCAGATTAGTTGCTTTTGACCAGACTTTGACTAAATGATTTCAGAATGAGGTCAGCCTCAAATTCAAAGATCATACCTCAAATAATTTTTCTTAAGCTTCAAAAAATGCAACGAAATCAAACAAATTACAAAGAATTGTGCCCTGTCAAGCAAATTTATGAAAAAACCCTAGAAGTGCAATAAGTTAATGAAAAACAATCACAGATAGCTGAAATTTGGACTCTAGCTCCCTTATATGGATCCTTAACTACTCTGAAAAATTGCAAAAAAAATCACTATGGTCTGCAAGATATGCATGATTCTTGAAATTAGGGTTTCTTTGGAAAACATTTTTGGGATTGAGATGTCTTGAAAGACTCACCTATTTAGATACCATGAAGAAATTAGCAGATATACACCCTTAGGAATGATGATACCAACTTTAACAAGAACAGAATGATGTGGAAAAGGAGACGAAGACATATGATGGTGTAACACTTTATAAAACTTGATGAGAAAACAATGGGTTTGGATGTATATAATACACATTCAATATAATTATATACATATATCAAAGGAGGTCAGCCGAGCCCATATCCAAATGAAGCTGGCCTAAATAAGGCACTTACCCTAAAATACATAAGAGAAAACATAGGAAGGTCCAAGACAAAATTATAAACTCTCACAAGGACCATCTTATCTAGTCTCAAAATATGATCAATTAAATGCATTAGTAACGGCACTATTTCAATTCAAAGAGAACCATCATTTGATCTAGTTCTTATTAATTCATAACATTAGCAGAAGTAGCCACTGCATAACTTACTAGATAAAGGCAACTGTTCACATCTGCTCCGTGGTTATGAAGAGAAGGGGGAAATGTTATAAAATAAAGATTCATTAATCATAATATCCAATGGGATTGTGATTCGCTTATGAGCATTTGATAAAGAATGTGGTCGTACGTTAAGCCATAAAATACAATTGATTGATGCGAGCAAACTTCCGATTAAGTGCAAGTCTTGGACGAGAGAACAATGCAAAAGCTGGTGCTTGCCAATGTAGCTAGATGTAATATTAAACTTGCCCCTTCAAGAGATTGTGTGAGCGCCGTTCTACTAAAACTTAAGAGGTTTTAGAAAGCTTCTAAAAATTAGACATCTGAAAACAAAAGACTGCTAGTTTAAGGAAAAACTTATTATAGCGAGCATTTTCATTCACTTATAGAAAGAACGCTCAACTTCTCAAAATAAATTTTACCCCAATTATGCTCACAAGATTAGTTAAAATGTGAATAAACGTGAAATAAATGACCAAAAAAATCGAGGGCAACAGGCAAACATTGATTTACCTCAGCCTGCATGCCAGCATGCCTTCTCACGCCAATGGCATCATACATAACTATAAGACTGAATCCCAGGCAAACAGGGAACAGAGCATCACTAACCCCATGACAAAGGGCCACAGAAGTTGTAAGGGCACAACATAGAGCAGAATGAGAAGAAGGCATTCCTCCTGAACTCACAAACATTTTTAGGTCCCACCTCCTTTCCACGACAAAGGTTGTCACGACCTTAAGCATTTGGGCAATTGCCCATGCTAAGAGACCAGACATGAATGTTGGGTTTGCCCATAATGTCTCCAAAACAGGGCTAATCTTCTGCTTGGCCATTAAAGTTGTACTCATAAGAGCCATTCCTATGCCACCTTGCTGTAAGAACCTACCATTTCCCAGCTCTGCTTCCTTCACCATATTCCTGCAGCCCTGCAGTCTTGCCATCCACTTTTTCACTGTTCTTTCTAGGATGTAAGGCCCCTTTTCCCCAGAAAACATTACTCTTCCTCTCATATTCTGTAAAACCAATGCCAAGGCTGCAAGCAATGGGGCCACCGGAGGAACCCCATGTATAAATGCCCAATTGTTGCCGCTGTTGCCATTGTCATTGTTGCTTTTAACCACTGAAATTCTCGTGCAATGGTAGTGATGCCTTGAGGACCAACTGGGGACTGAGATTTTGTTGAAGTGTTTCAATTTGAGAAAATCGGTGCCACCAATCTTGAAGCCATTGTGCAATGAGGAGTGCCAGTAATCAAGTCTCAGGCTACGAAAAGCACCCATTAAGTCTAAATGAATCAAATGACATTTCGGAGGAGACCCAATTCAAATATTCTGGCGAAAAACATATCGTGTTGGGCACTGCTGAGCAACGAAGGCATTCATGCTTCCGGGCCTGCATGTATGGGAATAATTTTAGCGTGTCCCCAGATAAGGAGAGGAAGGTCGAAATTGTGCTCTCTTCAAAGGCATCTGAAATCTTGAGCCGCATATACCAAACGCCTTTTCTTTATATACAGTTAGATTTCATTCTTAATCCACCACCCAATAACGTGATTAATCGGTATTATTTGCCAATTCAGTTTCATTATGCTCCCTATAAAAGCACGGAAGGAGTTTTATGAGAGAGGTAACTCAAAAGAGGGTGGCAACTTCAATAGGTAGTTTCGGTATTTTTCGAGTTTTTTTTAAGGTTAAGGAAAAGGATATTAGTACTTGTTCTTGCAATCAATTTTGTTTAATTAATTATTAATAAAAAAAATTAAAGTAAATAAGAAAAATATATTCAATAAATATTTATATTTTTTAAAATATAGATGTAATATTTATAATTTAAAAATATATCAAAATTATTTATCATGAATATCATTGATCTAAAATTTTAAGTGTTATGGTTCAATTTCTACAAATGATAAATTTTTTAAGATTTTTTTTTTGGATATTATTAACAATTATTTGAAATATTTGGAAAAGTTTCATAAATAAAACGATTTTTCTATATAAATACATAAATTTTATATTTATGTATGTAATATTTTTTTTAAAAATCTCAAAAAATATAGCAAATATTTTTTATATTAATATATATTGTAAAATTTTGATGTCTTTCTATTTAAAAAAAAAAATGTCTATTTAGAATAGTTTTTCATTTTCATCTATAATATTGTAAATAAAGTGATTTTTCTATATAAATAAATAAATTGTATATTTATATATGTAATTTTTCTTAAAATATAGTAAATACTAGCATATATATTTTTAATAAACATTTATAAATTTCGTTGAGAGATATCATTATGGGACATCTATTTAATATAATATTATATTATATTCTTATGAAAAGAAAAATATTAAAAGATATCGAAAGAAGATGATTTAAAAAGATAGTTTTTTTCTTTTTATGCATATGTATTTTTTCAGTTAATAATACTAGCAATCTCACCTTGGTGTGCAATGGGTATGTCCAAGAGGTGTGGAAGGTTAATTAGGGAAGATTTTGGTTTATCTATTGCATAAATTTGTGCAATACATGAGGTCAATTGGTAGGCCATTTAGCAAATGATGTTGTTTGTACAACAAAGATCTCAATGGAGAAGTGATAGCTTCAAATCAACTATGCATCCACTTACAAGGATCCAAACATGACTAAAACAAAACCTTTGAATTAAGAAGATGAACAATTTGTTACCGATAGGCTCATGTTATGTTTGCAATAGAGAAAGAGAGAGAGGAAAAGAGGGAAGGATAGAAAGAGGAAGATATAGAGGGGGGAGCAAGAGAGAGAGAGAGAAAGGTAAGGAGATAGAGATAGAGAGGAATATAGAGATGGAGATGGAGATGGAGAGAAGGAGAGGGAGAGGGAGAGATGAAGAGAGTGAGGAGAGATGGATAGATAGAGATAGAGGAGATAAATGGGAGAGAGAGGGAGAGATAGAAAGATAAAGATGGAGATAGGAAGTGATATAGAGAGAGGGAGAGAGAGGGAGAGATATAGGGGTAGCTCAAGAGATGGAGATATAATGAGAGAGAAAGGGAGAGGTGGAATAATAAATATGGAGAGATGGAGATAGAGAGGCAAAGAGATATAGATATAGAGGTCTAGGAAGAGGGAGGAGAGGGATAGAAATTGATAGATAGAGAGAGGGATAGATGTCTAGAGATAAAGGGGGGAGGATAGAGCGAGAGAGGAAGAGGCAAACAAATAGATAAAGAGATGGAGAGAGGTAGAGGGAGAGATAAAGATAGGGAGAGATAGGGAGAGATAGGGAGAGATAGGGAGGAAGATATAAAGAGATATAGAGGAAGAGGGGGAGGGAGAGATAGAGAGATAGAGATGGTGAGATAGAGTGATAAAGAGATGGAGATATAAGGAGATATAGAGAGGGGGGAAGGGAGAGACATAGAAATAAATAAACAAAGAGATGGAGAGAGGGAGAGATAGATATATGAGAAGAGAAAGGGAGATAGGTAGAGATAGATAGATATATTAGGGGATAGGAGGGAGGGAGAGAAGGAGATATTGAGAGAGATGGAGAGGGGGAGATAGAGAGGGAGGGAGAGAAATGGAGAGAGATAGGTAGAGGAGGTAGAGATAGAAGAGGGGAGAGAGAAGAGGGGGAGAAAGGGAGAGATAGCTCAATATATAGAGAGGGAGAGGGAGAGGGGGAGAGGGAGATTGAGAGAGAGAAATAGAGATAGAGATATAGAGTAGGAGATATGGAGGGAGATATGGGTTGAATAAGAGAGAGATAGAGGGGGGAGGGGGAGGGGGGGGAGAGAGAGAGGGGGGGGCAGGGAGGGAGACATGGATTGATATAGATAGAGGGATTGATATAGATAGAGGGAGTTATAGAGAGATGGAGAGGGATAGGGAAGGGGAGAGAGAGAGAGAGAGAGAGAGAAGGGAAAGAGAGAGAGTAGAATTTTTACATCTTTCATATACACATTCCTAGTGAATATGGCTACCAAGGGGCATCGTAATATGCTCCAACAAGATAATATGTATTTAATGTTTTATAATCTTATAAATTATTATTTTTAATGATAAAATAAATATATTTATTGTAAATTTAAAGGTAATTTTTTTAATAACATTATTTATTTATTTAAAATTTTGGCTTAAATAAAATAATATTTTTAATTTAAAAGTTAGTATTTAACTTGTTAATACAAATAATTATATTTTTAATTAAATAATTAAAATTTATAAATTTATTGTAAATTTAAATATTTCAATAAAATACAAAAATTACATGACCCAATTTTATTTCTCTCAAATTTATTGTTTTTAAAGAAAGACATCTATATTCCTTAATTCAAAGGTAAATAAAATAGCTCTATAATAACATAAATTAAAGACACCAAAGGTTTTGAATATGTATCAAATAAAATAATTCTATGTTAAAATAAAGACACCAATTTTTAAGATATGTAATAAATAAAATAATTATTTGATGAATAAAAAATAAATATATGTTTTTCAATCTTAAATACATCAATTTAAAAACCTAATCTATCTTAAATAAAAAATTAAAATAAACACTTCAAACATCTTTTAAATAAATATATTTAAGATATTTAGTTAATAGTTATCATCAATAATATTATATTGTAAAGATTCTATAAAATCACATGACATAGAAAGTGACTTGAAGATATTATTATATTGTAAATGAGCCTAAATTCTCTCCACTCCCTTTTCATTTGAGAAACATAGTTGTATGCAATGTGTAAATAGAAGCAAAACCCCCTACCAATGTGTTTACAGATAAATTAACTGCTATGAATAGAGATTTTGTTTATGCAAAGGATGAGACATCATTAAAGCCTTTGAATGTGCAATTATTTGCAAGTGTGAACTCTTTAGAGTTGTCATCTTTATGGCCTTTAACTATCATTATATGTAACATTATGGATGATTTCATCAATAATTTTAGTGATAAGTTGTTGAGGCCATCAATGGATCCATGGTTTGTGTTGGCTAAAAACTTTGCCCCCTTTCCATGTGTACAAATTTTGATGGCAAAAGAGATTGATGAAAACAAATGGCAAAGATCATTTCCATCATCTTGCATCCCTTCTAGAATAGGTTGAGCCATCAATTACAAAAGTCAATCGGTTGGGTTCATATAGGGAATGTATTCGATGTAATTAAAATATTATTATTTTTTCAATTATTTATCATAAAAGAATTTTTTTAACTAACATAAAATCATCTTTTCTAATATCACCAATAAAATAAATAATTATTGCTTTTTATTATTTGATTTGTTGTATTCCAATTTGAAATTGCTTCAAAGGAAATAAAAGATGCTTTTATGATCATTTTTTTTTGTTTTGTGAACATAGACTATCAAACCCCATCTTAAGTCATAAATGTCTCTTGGCGTAGAGAAAATCTAAAGAAAATCAATTAGCTATTTTCTAGAGATTTAGATTCACACTATTAAAATAATAAAACTAACAATTGCACCTTGGTGTGCAATGGGTACACCGAAGAAGTGTGGAAGGTCAATTAGGGAATATTTTGGTTTATTTTTTACATACATTTGTGTAGTATACATGAGATCAATTAATAGGCTATTTAGAAAATAATGTTTGTGCAACAAAGGTCTCCATGGAGAAGTGATAGCTTCAAATAAAATATGTATCCACTTATAGGGATTTGAACACAACTAAAATAAAACCTATGAATTAGGAAGGTAATAAGGCTCCATTACCAATAGGCTCATGTTATGTTCTCAATAAGGAGAGAGAGAGAGAGGGAGATATGGGGATAGAAAGAGGGAGAGATTAGGGGGAAGAGAGAAACAAATAAAGAGGTGAGGAGTAAGAGATTGAGAGGAAGTTAGAGATGGAGATAGAGATGGAGTGGAGATGAAGATGGATATGAAGATGGGGATGGAGATGTAGGAGAGGGATAGGGAGAGAAGGAGAGGGAGAGATAAAGAGATAGTACAAAAGGATAGATAGATATGGAAGAGATAAATATATAGAGAGGGGGAGAAAGGGAGAGAATGAGAGAGGGAGAGAGAGAAATATAAAGATAGAGATAGGAAGTGATATATAGAGAGGGATAGAGAGAGGGAAAGATATAGAGGTAGAGAGAGATGGATAAATAATGAGATAGAGATAGATGGAGATATGAGAATTTAAGTATGAAGAGAAAGAGATAGAGATAGAGCTATAGATAGGGAGAGAGAAACAAGGAGTGTGTGTGTACGAGTAAGAGAGAGGTATGGAGAGAGAGATAGAGAGGGGGATAGATATGTATAAATGGATAGAGAGGGAAGTAGATGGAGGGAGAGAAATAGAGATAGGAGAAAGAAGTAGAGAGATATAGAAAGAGGAAGTGATAGGGAGAGGGAGAAAGGAAAAATAGGGATATAAAAGAGAGATAGAGAGATAAATATAATTTGGGAAAGATAGAGGGTGAGAGAGAGAGAGAAAGACAAAGAGGGATAAATATAAATGGAGAGGAGAGAGGAAGAGGGAGAGAGAGATGGAGATAGAGAGAGGGATACAATGAAAGAGGGGGAGATTAAGAGATAAATATAAATATATAGGAAGTGATATATAGAGAGAGAGATAGAGAGAGGGATATATATAAATAGAGAGTAGGAGAGATGGAGTAAACAAGAGAGAGATAGAGATAATGAGATATAGATAGAGAGGAAGAGAGGGAGATAGCAAGATAGAAATAGAGGGGACAAAAGCAAGAGATAAAGGAGGTGATATAGAAAATTAATAGAGAGGGAGAGAGATAGAAAGAGGGGAGAGATAGAGATAGAGAGATAGAGAGATAGAGATAGAGATAGAGATAGAGATAGAGATAGAGATAGAGATAGAGATAGAGATAGAGATAGAGATAGAGATAGAGATAGAGATAGAGATAGGGATAGAGATAGGGAGGGAGAAATAATGAGTGTGTGTGTGAGTGAGTGAGTGAAAGAGATATAGAGATATAGATAGGGAAGGAGAAACAAGGAGTGTGTGTGTGTGTCTGAGTGAGAGAGATGTTGAGATATATATAGAGAGGGAGATATATATAAATAGACAGAGATTGAGGGAGAGAGGGAGAGAAATAGAGAGAGGATAGAGAAGTTGAGAGATATAGAAAGAGACAGTGATAGGGAGAGAGGGGGATGTATGAATATATATATATATATAGTGGGAAAGATAGAGGGGAAAGAGAGAAAGAGATGTAAGGAGAGGTAAGGATATAGAGATGGGGAGAGATAGAGAGGAAGATAAATATATGGAGATGGAGATGGAAATGTAGAGAGAGGGGGGAGAGATAAGCATAGATATAAAGAGGGGGATACAAAGAGAGAGGGAGAGAATGAGAGAGGGAGATATGGAGATATGGAGGGATAGAAATATAGAGAGAGGTATAGAGAGGGAGATATATAGAGAGAGGTAGGGAGAGGTACATATGGGGAGATATTATAGAGAGATATGGGAAGATAAATCTAGATATATATCTTTATATCTTTATCTCCCTCTCTATCTTTATATTTTTTATTATCTCTCAATCTCTCTCTTCCTCTCTCTATTTCTCTCTATATTTGTTTTCTCTTCTCTCTTCCTCTATATATATTTCTCGCATTTCTTCTATCTATTTACCTCTCCCTATCTTTCTCCCCTTACTATTTTCTACTATCCCTATTTATCTCCCCCCTCTCTCTCCCTTTCCCTTTTTGATCTCTCTCTCTCTCTCTCTCTCTCTCTCTATATATATATATATATATATATATATATATATATATCTTTATCTCTCTATCTCTCTCTTTATGTGATTATATCCACCTATGTCTCCTCTTCTCTTTTCATCTCTCTTTATTTATCCTTCTTCCTCTCTATATCTTTGTCTCTTCATACTTATTCCTTTATATGTATGCCTCTATTTTTGTATCTCTATCTCTATTTTTTCTCTCTGTATCTCTTTGTCTCTCTCTTTATTTCTATATTTCTCTCTTTATTTTCTCCCTATATTTTCCTCCTAAGTGTGTAATGGGTACACTGAAGAGGTTTTAAAGGTGAATTATCATATCCTTAATCAAATTACATGCTACCCTAAGCATAACTCCCTAGGGTGTGTTATCCTTGGATTGTTAGCATGAAACAACTAATCAAAAGTCACCTTCTCTCTCACACTCTATAAATTTTAATTTGTATTTTAAGTTTGAAATCCATTTTATTATATAAATTATAACAAAAATCCAAAATAGAATTAATCTACAATAATTAAATTTTTAATAAGATAAATAATTATAAATTAAATTAATTCTAATAATTTTTAATTATTATTTGTAATTTCATAAAAATACATACATAATAAAAATAAATTTCAAACTTAAATATAAATTAAAAACTAAAATAAAATAGTGGGTGGTAGGGTTGGCGAACCTCCACGGTGGCAAAGGGTTTGGGCTAGGTTGCCACAGTGGCAATTGACGGGGGTCTAAGGAGCCAAGTTGGTGTGTCAATACGTGGGGAGGAGTTGGTGTTAGGTCAACAAGCTGGGAGGATGTTGCCGAACGGATTTGGTTTAGTTTCCAATGCAAGGTGATGATGGTTTTAAATGGAAAGGAGCACTCTCTTTTTAGAGAGGACATCTAGCATGAAGTTGGAGTACGGTTGATGGCGGGTGATGGCCTTGGGGATCCAGGCTTATTTATGGTAGGAACGAATTACTTTTTGCATTTTGTTTCTGTGTGTTTGTGAATTGGTTGTGGGTTGCTCTGCCTCTCGAGTTGGGCATCTATGGTGAGGGGCAAAGAATGGTGAAGTGCTCCAAGTTCTTAATTGAGGTCTCGGTGGCGGGTGTAGCTCATTTTGGGGCTAACACCCCTATCTCCCTGTGATCGTCGGTGAGGCAAGCTTCCTTTAGGGAGGTCTTGAACCAGTGCCTAAAAAGGATTCTGGTGAACTATGATCCTTTGGTGCTCACGGTGGTAAAAATGGTGTTGGGTTCAAGACACATTGAGTGTGTGAAGTATGGGCATGATAATTTGCATGTTTCATCTCATTTTCTTGCCTTGTTGCTAGACAATTTGGAGCTGAAGGTGGAAGCTAAAAGGTTGTTGGTTAAGTTGTTTAGGAAGGACCTGTATGAAAATGTCGACGATGTTCTTTGGGTGGTGATTGAAGGTCAAGGTTGTCTACGACCCTGTGAAGTGGAAAGGGTGCTTTCGGAGGACACGGTGAAAATTTATCCCTTCCTTATGGACTTGCAGGGTCCAGGGCTGATGAGGCATAAGTCATTGGCGGCGGTGGCAATTATCTTCCTCAAAAAATTCTTCGGGCTAATGGCGGTGGATAAGGTGGAGTGGAAAGCAGAGTTTGAAGAATTTGTTATTTTGAATAAATTCCTGCAAGGTGGTGTTGTAAGCTCTCTAGTTGGTTGTAGTTTTTTATGATCTGTTTGTTTCTTTGGGTGGTTTTTTGCTGTGTTTTGTTCTTGCTCGGGTTTGGCGTGGTATGGTTTAGGTTGCTATGTTTTGCAGTGGTCTGTAATGGGGGTTGGTTTGGTGATTTTAGTCTGTTGTCCTGGAAGTTTTTTGTTTGTTGGTGGTTTCTTTGAGGGCTAGTTCTCCATGGTTTATTTTGTCCACATACCTGCTTAGCAGATGGGTGTATTCGACTTTCTTTTAATAATATAAACTAGCTTATGTATCTAAAAAAAAAACTAAAATAAAATAAACTAAATAGAAAGTCAAAATATATCAAAATCCAAATATTAATAAACATAATAATTTTTAAAAATTAATAACAAATAATAAACTTATTAAATTAATAAATGATTAAATCAAAAATAAAGCTTTTTTTTTAATTTATTAGAATTAAAATATTAATAAAATATATACCTAAAAAAATATAATTAATATATTACAAATAATATTAAAATAAACTCTATATTAATTAAAAAAATATTATAAAACATTATTAAATAAACTAAATTTTAGAAACTAAAACTATATTTCAAATAAAACATTAAAAATAAAAATAAATTAAATTATAAAACATTTTTAAATAAACTAAATTTTAGAAACTAAAATTATATTTCAAATAAAACATTAAAAATAAAAAATGAATTATATTTAAATTATTAAAACTAAAATTCTAACTTTTATATTAAAAATTACAAGTAACATTAAACTTAAAAAGTGAAAATAAATAAATGTTATTTATTTTTACTTTTTGGATTTGATTCTTTTATGTATACAAATTGTTATTTTTTATTAAAAAAATCTCTCAAAAATCAATTAGCTTCTTGGTCTCACCTCTTAACCACATTCTTGCCAAACTACGACTAAAAATGGGGGGACGGGAATTCTAGGTTATACATAGAATGCACTAAATGGTTACACAAGAAATGGTTACACCAAAAACACTTTCCATAATTACCACAAGAAACGGTTATGCTAGAAACACTTTCCATAAATGTTGCATATTAAAATAATATTAAATACCTTAAATGAAGGGTGATGATTTCAAGATCTCTCCTTGATTTAAGGTAGAGTTTTTCTGAAGAATGCCATTGTAAAATGTCTCTCAACGTAAAAATAATTATTTGTTACAAGAAGTTTATTTTTAATTTAATTTATATATATATATATATATATTAAAAAATAAAATATATTATATTAAATTATAGGTTTGATTTGTAGTAGACATAAGTGCAACTAAATCTCTCATTCAAATCAATAATTGTTAAATATTAATGAAACAATGATTATAGATGGTATGATTTTTCCAAAGTTCATGAATGACAGAGTAAACACTTTTGGATTAAACTGTGTATGCTATTTTGAATCGACATTTGGAACCACACTCCAATGATTCTTCATAGGAATAGGGTAATGAAGAATATGATTGTAGAGGTGACCTTAAAAAGAGTTAAGTGATGGGAGAGGGTAGGGAAGGAGGAGATTGGAAAATAAAGTAAAAGTGAAAATAGGCAAAAAAAAATGATTAAAACATAGAAGAATGAATAATATAGTAATATGATATAACACAAATAAATGGATAAAAAAGGTTAAAGGTTAATGAATAAATAATTGTAAGAGAATTATAAAGATGAATTATATAGCAAAATGATTGAGGAACAATTATCAAAATTATTAAAAGAAATGAAGGAATATATAAAGGAAAATATACTACAACTTAAAACAATAATAATTTAATTAAAGAAGAAAGATAAGATTATATATAAAATATAAATTGGAATAAATGATTCAACTAAAATATAAAAAAATAGATGGTTAAAATACAAAAGGTTATAATATATATAACCTATAATATATATTAATAAAAATAGATAAAATCATAATAATTTATATAATATATAATAATATATATAAATATATATTAAAGTGACAACCTACAAAATAAAATAACCTATAATATATTAATATAAATATATAATATAAATTAAGATAAATTAATATATTACCTGCACAATATAGGTTAACTTATATGTTATACCTCATATGCTAAGTTGAACTTCATACTAAATATCTTTTTGGATGGGTTAGTGTTGAACAACATTACAATTCTGGCAAATGTAAAGCAAGCTTAAAATGTTCAATATGATGTAAAGCAAGCTAAAATGCTTAATATGATGTATCTATGACTTATTAATATATTATTAATACAAAAAATATAGCTTTGCTTATTTACCTACGAAATGTTACCTACAATAATATAAGATATAAATAGAAATAATATATATAAATTCTACATTAATATAGATTATATATATATATATATATATATTTATTTATTTATTTATTTATTTATTTATTTATTTATTCTACATTAATATAGATTAATATTACTTACATTAAAATAGGTTATATATTATATATAATAAAGACCTAAAATAATATAGGTTATCTTGTATACCTATATATTATAAATGCTTAATATGATGTATCTATGACTTATTAATATATTATTAATACAAAAAATATAGGTTTGCTTATTTACCTACGAAATGTTACCTACAATAATATAAGATATAAATAGAAATAATATATATAAATTCTACATTAATATAGATATTATATATATATATATTCTATATTATAGGTTATAATTTTTTTTGGAGAACCTATATATATTAATATAAATTAATATAAAAAATATGCATGACAAAAAAATTTATTAATGAAAAGAACATATAATAATCAAATTATACCATAAAATATTAAAAGCATAGATAACAAAGATATTAATCTAATGGTTAATGATATCACACACCTGGTCAGAATAATAAAATGGACAAATATGTAAAACAGTGGAAGCCCACCCTCAAGCACGTAAGACAAGCAAGCTATCAAAAACTTAGTGGTCCATATGGGGAAATATAATGAAACAAAGGTTAGATAATTTACCACCCAAACGTGATCTAAAGTATAGGTTAAAATAACACATTCCTTGCACCTATCATGAGCTTTTTATCTCCATTTTAGCTTCAATATTTACATTCAAAGATGTCTTATGACATGTCATAACACGTGTTATAAGTTGGACAAAAATTATAACTCCCTCTTATAGATCTCTTATGCATCATAAATGCTCTTACATTTTTAATGTGGATGACCTAACTTCTAAAGGCCATAATTTTTGAACCAAGAAAATAATTTAGGCTTTTTTTATTCTCAAAGATCTCCATGTTGATGAAACTTGCTTGCTTTAGTTAAGGCTAGTCTCAATAATTTTTTAGAGCCAAAATTGACTTGTATAGCCCATAAATCATATTTTTGTGTTCTTAAAATTAGGATGCAAGGTTTAGATACCTTTTCTAACATAGTCATATAAACAAATACACTCACAACCATCAAATATAAAAATAAATTCTCATGTTATATTGACAAGCTAACAACTTATTTTTTTATATTAAGAAATTAACAAAAAAAAATCTCATATTATTGAAGTGGATGGTGTTGGCTCTTATTTTTAAAACAATTTGAAAATAACCCGGCAATTTAGTGTAGAACTCATTATATGATAACCAATAAATTTATATTATCTATGCCCAACACAAATTAATTGCAAACATTAAACAAGATGGTAACAATTGTATACATGTTTGTTGTTTTAGTTTTAATGGATCATACACAATAGTTTCAAAACATACTAGGATTTAAGTTTAAAATGCAATATTAAATCAAATATAATATTAGTATAAAAAATCCCACTTTTAAGACATGTCATTTTTTGTAATTAACAACTCTACATTCATGTAAGTCTATACCCCATCCACCTTATGCTTTATTTCTATGAAGAGTGGGATGACAGGAAATTATTAACTCATAAATGACAAAATTTCAATGCCTATATGAATGTAAAACCATTGGTGATCAAGAAACTAGGTTAAAGTGTGTTCTATTGTTATGTTTATTATACGAAAGATATATCAAAATCAACAATAAAATATATAAATCAAATCCCTCTTTGAATTAGGGTAATTTAATAGATAGTGAATGCAAAAGTGTAAAGACAACATAGAGTTATATGTGAAGTATTTGTTTGAAACAAGTGACGCAAGCGTCGAGTTCTTGCCGAAGAGCACGATGCATTTTGATTTAGAGGAGAAAGTAGATAAAAAAGTAGTGACCATTCTTGTCATACAATTAATATATTCATGTGAAAGAGTGCAAAAATATTGTTTCAAGCTAAGAATCTAATTGCTCTAAATTCAATTTAAAAACAAATGGTAAAAGTTTGTTTGGAATTTAAACATCTGGACCAAAATAGACAAATTCAGTTGGTCCCAAAAATCTGGATTTGACTAGAATTGGTAACAGTGAGTTAATATATTTTGCTAATGGAAATCTTGAGATCATTAATGCTAATCTATCTTATATCTATCATACATGTTATGTTATCTTATTTGTTTATGTACATGTGCCAGTAATTGTGAACATGTGGTATCAAAGCCATTGAGAGATCTGAACCTATGAACAAGAATGCTTGTAGTGAAGAGATGTGGATGTCTGTTGTGAGGAATAATGTAGTTACTAAAATTTGTAAAATACTAGAGAATTTTATCACAGAATCAAGCAGCACTCATTCCACAGATAACCCCTCCACGAAACTTGTTTGTTTCCTAGGTTCGTGAAGTTTGAGCATGCAAAACGAGGTGATTTTCAATCCACCTCAAAGTACGTTCCAAAGCCTCAAATAGTCAGTTTGAGAATCCCCCTACATTCGTCTCATGAAGACCTTTGAAACAAGTACCTTCATGAGCTCTCACTGTTGATACTTAGTAAAATTGTGAAAAGTGTAGTTGTTGTCAAAAACAACGCTCTAGCCTTTTTGAAAAATTGTCTAAGTATCAAAAGTGCAAGTGCGCTAAAAATCAGCGCCCCTGCACTTAAGTGATTATGTTTTGGTGCAAAGGCGTTGATGTTTAGTGCCCTTGCACTATTCTTCCTAACTTAGTCATTTTTCACTAAGGCATCATTTTTCTCCTCTTTTGCACTTTTCACTGAAAGTGCCTTAATTCATGCCTCATTTAAATGGGCGACTTGAGTTAACTTTTTAACACTTCTAAATCAATTAAAAGTGATTTTGGCTTTCCTATGCTTAACTTTTAACATTTGATTTTCACTCCTCCTTAGTGGGAAAACATCTCACCTCCAAAAACGCATTTTGGTGAAGATTGGAACCAATTTTAAAGCTAGGTTTTTGAGTTTCGCTTTCTCCTAGGTAAATATTTGTATTCCACATTTCTTTCTTTCGTTTCGTTCTTTTGAAATACTTTGTAAGTTTCTTCTTAACTTGCAAAACGCGTTTTGATGTTTCTTCCTTGATCATTGGTTTTTCCTCTCTTTTCTTTGTGTGTTTCTCATTTTTCTTTGCTCGACTTTGTGTTTCTAATCCACGCATTGGTTATTGATTTCTCCTCACAAACGAGTTTCACATTCCTTCATGCGCATTGGTTTTTCCTCTTCATTACGTGTTTGTTTGTTCCTATCACGTCTTTTCTAAGGTCGAGCTTTTCTTCATGGTCATCAATGGGGTTTTGGTTTGTTTATCCCTCCCTTGCATCTCTTGCTCTTTCTCATTCCATGAAGATACAACATGCGCGGGTTCTTCATGTAAGAAACTCATTTTTGTGAATGAGTATCACTCACATAGACTTCAGCGCCGTTTTTGAAGGCTTTTACATCAAAACACAAGTTCTAGATTTTTCTCCAAGTGACATAAAGTCCTCATACAAAGGCACGCTTTTTGATCCACATTTCACTACGTTCATCCATAAGCCAAATGTTGGAGCACTGAAAATCCATGCCACAACACTTGCAAACTTGTGCATTCAGAAGAAAATGTCAAGGCGTTGATTTCTAGCACCCTGACATCATAAAAATTTCCTAACACTTCTAAGTGCAAGGGCGTTTAAAATCAACGCCACTACACCAAGCTAAATTTCCTCTAAGTGCAAGGGCGTTGATTTTTAGCGCCCTTACACTTTTCCCAGTTTTTCCTTAAAACACTTCAAATCTTTCCAGTTTCGCTCTGAACCTCATTTTTTCTGCTTTGTGCATCATTTTCTTTGCTTCATCACCCGTTTCATACTTGCTCGACATCGTTGCTCACTTCACGTATCCCAATGCCATTTTCAGTCTAACATTTGTTGATTCCACATCGTGCAATTTATTTTCAAATCTCATCAGAAGATCCTCGAAGTTGTTTAGATTGTTGATTCAATTTCTCTCATACGACAACCCATAAATGTCCATCATCTTCAAGGGCTAGAAACAAGATGAAATACAAATATCAAGGTGTTTATCCGCCGACAGTGGTGGTCTCAAAGGTGGATGATATACAAGACACAAAGGTCAGTCATCAAGATCCTACTTGATTTTGCGGAAAGAACTAAGAAGAAGCCTCTTGAAGATTCTCTGAGAGCCATCGTGCACAGTAATTTGCATTTGGTGTCTACGTTCCCTACCTCTGCACATAATACAAAATTTTTCTTCCACATTGCATCCCATTACATCAGGGAAAGAAGAAGTGTGATTGATTCTTCTAGACATGAGATATTGAGACTTGACCCTGACTTCTTTGATATTGTTTTCAGAGTCCCACAGATGGAGAAGTACACTGACATCTCAATACAACAAGTGCAAGAGGTCTATGACTCAGATCCTAGCAAGGCTAAATACCTGATAAATAGTCAATGGCTGAAAGAACCTAGGCACACTATTTCCAGATGGCCAAAGGGACTTCCGCGAAGTGACTTCAAGGAAGATGTCAGAGATATGATCACACTTTTGAGCAGACTGAAGGGGTTGCCTGAATCATACTATTTTCATGATTGGATGTATGAATACATTGAAATCATATGAAGAAAAAAAGTTCATATTGATTAGGGCAAAAAAATTAGTGATGAAATACATGAACAACTGATCAATGTGCCATCCACCTTGAAGTTCTATATGACTTCTTACCTGGTGTATGCTATAGACATGATGAGGCAATTTCTAGGTCTATCTACAAAAGGGAATAGGCACACCATACTTGTGTACAAATTTTTCTATCAATTGGAGCTGAAGGAAAGCTTTCACCATTTCAGGAGGGTTACTGATGCTTTCTTTGTGCCTCTGCTTTTTAGCTTTGATTTGACTCTCGAAAAGAAGAGAGTATCTAATGAGGCCTACAAAGTGGTAAGTAAAGTTAGATGCATATATCTACAATTCCCAACTTTTACTTACCTAAGAGTAGGGTGCTACACTAGTTTCCCTTACAGGTTGCCAAGATACCCCTCAGACAAGTGGGTTCTCATGGAGTTGTGCAGACAGCTGATTTCAGTGCACAAAGAGCGGAGGAAAATTCACAAGTCGGGATTCAAGTTCCCACTGACAATCGGTAGGTATACCATCAAAAGTGTACAAAAGGAAAAATCAGTCTATGCAAAAATGAAAGTCGTGACAATCAAGACCTATAAATACAGGTTTGATTTTGACTAGTGAGATGTCAGGAAGAAGTTGCAAAAGGGTCATCAACACAGATACTGCTTTGAGGACATTTGGGTTGATTGCAGAGATGAGGAGGCCATTCATAAGATGGATTATTGTAGGCTAATCGTACAACAGATCGATGATCTTGGTGTTGCTGACCTACCAGAGGATTTCACAAATCCTGGTGACATCATGAGTGCTGCCTATGATGAACAAGAAATAGCTAGGAGGTCATTGCCTACAATTCAATGGTCTAAAAAAAAAGTGTTTCCATCAGGGAAAAATTGGCACCAATTTTGTCTAACACTGGAAAGTGGTTACATAAGCATGGCTTTGAGATGAAAACTTCTAAAATAGATTATGAGGGAGAAGAATCAGAAGCAGAAGCCAGCCGACAGCAAGAACTCCACATGAAAGATAAATTTGCAGCTATTCCCACTTCTTCGCGAAGAGGACTTAGGATCAAGTTCACTGTCAACAAAAAGGACACACAAGTCATCCCAGAAGGAGAAACAACAAAATATGAACCATCTCCTCCAAAGGAAAAGGGGTTGTTTCTAAAGAGATAGATTCCGATGAAGAAGGAAATTCCAGTGATCAATCCGCTGAAGAAGAAGAATCAGCAGAAGCAGGCTCTAATGAAGAAGAAGATTCTAAAGGTGAACAAGAGTTTGAAGGTGATTTTGAAGGTGAACTAGAGTCGAAAGGACAAGAGGATGATCTACAAGAACTAGGGCATGATGAAGAAAGAACTATGTCTGCACCTAAGAATGTAGTTGAAGAACTTCCTAGAACATCATCGCCTATAATTTCAAATGATCCTCATACACCTCCAAATCTGAACACTCCTCTGCCACATGTTCCTACATCACCTATTCCCACCACCGTCATACCTGCAGTGGATGTTTCACCTACCCCTGCAGCATCAACCATACTTGATACTCCTTCAGTGACAAGTATACACACGGTTGATATTTTGTCAAGTCCTCCATCGTCTATTCCTATCATGTTATCACCATCACATGATATCACTTCAGAGACTGGTTTTAATCAGCTCATGAATGAATCCATGCGTGATCAACTCAATGTGAAAACTATAGGAGCAGTTATGATAGACACTACGCCCATTGTCACGATACCAGTCGTTACTTCAGAAGTGACAGTGACAACAGAGTTGACAGTTAATCTAGAAGCTCGTACCTCCTCTCTTCACTCTTGGTTGATATCTCAAGTGTCGAAGTGAAAGAAGCAAATGATTTCTCCAAAAGAGCTCGACCTTGAAGAGATAGTCCCTCCAAAAGCTAAGGGGAAGAAAAAGGTGAAAGTGTATTCATGGGTAAATGTTGACAAGACTGGTCATAAATATGTAGAAATTGGCATACCACCGCAGGAGGAAGGAGATGTCAACATGGAGGATTACACAGTGACAAAGGTCTAGCTTGGCAAAGTTACAAATGAAAGTGCAAAAGCAGATGCACAAGTGACTTTGGATATCTTGGTTGGAAGACTAGACAAAATGGAGCAAGCTCGTAATATGTACAAATAGAGGGCAGAGCATTATGCCACTATTGTAAGGAGACTTGTAGGATCTTCAATTAATGTGCAATTGTTAGCAATGGTAAGTGTTGAGGACCCAATTGTCAAGAAAGCTGATAATTTTTCCTCTAAAGGTAGGGTGTTGTATGATTTCATCAAAAGGATTGTAGAACACGATTCTCAAATTATAATTGCTACAGATGAAAAAACTACTTTGCTAGCCAAGCTCAAAATAGAGCTTGATAAGGAGAAGAGATTATTTTCCCAGGAGTGTAGAGAGATGGAAAAATGTTTGTTGTTGTGGTCACAGATGAAACAGGAAAAGCTCAGTAAATTGGTGGAAGCCGGGGTGATTCCGGACAAGGAGAAATACATAGAGGTAAGAGAATCATTGAAGCATCGTATTCAGGTGATTGAGTCTCTTACAGAGGATCTCCACCAAGTGCAGGAGGATTTCAAAGGGAATTGTGTGATTCTAGAAAGAGGAATCAAGGAGTTACTAGGGAAGCTTCTTGAGGAGAATCGTATCTTCCTGCCAGTCACAAAACTATCCCAGATCTTCAAAGAAGCCATCATGAAGTTGGTTGACAGTGCAGAATTTTTAGAAGCCTCTCTAGATGTGATTTGTGATACAATACTTACATTGGATAACCTTAAAATGCATCTTGACAAGTGCAAAAAGGTTCACTCATCCTCCATGAGATTGATCACGAGGATCCACACCATTGTGGATTACACCGTTGGTCCGGATGAGAAGTTCATGGAGGAGACCAGGAAGAAATATGAAGACTTTCACGCCCAAGCAAGGAACCATGAAGATTCCTGATCTCTAGTGTTATACTTTTTTTATGCTTTCCATTATGCATCTTGTAAATAGTTTTTGACATCTTAAATGTCTTTTCTCGAAATGTAATTGCACCAAAAATCTGAGATGTAATTTCTTGAAGACAAATTACACTTTGACTTTGGTCAAAGTTAGGTGATATTTTCCTTAATTAGCTCACCTAACTTTCCTAATTTTACTCATTTGATTTCCTAGATTTTCTCATCCCTCTCCTCTATATATATGAGGGATTTCTATTGTAATGTTTATCTTTTATCTCTAGCAACGAAGTGTTCCTCATTTTGCAACAAATGTATGAAACTTTGTGTTCAACTTTGTGAATCTGAATCTTATCAATAAAGAAGGAAGTTACATACCAAAATTTGCATTGGATCAATCATCTTTTGAAGTTGATTAAGATTGGTGGTAATTATTGTGTGAGATCTAAGGGCTTCAGGTAAATCTATGTGAACTTTGTGTTACATTCTTTACTTTGAATTTAATTTTATGTTTGAGTAACCTTTGGTGGATAAACTGCAAGACTTTGTGCTTGCATTTGTTCGCGTTGTTCATGGAACTATTGTGGTGATGTATTTAGAAGACTTTGTACTTCTAATATAACACTTGCTACGTATCTCAAGGATCTATTGTTGGAAAGTTACAAAACGACCTTGTGCCTTTGTCTTTAATTTGAAGTTGCATTGAATCAGAACTACTGACCGTGGAGCATTATAAAACATCTTCTCTGAAAAAAGAGAGAAGGATGAATGTGACACACCCCATATCCATTAATCATAGTGTACATGTTGTAAATACTTAGTTAGTTTTACTTGTTTATAAAAGCAATAAGAAGGGCGCCTCCCCTTTCTAAGAGGAGAGATTACATCTCACATAGTTGTGGCTGAAGTCCTAGTTGTGTAATCTATTGAAAAGTTGATTACATAATTTTCACCCAATAGTTTTTTTTGTGACTCCGTTGGGGAAGGACATACTCAATCTAAGCCTCACGCTTTTGATTGAAGTAGATAATTTTTCAGTTTCTTAATGTTCTCTTGTATATTATTATTCTTGATCTCCATCTTGTTTAGATCTACATTCTGGCAAACTGAATATATACATGAGGATTGAGGGCTCAAGGAATAGCAAATCTACTTTTTGAAGAGTTGTTGCAACATAATTTTCCATTTACTCCTCCGCAAGTAAGATCACCACTGCAACGTGTTGTAAGCTACCCTCCGTGTAGCCAAAGATCTCCTCTCCCAAGTGTTTGATCTGTTTACCACAGGCATCTTGTTTAGGTACCTGTTGTCCAACCAGCTATGGCCACACCACCTACAGGACCATGGGGAAATGCTTTTGGTCCCCTCCATTTGGCCGCACTTTTGCATGAGCTTCCACACGTTTCAAGAAATCATCTCCTGAATTTTCAAGGTGATGGAAAACAACATCCCGATGAACACATATCGAAATTCTACATCATTTGTGGTGTTCTTGGCATTGAGCATGAAGACATTTCCATAAGATTGTTCATTGAATCCCTTCAAGGGGTTGTAGCCAAATGGTTCTTTACTCTTCCTAATGATTTTGTTACCAACTGGGCCACTCTTCGCACAAATTTTGAAGAAAGATTCAAACTTGTTGAAGACTCACACGCTTTGTTGGCACAACTCACCACCCTGTGCAAAGAAGCCCACGAGCCCATGCATGAGTTCGTAGCTCAGTTCAAAAAATTGGTGGTGTTCATCAACACGCAACTCCCCAAAGTAAGTTTCTACTTACGTGGGGAAAATCTTGCCAACGTCGAAGTAGCTCAGCAGCTAGCTACCAACCTGGAAGACGACATGATCCTTGCTGGAGAAATATGAATGGGAATCAACACCAACAAAAGGATGCAAGCCTCAAGGTCTTCAACATCTAATGTTAATGCTCCCAGTGCCAACTCCAGCTTTACGGATCCCATGGTTCAGAGGCTGGCAAATGAAGTCTTGTCTCTAAAAAAGCAAGTTCCCAACAACAACAACAATAGCAACTACAAGTACGTCCCATGGAGGATTTTTCCTAATTATGTTGGCAAAAAAAATCAAAATTGTCTCTCAGCACCCCCAGGAAGGCTTGCTCTGGAAGCCCCACCCACTAATAATGTCGCGTGATATTACAAGGTTGAACAAGACGATTATGCACAACAAGATTACCCTGAAGAAGAAAATATCAACCTCTTCCAAGAAGAAGAAATTGAATCAGTTGGCGACTCCAAGATTAGTTACTTACAAGCGGTGGAAGAAGAGGAAGAAGATGGCTTGGTGACAAACACTTATGCTATTTTCACACGACATCAACAAAACCAACTTGATAAAGCTTGAGCTGTTGTTCCACCTGAAAAAGAGAAGCCAATAGTCACAATTGCTAAAAGAGGATTTCCTCTCCCTTGGCAACCCGAGAAAGCAACAAATCCATAAGTAAGTGCACCTTGTCCCTCTTCATCATCTCTTGATGTTTCTAAATCTAATCCTCCCATTCCAAAGACCAGTGTGCCTTTCATTAAACCAATCAATGAAGTTATAACTTCTAACTTACAAAATTATTTCCAGGCTTTTGACATTATTGACCATGCCAAGAAAACCAAAGTCCAAATGTTTGAGGCTGAGCACCTCAAAGCAAACCCTGACCAATCTGACAAAATTGTCAAATTTCATTAATAACAAAGGAATTACCCCAAGTCAAGATACACCTCCTGATGTTCTTGTTATTCCTAAGCCCAAAATGTTGTAGAGTAACCTTGTGTCCACTCCTCCAACTACCTCTGAATGCATTGATCCATTTTTCATCTCCCTACTTGTAAACGGTTTTAAACTAAGTAACTGTGTTATAAATTCTGGCGCATCTGACAATGTGATGCCGCCAAGGTAGCTACTGCCTTAGGTTTGGATCTAACTAAAACTTTCAACCGTTGTTTCTCCATGGAGAATAAACAAGTGCCTTTGATCGACCAGATCAAAGATGCGTAGTATGCATTTGTTGCGTACCCAGAGAAGAAAATAAAAATGACGGTTCTTGTAGCCGATGTACTAACATCTTACAAAATTCTCCTCAAACGCAATTTCTGTAAAGATGTAGGAGGAGAACTAAGTATGGATATGTCTGAAGCCAGAATACCTATCAAAGGTATAATGCAAAAATTGATTCTTGAAAAGGAGTCAAAGTTTTTAGTAACCCAATCAGATGACCCAAGAGCTCAGATCCTTTTTGAGTCTTCAGGCGTGGGAACTTACTATCTACAAGCAAAAGAGGTTGGTGAATCCTCGAACAGAAATAAGTCAGAGAATAATGATGCTTCTTCAACTTCAAATGAATCATCATCAGGTGATTTGTCTATCTTTGATCATGATTCTTCATCAGATGATGAATCTTCAAACTTTGACTCTATCATCCTTGATGACCCAAATGGCGTTTGGTTGCTTGAATTTGATGGCAACTGCTCTTCAATTGGTTCTGGAGCAGGAATGGTTTTTATTTCCCCTACTGTTGATGTAGTGTTTTTCACACTTTCTCAACAAAGGTAATGCATAGGTGCATCACCTCCCTTGAAAGACAATCTTCCACAATCGGATTGTAGAACACTATCCCAAGGTTTATAATGTCAAGTCTTGACAGTGCTTGGAATATCTCAGTTGTTTCACGTGATTTGCTAGAATCACAAGGCGGACTTACAGATGAGTTACAAAGCGCGGGAAGTTGGATCTGTAAATGGAGTTCTTAAGATGGGAGAGTTGTGCGTTTGCTACAGGTTCAAACAATAGCCTTGAACTCCATTTTATCATTGGATTTAGCTTTACAATGTGTAATGAACCTTGCCTAAGGTTACTTATTAAAAAAAATAAAAAGGGCAAGGAAGAGGAAAGTTTCCTGGATCTGAAACTACGAATGAACAGTGATCATGGAGGTTCTGCTATGGACAACTTCCTTCAAACAAAATTTCACTTAACCAGAAAATTCGTAGTCTCATAAAATTTGTGTTATCTTCTAAGGCCTACAGATATTTCACCATTTGTTCACCATATGCATGCATGAACAAAGATAAAAGTATGGAGCAGCTTTGAATTTAGGTCCAAACTAACTTTACATAGCTATCTACCAGTAGCAAACATCAAAAAGTATGGACTAGGAAGGAATCTACACAACATAAATTTTTCATAACCACAGAACAACATTACCAAATCTATCAAAGTAATCTAAAACTAACTAAAATAGCAAAGCAAATCTAACTAAAACATTTAACTATGGGAGATGAATCATGAAACATATAGAGAAAATAAAAAATGCACCAAAGTCAATGTATTTTTATTAAAATTTCTACAACATTTCATTACAACAACTTGACTCTCTCTTGAAAATGAGAGGAGACCCCCTATTTATAGTGTCCCAAAAGTAGAATGAATGGCCCAGATTAATTTGCATTATGTGGCCAAGATTCATTATAAATTAGGGTTCCACCTACCCCATAATATTTTATATTTTAAAATACATTTTTATCCTTATCCCTATTTCATCTTCTAGTGGCAGCACTGTAGCATTATGTCTTTTGTTGATTGCTCTTTGTTGTAGCTATTCCTGGGTGTTGCCACAATAGTGGTTTACACTTTTTGGGAGATCTTGATTTTTGCTAAAATCACATATTTTTAGAAAATATAATGATTTATTCCTTAAAAATTTTCATTTAAAAGATTCCAATTGAATATGGTTTGATCAAACCACCTTACACCAAGCCCCCTTGGATAGAACCCCACTAGTTTTAAACCATACCTATAACGGAGTCTCCTTTACACCTATCAAAATTCTAATAAAAAACCACTTTTGATTTCCCTTTTGGGTGATCAAATGAAATCATTTAAATTTTTTTTTTTGTAATTATGTAGTCCTTATTACAAGCTTCCAAAAAATTATAATTTTAATTAAATTTAATTTGATTAACATGTTTATTTTTTATTTCTTGTGAATGTAGGTTTTTCACTTAAAATCAAGCTCTTTGTTCTGTACATGTGGAAAAATAGTAGATTATCAAAAAAAAAATGAAAAATATGAGCGCACTAGATATTGAAGTCATTGATCCAACAAAAAAATAAAAATTGAATTTCAATACATACAAAAAAAGTTACGCATTATACGATCATGCTATGTCTGAATTATAATTGGTTTGACTTTGAAATTTGATTAAAGAAAAAATATTCAATAAAAAACTATCTAACCAAGTGTAAGCACTAGATATTGGAGTTACAAAACTAAATTCAAAATAATTAGAATTTTATCCTCTATGGAAAAAAGGTTATGCATTATACGGTGAGCATCACTTTTTAAAAATGTTGTTTTCTGAAAAAAATCAGCTTTTGTGGGAGATGGAAAAATAAGTGCAATCTGATCCCAAAATTTTTGAAAAAAACATATTTAGAATCTACAGGAAAAATGTCACGAAGCTCTAGTTTGCATCATCTTCAAATTCCTCATGGTTTAGCCGCTATAGGTGTTTGAAAGTGAAGATTTAGTTAAAAAAATTATTTTAGTGTCCAATTTGGCCAAAAATTGTAAACCACTATTGTGGGATCACCCTCCTTGAGGTGCTCATCATCAATAATAGGGTTTCTCTCTTGTTTCTTCAAAGTGGCGTACTCCATGAACTTCAAGATCAGTGGTTGGAGTTTATCAATTTCCATGATCTGAGATTGTAGCACTTGGTAGCTCCATTGTTTGGACCGGTCAACAAGCTTTTCCCAGTCTTCATCATATTTGGCAGTGTGGTCTTTAAATAGCTCAGATTGGGCAAAGGCTTAGGCAAAAAAACTCATAAAGTTAGTGGTAATCTCGGCAGACAGCCCATCCTCCATCTTCTTCAGGAAATGAGGCTTTATCCTCTTAGGATCAATTTGCACGACAATCATATCATAGTTTTTCATTAGCTTTAAGTACCGAATGCAATCTGCCCTGACTTCCTTAGCCCATTCAATATCTAGATCCACCTTTTCAAGCACCTGCTCCAACCTTTCCTTTCAATTTTCAAAATCCATCCTCCACATCTCCACGAGTCAATGATCGTACTCCTTAAATGCAAGCTCTTCCAAGTTTTCTTCGGCAATTTGAGGATGGTCTCAATTTTTCGAGTAAGTAGACCCATATATCCCCGGGAAATCTGTATAGAATTTCCTTATACTTTCAAGAGTCCTTTGTAACTCCAAGAACCTGTTTACTATTCTAACAACACTACTGATGCCCATATTCCCAATGTATAAGACCTATCGGAACTAGCTCTCTACAGTCTTATCCAAGTTCTTCCTCTTTTCGAGCTTGTCTATTTGCTCCTTTGAAAACAATTGTGGCGGGGCCGAAGACATGGTAGGAATTTCCTCTATTGACGACCACTACTGGATGTAGGCGGTCAAATCAGCCACTTGTGCTTTGAGCTCTTCCTTCGAAATCTTATCCTGCTGAATTAAATGCACTACTGTGGCGATAGACTCCTAAAGGTGCTCCTCTTTCTGCTCTCTGGTAGTTGTTCCTAAATCAATAGTGGAAACATTATAACTTATCCCCTCTTTGCCCACTACTGGTGTAGCTACTTGCACGGTCCTTGACCAGAAGCATCCATCGTCACCTTGGATCTAACTTTGGGCTTCTTCTTTTTCTTGGTATTGATTTGTGCTCAGGCTAAGATAGCCTCTAGTCTTGATTTTGGATCACTCGGGGTAGGAGCCCTCTTCTCAAGTTTCTTTTCCATCCATTCGGGCAACTGAACTTTTCCTTTGGGTGATTTACTATCACCTTTTTCTTCATCCCTTATGACTTCAATTTCCTTATCTCTGGAAGCTTCCTTCTCCACCCTAGTGTCTTCTCCCTCTTCTTCATCGAAGTTTCAGGTGAATGTTAGGCACTTGATTGGGGACTTAGCGGGTAGGCATTCTTTGGGACTTTCTTCCCTCTTAGCCTCCTCTTCTTTCTCTTCTTCATTTTCTTCATCATGTTTATCTTCATGCTCGTGCTCCTCAGGCTACAGATTCCTATAGGTTTCAACCTCTTCCTTGGGCTTATCTTCCTCTTTATTTTCCTCCTCCTCATGTAGAGGCGGTATATCTTCATGTTCTTTTCTCTCCTATTCTTCCTACCCTTCGGAGAGAGGCATCTCCTCATCTTGTTTTGGGTCTTCTTTTTTTTGTTCACCTGTTGGAGGTTCCATGCTTTCCTCCATCTTATCATCTTCCTGTCTTCTTTTTCTGGAAGGTGGTCTTTTTGTTTCTTCTCCGACATCCTTTAGTTGTTGGGCCAGCTCTTCCTCAAAGTCAAGATCGAAAGTCTGCACAAGGAATTTGGCACTGGAATCCTCTTCTCCCTCCCCACTTTCAAAGGTTTCAGTCTCCTCTCCTTCATGAACTACTTTGTCAATTTGCAAGTGTTGGTACTTTGGGTGCTCATGATATTCATCTGCTTCCTCCTCTAATGCTTTTGTTGCTTCAATCTCTCGCCTTTCCCATTCTGTTGATATTGCCATTGTGGCCTTCATCTCCGGGGGATCAGTTGGAGGCTTTGAAATTGGAACACTGGCGAGGACTTGTGCCAGGGCAGCCTGGATGGCTGGATTTAGTAATACTTCAAAAAAAATTGAGGGAGCATTTTGCATGTGTCGAGCAAAAGCCTCCGGAAGCGAGAGTGTCGACATTGGAATCGTTGATGTGGCTAGTGAGAGCGATGTGGTTGGAGACATGGAGCCGAAGGAGAGTGGAGAGGTGGTGGAAGAAGAAGAATCAACCACCACAACTGGCCCAGTTGGTGAAGAAGAGGCAAGGTGGACCGAAATGTCCACCGCAAGTGGGGAGGTAGCCACCATAGCTTGAGACAACGATGGAGGAATAGCAATCACAGAGGCAGCTAGTGGAGACTTGGGCTGATATGTTTCCATTTCTCCTTCCTGGAGTGGGTCCTCCTGAATAACAAACACTGTAGTAGTATTGCCTGACCTTTTATGTTTCTTGCAAGGTTCACCTTCCGCAACCTTTCTTGCATACACCTTCGAGTTAGGTTGTTGCTCCTCAGTCTCTTTTCTTTTTCTGGAGCGAGTGAGTGGAGTAGATTTGGATGTCTCTCCTATCGAGGCTGTAGCAGCTCCATCATCTGCTACACTAGGCTCACTTTCAAGTCCTTGATAGGTCAGGATGACTTCTTGCTCCTTCAATCAAGCAACTTTACCATCGAACTATTCTCTTGTGCAAGCTTCAATTGGTTTGGTTATGATATCGAGGTCATCGACCTCTTGCTCATCCCAGTCTATTGCTAGTAGTGGCAGGCTGGCAACTCAATTGTATCGAGGGTCCATAATTGTACTCTCATCCTCTTCCACTTGATCGGGCACCAGAAACAAGTTCACCCTTTTTTACAAAGTAGGCAGTCATTCGCATGTAATGTCTCATGTGCACCTCCTTATCATCTTGGCAATTTGCCTAGAAATATTCAACATGATGCAGATGGGCGTAGTCAAGTCCAAGTGCATTTCTTATATGCCTGTAAGGGTCCATTCATCAACGGGCGGTATGCAGCCAGAAATGGTACTCGGTCAGCTCCTTTTCAGAATTCCCTACACATTGAGAGGTATGCCGCTTATACATCCCTCTGCCAAAAGAAAGAGGATAAGGGATCCCTATCAAATGCTTGCTACTAAGAAGGGTGTGTACATGCCACAGCTACCGAGAGAGTTCTAACAATATAATTCGGTCGCTAGGGTACCGGGGCAGTTTGTTTGGCCTTTCTGTGAAGCCTTGAGTGTAGATGTACGTGAAATTGGGATATTGGATGAATAAGAAGGCATATTGTTTGAGGAAAGCGCGCGCACTATGGGAGACTTGTCTTTCGAAATTCCTCCAAGAAACCTAATAATATGACTTATGAAAGTGTCATTCACCCTGGAATAATCCCTCTTGAAATTTTTGAACTGCAACGAAGGGTATCTATCATAAAATTTCAATTCCCAACCGGAATCTTCATGTGGAGCCCTAAACAATCCACTATACTGCCTTTGTTCAACCAAAGAATAGACCAAATAGGACGTCATATAGAACTTGGAGGTCTTTTTAACATTCATGAACTACTAGTGGAAATAATCGCTTATTATCCCTCCCCAGTAGAATGTGGTCTGAGTGGTATCATCCTCCTTTCCGTGAAGGACTTGCTCAACAAAGTAAACCATCCATTCCTGGAAGTATGCAGCGGTGGGAAGGCCCATCACTCTGCTCAGTAAGGTTACTAGGTCGTGATAATCTTGATAGAAATCACTACAGAAGAGCTCCTAGGGAACCTTAGCAGCACTGCCCCACTTCTCTTTAAGCCAATATTGATTTATAAGTTTCTTACATCTAGTTGGGTCCTAATCCCACATTGCCTTACATTCCTCCATGGTTGGTAGTTCCATCTCCCCAAAGGTAGGGATGTGGAAGGTCTTCGTTATTGCTTCTCCCAACATGTCAACTAGAATGTTCCCATCTCTATCCACTATGGTTCTAGTCTTTGGTTAGTATGCTGCCTTGCAAGCCATTACTAGCTCAGGGGTGACAAGAGATGGAGGAAAACCTGCAGCCTTAGCAATCCTACTGCCTCTGATCAATTTGGCATTTTCTATCTTAGGGTTGATTCTGTTTAAATTCATCAATATTGATGTGCCCAATGTTAGTATCTGTAATCTCTTTCCAATCCATGGTAACCTTTGAATGCAACGGCTCCCCTTGGAACTGGTATTTCATTTGGTCATTTTCCTCTTTTCCACAAGGAGCTATGCCCGTCTTCTTTCCTTTGTCTTTCTTTGCAGCTGCCCCCAAGGGTCCTGGTCCTACACTCGATTCCATATATCCTGCAAACAAACGCATGATGAGCACAATCAAGAATGAGGACACCAATGTTAGCCAAAATCCTTGTCGGATGAAGTCCAACTAGATAACACATCATTTATGAAATCATACATTTACTTTGAGATGTCATTAGTAGTTTACTGAAGGGAATTTGGATAGTTTGGGCCCCAGGGGCTGAACTTCCCTAGTAGGAATGTTGTTTTAAAGGGCGAACAAAGTAGGGCAATCCATATGGTCTCTCTTGATTTCAGAATTGGATGATTTGAAAGGTCCATGTAGGAAAGGGTTCAATTTGAGCACGTGGGTCGACACTTGTTTCCAGATTGGAGGTCATTTGGATCATCATTGGGGCACTAAGAGCTATGAGGAGGGAAAGTCGTCTAAGGTTTGTCATTTGGAACAGCTATGATGAAATAGAGTTCTAAGGACAGAGTTCAAGGGTTCAGGACCCGCAAGTCTAAAAAATGGACGGCATAGCTCCTTATTCATTTAAGTGTATGGATCAAATGGGTCGGGAAGCTGTTCGAGGATAACCGTTTGAAAATGGTGTGCACTAAGCGTAATTCCGATGGGAGCGACCCGATGGACCAGACCCGACATTGTGTTTGGCTTTTAGGTTTCCTTCGTTAAAAATTTACCGGCGATCAGAGTAGCGAGCTCCGAGAATCAGAAGGACGGGTTGGCTTCTCCCCTTGTAACGACTGAAACAGGACGGAATCCCAACGGCGGAAACTCGACTAAGTAGGTCCGGTGAAGGTGAAGGCACTTAGGTTTCGTCATTTGTTGTTCACGCGGTATTGGGACGCTTTGGGCACGGTGGGTGGAAGGCGGTCATCTGATTGTTGTGAGAAACGACGAAGCTGCAACGGAGGTCCACGGACGGAACTCCAGCGAACTGGGACCTGGAGGACACTAGGGATATAACACTTCATTTGTTTAACTTGGGTGATGAATGGCAAGGTGGATCCTGAGGCTTGGGTGGATGGGGCCGTTATGCCATTTGAACCGGTGAAAACCATGTGGCACCTTGGGGACAAAATCCTGGGGAGCAGGCTTGAGAAGTATGAATGGAGGCTGAGAGTTCAAATTTTGTTAAGTCCTGACAACGACTCGTCAAAGGAAATCCGGGGTCACGGGCCCGGGGAGACATCTCGTCGTTTCAAAGTTATTTAAGTTTGAAGTTTTACTAAGCGGTGATGGGGAGGCTCAGGTCCAAAGGGCATAGGTGCTCTGTGGGAAGAATGGTTTTGGGGCATGGAAGGTCTGGATTCAGTTTCATGATGATTTGAAGGTTTTCTTGAAATTTCATCACATGGGTTTTTTAGGCCTAATCCTCCTCTATCACATGAATGCATTTTAACTTTATTTTTCCCACCGTTTAAACGCAAAATCACCAAAAAACAATGCGGGGGTGGGTGGATAGCGAACCTACCTCAAGAACCCGGTGAAGGAGGCTCCTAAATCCTCGAAGAATCTACAAATGAGGGCGGCGAGCGACGAAGGCACTGAACTTCTTTGAACTCACTCTGAACTCTTCTGGCCAACCTGACATATGAAAATGACAAGTTGGGACACATATTTATACCCCTAAGTGCATTCAATGCACCCCCATAAATGCTCGTATGGCAGGCAATAAGTTGGTGAATTCAAATTTTGAGACAACGGTCGGGGGTCTAGAACCTGGAGGCCGGAAGGATGCGAACTGACGGCCCCTTCAAATGTTAAAGTGGAAAATCACTGGCAAGAGGAGGCATGGGGTCTGATGGGTAGAACTTCGGCGAAGGATGGTCGTTTGGGAAGGGAAAACTCACAACGAAGTCCCAAGAAGAGAGGTTTGGCGGACCGGGCCCGGCTTAAGTGAAGGACAGTCAATTTGCAGCATAAGTCATGAGGACAACGGTCAACAAGCTGGGTCCCAAGGCACGAGAAGGTGAAGGCCTTCGGCCATTTTGAAACAACAAATGTGAGGGAAACCCGCCAACGGACCCGGAGGGCCCCAAGGCTACTGGCAAAGGTAAACTACCAAAGGAATTTTGTTTGGACCTAGGACTTAGCAAATTTTGTAGGAATGAAACATGGTAAACTTGAGGCAAGACTTCAGAGACACATTGACCATCTAGGATGCCAAAACGGGGGCATGCAAAATGAGGCGGTGACAAAAAATGACCCGACAAGGTGAAGGAAAGATAGGGTCCCCGTTCTGAATGGGGTGTGTGTGTTGAGGGCACAACACCTACAAGAAATTTTTTCCATTTCTCTTTCAAGTTACAATTTGACAACACTATTAACACAACCAAATACGAAGCTCTATTATTAGGAATGCAAGTTACGCTAAAGAAGGGTATAAAAAATCTCCATGCACAAGGTGATGTCGAGCTGCTAGTATGTCAAGTGAGGAATCTATATCAGACGGAGAATGACACTCAGGCATTATCAAAATCTGGTTTGGGATTCCGTTGAGGAATTTGAAGCTTTTGATATATGTTGTCCCTAGAGAATATAATACCAGAGTTGATTCTCTGGCAATCTCAACCACACTCTTGGTACCACATAAAGACTTTCAGGGTTCTACCTACACCATTGAACTAGTGTTCTGCCCAAGTGTCCCTGATAATTTAGAGAACTGGCAGATTTTCAATGATGATCATCAGATTATTGCCTTTCTGGAGAAAGTAAAGAACTTTGACGAATTGTACTTCGAAGGTAGCGATTCTCCACATCAAGAATCAGTGTCCGATATGGACCCTGTTACTGGTGAATAATACTTACAACTTAGAGGGAATAAGATTCCCAAGGGATTAGTATCTTTAGAGAAGCTTTTTGATAAGCATGATCGCTATGTCAAGAAGCAACTCTCATATTCTAATTCATCTAATGAAGTGGAACAAATCAACTTGGGAATTGAAGCTAATCCTAAGATGGCTAACATCAGTAAGTGTTGCACGACCGAAGAAAGGAAATAATTTTCCCAGTTATTACAAGAATATATGGATGTCTTAGCATATTCATATGAAGATTTGAAATCTTTTCGGCCTAAGGAAGTGCAACACGATATTCCTCTCAAGGTTGGAGCTTTTCCTTACAAACAAAAGCAAAGATAGTACAATCCAAATATTTCTAGAACAATCCTGGTGGAAGTTCAAAAAATGCTAAATGCGTGAATAATATTCCCTATCCACCATTCAACATGGATAGCGAATATCATTCCCATTCATAAGAATGGAAAAATTCGTATTTGTGTGGATTTTAGAAATCTAAACTAGCTATCACTCAAAGACAATTACCCTCTTCTAGTGATGGACCAAGTCCTACAAAACGTGACCATATTTGAAATGCTCTCCATGTTGGATGGATTTTCTAGTTACAATTAAATTGAAGTTAATTCAAGCGATAAGCACAAAACCACTTTCACAATGCCATGGGGTACCTTTGTGTATCGTAAGATGCTTTTTGGTTTGATCAACGTTGGTGCCACGTTTCAATGTGCTATGGATTTAGCTTTTCGCGATGTGATGGGTAATTTTATCATGGTGTATCTTGACGATCTCACAGTTTTCTCTAAACAACGTCGTGAACACTTCTACCATTTAAGGCAAATCCTGGAGAGATGTTGTCAGCATGGTATTTCCTTAAATCCCAAAAAGTCAGTTTTTGGGGTTATAGAAGGAAAACTCCTTAGCCATGTGTCTATAGATGGAATCAAAATTGACTTAGAAAGATTAAATGGTATTAAATCTCTCACCCTGCCATCAAGGAAGAAGGTTGTCCATTCCTTCTTTGGCAAGGTAAACTTCTTAAGGAGGTTCCTCCCAAACTTTGTGGAGAAAACTCGTCATATTGTAAATATGATGAAGGGTAATACTAAATTTCATTGGATGGTAGAAGGGAAAGCAGTGTTCGATGATATCAAGGAGGCCATTGCTCATGTGCTTGTGTTGGTCTGTCCTAATTACACCAAAGAATTCATCATGTACAGTTATGCTTCTGAGCATACACTTTCAACAATCCTGGTGCAACAAAAAAATGAGGGTTTTGAATCTCCTATTGCATTCATGAGCTACCCCCTAAAGAATTATGAACTGAGATATTCTCAAATGGAAAAACACAATTTTGTTGTAGTCAAAGTTGTTAAGCATTTTCGGTTCTATATTCTAAATAGCCATGTCAAAGTTCTAGTCCCAGACTCAACTGTCAAGTCTATCTTAACACAACAGGAATTTGGAACAAAAAGAGGCAATTGGATTGCCAAGATTCAGGAATATGATATGGAAATCAAACCCACTAAGTTGATATGTGGACATGGGCTTTGTCAACTTATCGCTGAAAATAACCCAGATGAAGAAATTCTAGAAGATGAAGAAGTTTCAGATGATGAAGAGGTGGACCCAAGTGGACTTCCAATGGTACTATTTGTTAGCACCATCGGCGAATGGTATTCCAACATCGTCGATTTCCTCACATATGGGGAATGTCCTGATCATTTGACCCCAAAAGAAAAAAGAACCATCAAGCTGAAATCAACAAACTTTGCCTTATGGGATAATGGCTTGTACAAGCGTGCAATGGATGGGACTTTTCTTCGATGTGTTGATAAGGAACAACAACAAAAACTGTTGAATTCATATCATGACTTAGCATGTGGAGGACGCTTCTCAGTGCCAATAACCACTCACAAAATCTTGAGAGCTAAGTACTACTGGCCCACACTTTTTCAGGATACGTACTTTTGGGTGCATAAGTGTGAATTGTGTCAACAGTTTGTTGGCAGACCCAAGTTGGCATCCCTGCCATTGAAACCTATGGTGATTGGAGAACCTTTCTAGTAGTGGGGAATCAAATTTATCGGTGTAGTTAATCCATCATCAAGTGCAGGACACATCTACGTCATGATTGCTACTGATTATTTCACCAAGTGGGTGGAAGCAATTCCTACCAAGCATGCTACTTCAAAGGTGGTATACAGTTTCTTAAAGGAAAACATCATTTCCAGGTTCGGCATGTCGAACAAGATCATTGTTGACAATGCTTTTTCCTTCTCGTCAAATGAGATCACTGAGTTTTGTTTTGAACATGGCATAACTTTGTCACATTCTTTCGACTATTACCCACAAAGTAATGGCTAGGATGAATCAAGCAACAAAAATCTGGTGACTATCATCCGTAAGCTAGTAGATGAGAATCAACATTTGTGGCATAAGGCTTTGTACAATGCCTTGTGGGCAGACAGGATAACTTTGAAGCAGGAAATCAACATGTCTCCTTTTCAACACTTTTACGGGTTGAATGCTGAGATTCCTATAACCTTGGAACTTCCAGTCCTCAAATTGGCTAAGGCCATCGAGGATGAGATGTTTGATAACTCTGTTTGATAAGTGTATTATGTATCTCTCTGAATTGGAAGAGAACCGGGTTCAAGTGGCTGACCACATTGCGGAACACCAGGACCAAGTGAAGAAGCTTTTTGACAAGAAGGCCAAGTCTCGAGAATTTTGAATTGGTGATCTTGTTCTCCTTTGGGACAAACAGAGAGAACCAAAAGGTATGCACGAAAAATTTGACTCACTATGGACAAGACCTTTCTAAATTCATCAGCTAGACTGTGAGAATAGTTTCCTGTTAAAGCATATGGAGATGGAACGTCATTTTCCCTTCCTCATAGCGGGAAACATCTCAAGCACTTTACACAGTAAAGTGATTGGAATTGGTATGTAAATACTTTTTATTTTTAAGTCCTTTATGTCTTTTTGTTTTAAGTTGTGTCGTTGTCAACGCCTGACTCCAAGCCTAATGGATGGATAAAGGCACTTGAATTCTGAAATTCTTCTCCCTTTGTTCATTTCAAAGAACGCTTGAAGGAAGATCCCCAACAAGAGCCAGTTGTTATCACGGAATCAAGCAACGCTCGTTCCACGGATAACCCCCCTACGAAACTTGTCTCTTTCTTAGGTTCGTGAAGTTTAAGCACGCAAAATGAGATGACTTTCAATGCACCTCGAAGTGTGTTCCAAAGCCTCAAACAGTCAGTTTGAGCATCCCCCTACGTTTTCCTCATGAAGACCTTCGAAACGAGTACCTTCACGAGCTCTCACTGTTGATACTTAGTAAAATTGTGAAAAGTGCAGTTGTTGTGAAAAACAATGCTCTAGCCTTTTTGAAAAATTGTCTAAGTATCAAAAGTGCAAGGGTGCTAAAAATCAGCGCCCCTGCACTTAAGTGATTATGTTTTGGTGCAAAGGTGTTGATGTTTAGTGCCCTTTCAGTTTTCTTCCTAACTTAGTTTTTTTTTACCAAGGCGTCGTTTTTCTCATCTTTTGTTCTTTTCACTGAAAGTGCCTTAATTCATGCCTCATTTCAATGGGCGACTTGAGTTAACTTTTTAACACTTGTAAATCACTTAAAAGTGATTTTGGATTTCCTCCTCTTCACTTTTAGCATTTTATTTTCACTCCTCCTTCTTGGGCGAACATCTCTCGCCTCCAAAAACACATTTTGGTGAAGATTGGAACCAATTTTAAAGCTAGGTTTGTGAGTTTCACTTTTTCTCAGGTAAAACTTTTTATTCCATATTTCTTTCTTTCCTTTCATTCTTTTAAAATACTTTGTAATTTTCTTCTTAACCTGCAAAACGTGTTTTGAGGTTTCTTGCTTGATCGTTGGTTTTTCCCCTTTTTTCTTTGTGCATTTCTCGTCTTTCTTTGTTCGACCTTGTGTTTCTAATCCACGTGTTGGTTATTGATTCCTCCTCACAAACGTGTTTCACATTCCTTCATGTGTGTTGGTTTTTCCTCTTCATTACGTGTTTGTTTGTTCCTATCACGTCTTTTCTAAGGTCGAGCTTTTCTTCATGGTCACCAATGGGGTTTTGGTTTGTTTATCCCTCCCTTGCATCTCTTGCTCTTTCTCATTCCATGAAGATACAACATGCGCGGGTTCTTCACGTAAGAAACTCGTTTTTTGTGAATGAGTATCACTCACATAGACTCCAGTGTCGTTTTTGAAGGCTTTTACATCAAAACACAAGTTCTAGATTTTTCTCTAAGTGACATAAAGTCCTCATACAAAGGCGCACTTCTTGATCCACATTTCACTACATTCATCCATAAGCCAAATGCTAGAGCGCTGAAAATCCACACCACAACACTTGCAAACTTGTGCATTTAGAAGAAAATGTCAAGGCGCTAATTTCTATCGCCTTGACATCATAAAAATTTCCTAACACTTCTAAGTGCAAGGGCGTTGAAAATCAACACCATTGCACCAAGCTGAATTTCCTCTAAGTGCAAAGGCATTGATTTTTCAGCGCCCTTACACTTTTCCCAATTTTTCCTTAAAACACTCCAAATCTTTCCAATTTCGCTCTGAACCTCATTTTTTCGCTTCATGCATCATTTTCCATGCTTCATCACCTGTTTCATGCTTGCTTGACATCGTTGCTCGCTTCACATATCCCAATTCCATTTTCAAACTAACGTTTATTGATTCCACATCTTGTAGTATCTTTTGAAATCTCATCAAAAGATCCTCAAAGTTGTTTCTTGTTGATTCAATTGCTCTCAAAAGACAACCCAGAAACCTCCATCGTCTTCAAGGACTAGAAACAAGATGAAATACAAATATCAAGGTGTTTATCCACTGACAGTGGTGGTCTCAAAGGTGGATGAGATAAAAGACACAGAGGTCGGTCACCAAGACCTAGTTAATTTTGTGAAAAGAACTAAGAAGAAGCCTCTTGAAGATTCTTTGAGAGCCATTGTGCACAGTAATTTGCATTTGATGTCTACATTCCCTACCTCTGCATATAATACAAAAAAATTCCTCCATGTTGCATCCCATTACATCAGGGAAAGCAAAAGTGTAATTGATTATTCTGGACATGAGATATTGAGACTTGACCCTGACTTCTTTGATATTGTTTTTAGAGTCCCACAGATGGAGAAGTACACTGACATCTCAATACAACAAGCGCAGGAGGTCTATGACTCAGATCCTAGCAAGGATACATACCTTATAAATAGTAAATGGTTGAAAGAACCTAGGCACACTATTTCCAGATGGCCAAAGGGACTTCCGTGAAGTGACTTCAAGGAAGATGTCAGAGTTATGATCACACTTTTGAGAAAATTGAAGGGGTTGCTTGAATCATCCTATTTTCATGACTGGATGTATGAATACATCAAAATCATAAGAAAAAAAGTTCATATTGATTGGGGAAAACAGATCAGTGACAAAATACATGAACAGTTGATCAATGTGCCATCCACTTTGAAGTTCTATATGACTTCTTACCTGGTGTATGATGCAGTCGTGATGAGGCAATTTTCGGGTCTATCTACAAAAGGGAATAGGCACACCGTACCTGTGTACAAATTTTTCTATCAATTGGAGCTGAAGGAAACCTTTCACCATTTAAGGAGGGTTATTGATGCTTTCTTCACGCCTCTTCTTTTCAACTTAGATCTGACTCTCAAAAAGAAGAGAGTATCTGAAGAGGCCTATAAAGTGGTAAGTAGTGTCGGATGCATATATCTACAATTCCCAACTTTTACTTACCTAAGAGTAGGATGTTACATTGGTTTCCCCTACATGTTGCCCAGATACCCCTCAGACAAGTGGGTTCTCATGGAGTTGTGCAGACAACTCATTTCAGTGCACAAAGAGCGGAGGAAAATTCACAAGCCAGGATTCAAGTTTCCACTGACAATCGGTAGGTATACCATCAGAAGTGTACAAAAGGCCAAATCAGTCTATGCATAAATGTAGGTCATGACAATCAAGGCCTATAAATACATGTTTGATTTTGACTACCGAGATGTCAAGAAGAAGTTGCAAAAGGGTCATCAACATAGGTACCACTTTGAGGACATTTGGGCTAATTGCAGAGATGAGGAGGCCATTTGTAAGATGAATTATTGTTGGCTAACCGTATAGAAGAACAAAGATCTTGGTGTTGCTGACCTACTAGAGGATTTCACAGATCCTAGTGACATCATGAATGCTGCCTATCATGAACAAGAAATAGCCAGGAGGCCATTGCCTGCAATTCAATGGTCCAAAAAAGAAAGTGTTTCCATTAGGGAAAGACTGGCACCAATTTTGTCTAACACTGCAAAGTGGTTACATAAGCATGACTTTGAAATGAAAACTTTTAGAATAGATTATGAGGGAGAAGAATCTGAAGCAGAATCCAGTTGACAACAAGAACTCCACATGAAAGATAAATTTGTGGCTATTCCCACTTCTTCGCGAAGAGGCCCTAGGATCAAGTTCACTGTTGGCAAAAAGGACATGTGGGTCATCCTAGAAGGAGAAACAACGAAATCTGAACCAACTCACTCCAAAGGAAAAGGGGTTGTTTCTGAAGAGATAGATTCTAATGAAGAAGGAAATTCCAGTGATCAATCCACTAAAGAAGAAGATTCAACAAAAGCAGACTCTAATGAAGATTTTGAAGGTGAACAAGAGTCTGAAGGTGATTCTAAAGGTTAACCAGAGTCGAAAGGACAAGAGGATGATGAAGAAAGAACTATGTCTCCACTTTAGAATGTAGTTGAAGAACTTCCTAGAACATTATCGCCTGTAATTTCAAATGTTCCTCATACACCTCCAAATCTGAACACTCCTCCACCACATTTTTCTACATCACCTATTCCCACCACCATCATACCCGCATTGGATTTTTAACCTACCCCTACATCATCAACCATACTTGATACCCCTTCAGTGACAAGTATACACACGGTTGATATTTTGTCAAGTCCTCCATAGTCTATTCCTAGCCTGTCATCACCATCATATGATATCACTTCAAAGACTGATTTTAATCAGTTCATGAATGAGTTCATGCATGATCATCTCAATGTGCAGACTACATGAGCAGTTATGATAAACACTATGCCCATTGTCACGATACTAATCGTTACTTCAGAAGTGACAGTGACAATAGAGTTGACGGTTAATCTAGAAGCTCGTATCTCCTCTCTTCCCCCTTGGTTGATATCTCAAGTGTTGAAGCGAAAGAAGCAAATGATTTCTCTAGAAGAGATCGACCTTGAAGAGATAGTCCCTCCAAAAGCTAAGGGGAAGAAAAAGGTGAAAGTGTATTCACGGCTAAATGTTGACAAGACTGGTCATAAATAAGCAAAAATTGGCATACCACGACAGGAGGAAGGAGATGTCAACATGGAGGATTACACAGTGACAAAGGTCCATTTTTGCAAAGTTACAAATGAAAGTGCAAAAGAAGATGCGCATGTGACTTTGGATATCTTGGCTGGTAGACTTTACAAAATGGAGCAAGCTTGTAATATGTACAAATAGTGGGAAGAGCATTATGCCACTGTTGTAAGGAGACTTGCATGATCTTCAATTAATGCACAACCGTTAGCAATGGTAAGTGTTGAGGACCTAGCTATCAAGAAAGATTATAAGTTTACCTCTAAAGGTAGGGTGTCGTATGATTTCATCAAAAGGATTGTAGAACACGGTTCTCTGATTATAATTGTTGTGGATGATAGAACTACTCTGCTGGCCAAGCTCAAAACAGAGCTTGATAAGGAAAAGAGTGTACTTTCCCAGGAGCATAGAGAGATGGAAAAATTCATGTTGTTGTGGTCACAGATGAAACAGGCAAAGCTCAGTAAATTGGTGGAAGCCGGGGTGATTCCCAACAAGGAGAAACACATAGAGGTAAGAGAATCATTGAAGCATTGTATTCAGGTGATTGAGTCTCTTACAGAGGATCTCCACTAATTGCAGTAAGGTGTCGAAGGGCATCGTGTGATTCTAGAAAGAGGAATCAAGGAGTTACCACAACAGCTTCTTGAGGAGAATTGTATCTTCCTACCGGCCACAAAACTATCCCAGATCTTTAAAGAATCCATCATGAAGTTGGTTGACAGTGCATACTTTTCAGAAGCCTCTCTAGTTGTCATTTGTGATACAAGGCTTACACTGGATAACATTAAAATGCATCTTGACAGGTGCAAAAAGTTTCACTCATCCGCCGTGAGATTGATCACGAGGATCCACACCATTGTGGATTACACCGTTGGTCCGGATGAGAAGTTCATGCAAAAGACCAGGAAGAAATATGAAGACTTCCATGCCCAAGCAAGGAACCATGAAGATTCTTGATCTCTAGTGTTATACTTTTTGATGCTTTCCATTATGCATCTTGTAAATAGTTTTTGACATCTTAAATGTCTTTTCTCGAAATGTAATTGCACTAAAAATCAGAGATGTAATTTCTTGAAGACAAATTACACTTTGACTTTGGTCAAAGTTAGGTGAGATTTTCCTTAATTAGCTCACCTAACTTTCCTAATTTTACTCATTTGATTTCCTATATTTTCTCATCCCTCTCCTCTATATATATGAGGGATTTCTATTGTAATGTTTATCTTTTATCTCTAGCAACGAAATGTTCCTCATTTTGCAACAAATGTATGAAACTTTGTGTTCAACTTTGTGAATCTGAATCTTATCAATAAAGAAGGAAGTTACATACCAAAATTTGCATTGGATCAATCGTCTTTTGAAGTTGATTAAGATTGGTGGTAATTATTGTGTGAGATCTAAGGGCTTCAAGTAAATCTATGTGAGCTTTGTGTTACATTATTTACTTTGAATTTAAGTTTATGTTTGAGTAACCTTTGGTGGATAAACTGCAAGACTTTGTGCTTGCATTTGTTCGTGTTGATCGTGGAACTATTATGGTGATGTATCTAGAAGAATTTTGCTTCTAATATAACACTTGTTACGTATCTCAAGGATATACTGTTGGAAATTTACGGAATGACTTTGTACCTTCGTAAGCTTTCCTTTCCCATTTTTATTAGTATTGTTATCATGCTGGTATCTCTACGCTTTGCTTTGTCAAGATAGAGATATTGGAATTACTTCTTTGTCTTTTGTTTGAAGTTGCACTAAATCAAAACTATCGACTGTGGAGCATTGCAAAACATCTTCTCTGAAAAAAGAGAGAAGGATGAATGTGACACACCCCGAATCCATTAATCATAGTGTACATGTTGTAAATAGTTAGTTACTTTTACTTGTTTATGAAAGCAGTAAGAAGGGCGCCTCCCCTTTCTGAGAGGAGATATTATATCTCACATATCTATGGCTGATGTCCTAGTTGTGTAATCTATTGAAAAGTCGATTACATAATTTTCACCCAACAAAGAAATTACCAGAGACTATTTTGAAACACTAAAAAATTAGTGAATAGAAGGCAGAATGCAAGAAATAGGAAACTTTGTTGAGAAATTATTTTTGTAAAGAGGATTAAAGTTTCTCATTGACAACTTTAGTATAGAAGGAAGTATGAGAGAAAATTACAAGATTCTAGATTATAGAAAATTTGAATGCCATTTCACAAATTTTAATTTTTAAGCAATAAGTTTCCTATTAATATATGCAAAATTCAATGTTGAAAATATTGAATTATTCTATCAAATGATATACAAGATAATTACAAGATTCTAAATTACAGGAAAAATGAAAAACATTTCACACATAAAAGCATTAGGTTTGTTATGAATAGATGTGAGCATTCTTACTATTGGATTCAAAACTGTCAAAAATCACATTATTTGATGGCGAAAATTCTACAGCTTGAATAGTTGGCTCATAGATCCGAACCTCTGGCAATTCAATCTCCCATTGGACAGTTTCACATTTTATTTTCCTATCCAAGTTGTAGACGTGGAGACCCAGGAAATCAACAGCTCCTGCAACATCAATTGATGAGGAAATCTTGGCTAGGGTATATATACAGTTAAATTGGGTTAAAAGAGTTTCATTTTTCTTGAAAAAAGGAGCATCATATGTGTCAGTTTACTCCACATAGTCAACAATTGCGAGACAAAAAAGTATATATGTCAGTACACACATAAGAAGCTTTGTCAATCCAAAAGCTAGCTTAAGAACAATTAATGGTATAACCTAGCTATGCACAAAGAGTAACTTTAATTAATTGTCAAGAAGAAGAGGAGTGCTTAACTGAAAAAAAAATATTTGGTAGGCTTGTTGTTTGTTTTTTTTTCCTTTTAGCCAAAAACAAATGAAGCTAGACATGAGGCCTAAGCTCCACTAGCTCAAAAAAAAAAACCTCAAAAAAAGAATGGTTTGAACTTGAAGTATTGATAAAAAGAACTAATAAACTATTAAAAAAGAGGGGTTGCATATAAACTATTAAATGCAAACTATTATAAACTATAATGAAAGAGAGGATGCATATAAACTATTGCAAACTATAAAGGGTTAAATAAAAATAAAATCAATGAGATATAGTATAACTAGAACAAAAATAAATAAATACCAGAGCTACCATTATTGTTACTTCTTTGATTTTTGAACTCTAATATCTCAAAATTAATAAGAAAAAAATGATGATATATACATGTGTGAACAATTATTAATGTCTGGGAATGACCTGTAGCTGATTTTGTCATTCATTGCTGGCATAAAATTCTATATCTACTCACCATAACTCACAGGGTATTAAGATAAAAATAAAAATACTAAATGCCTCCCTAATTCCCAACAGTTATGTCAATGATGTAGTAAAAAAAAAATTGAAATAGGAGGATAATAGGTGAGTAAACCCGCAATTTATAGCTAGAAGGGTAAAATGAGATGAGTATAAAATAGGATGAAACTGACTACAAGCCCAAGTTGTCGTAGCTAACCCTCGAGGGAAGTTTGTGTACACCCCATGAGTGCATACTAGAGAGTCCTGGCCCTAGTTTAACTTATCCTATAATCTTCTATTTAGTTCAGGTGATTTGTGTCTCCATTTGTATGTACAAAAAAAAAAATTGAAAATAACTGTCAGCTGAGACATAGCTAACTTCAGTAGCATATGGGCAATTTTATATGGAGAAGTTTTCACCAAAAAGTTCTTATAATGAAACAAATTCTTATCGTCAGTTAAGAAAAACAACAATGAGCTGGAGACTATCTTGTATGGCCTCTACTTTAATTGCCAATTAAGTTATAGGATAGTAAAGATGCCAACCATAAGCATCCATTGTTGAATAAGCAACCAGAGAATATACACATGTTTAACCAAGACAAGGGGATGCAACAAATACTAAAAATAATTTGCTAAGAATTTAATTATACATGGTGTAACATTAATAGGGTTTCCACGTAAGCTTCCCCTAAATGCACAATTAAGGATATCCTCATCATGGGAAATTCACCAATTGTGGCACACTAATTATAACAACTTCCTCTACCAATTGTGTTGGAGATTAGAAATGATGAATTACTTTTTAGAAGTTGTGTACTTATTAATAAAGTGTTAAGATCCACCTTAATTGAAGAAGAATCCAGAAAGCAATGGATGAATACTTCACTAAGGCCCTCATAGCCCAATTCATTCACATGGCGACATTGGAAAACTCTGCAATGGTCATCTTATGGCAATCAACTATGTTCATGATTTTGATGCAAACTCGTGTTTGTCTCAACTGTCCACTAATGTTGGGTCTAGTGGCCATTATGGCAATCAACTTTCCTCATGATTTTGATGCAGAATGGTGTTTGTCTCAACTGGCTATTAATCTTGGGTCTAGTGTACTTATTAATAAAGTGTCAAAATCCACCTTAATTGAAGAAGAATCCAACAAGAAATAGATGAATACTTCACTAAGGCCCTCATAGCCCAATTCATTCACATGAAGACATTGTCAAACTCTACAATGGCCTTCTTATGACAATCAACTTTGCTCATGACTTTGATGCAAACTAGTGTTTGTCTCAACTAGATGCTAATCTTGGGTCCAGTGGCCATTATCTTTTAAGAATGGGGCACTCCTTTCACTGGAGTGTTTTATGATACATAGTTTTGTACATACTTGTTTTCCTAATTATTCATTTAGGCTTATCTCCATCTTATGGTTTTTTTCCACATTTAAGATATAATTTCAGATACTTTATGTTTGGTTGTTAGTCTGTTTGGCACCTCTGATTAGCTATTGAGACTTCTCAAATGCTTGATTCTCATAACATTGATCATTTGAAGACATTGATGTAATTACTAATATTATAATTTCTTTCCATTTTTCTATAAACAACCATTTGCATGGGCCATGTGATGGTATGATATGTTGTAAGCTACTCAATAATCCAAGAACAGTTAGGTCAAGGTGTGCATGGCACAAGGCAGTATGGAACATAAAACAATATTTCATTTCCCTTTTTCTTTCATTTCTTCTTTATTTCCTTCTACCAAACACTCAGCTAACAACTATGCAATTCATGTGGAAATTTAATGTGATCAACCAACTAACTTCGAATGGAACTATAATAGAAAAATCACTTTATGTAAGCTCGTTTCTTACTCCAAAGAAATGTGTTATAAAATATGTTTCCTGTGTATAGTCCACTTGTGGCAAATTCCATTGGAAAAAAACTAGAACAAATCCATGATATATACATTCAATGAAATGCAATCCTCTGACTCAAATAACTTTAAAATCCTAACAGTGCATTAGCTAAATTAAAAATCATGTATACCTAACAGAGAACACATAGACAAACCTTCAACCAAAAGCCCTACGAAGCAGCAAAATAGACAAGCATAAAATCATGGAAAACAAGGCTCTCAAAGTGATTCAAACTTTATAAGAATCAAAATTCTTAACAAACTAAGGCAATTTTAACAGATAACAAGAGTATAACTCTTCAATCAAAAGCCCTGGGGGGCTAAATAATTAATAAACTTAGCACATGACTATCCACATAATTCAAATCCCTAATTCCTACAACATGAAACCAAGTTTACAAATAACGTGCACCTAATTCTTCATCAAAAACTGTAAGTTGCTGAAGAGTTTTAAAATTCAAAAAAACATATATAAAGAAGTTCAAAACCTTGTCAAAGAGGAACCTAAATGGTGCAAGGGCACCCTGAGGTTCTCATGCCTTTATGATACCTTTGTCATGTTTGGTTTTGTTTTTCACTATGTTCATGATGTAATAAGGTCCAATGGACCATTTCAATATTTGTAATAGTTTGTAGTAGATGTCATTAGGTGTTAAATCAAAGTTTCAATGTACACTTGGTGCAACCAAGTCATGTTATTAATGTAATTTCAAATTAAGATTGTAAACACTATAATAAATGGTCTCCTCATTCAAAAAGTAGTTGAGGACCATTGGAAGAGGTGGAGTCATGTTTAAAAATCCTCCATGTAGTTGAGGAAAGGTGGATGTTTGGATTTTTGAAGAATTGAATGCAAAAGAACTATGTTTTTCTCTGATTTCCAGCATTTTTCTTTGTTTTTTTTGTTTGATACGGACTGTGACATCATTGTACGAGCTCAAAACACCCATGGGATGATAGAGGAGAGGGTTACCTTTCTTTTGGTGGTGATTTGGAGCCTTTTCAACAAGGAATAAGAAAGTTACACCCGTTTTTTTCTGGAAGTGGGTCTGAAACCCTACCAAACCAGGGTTTGAACACAAAAATGCTTGTATCTTCCCATTCCACCATGGGAGAAATCTAATTTTTTTGTGGAATGGTAGGGTTAGGATTCCTCTTCATGATGCAAGTGGTTTCAGGGAGAGAAATGGGGTTTGGCATGAGTTCCATGATGTCCTAGGCCTGGCATCTCTATGTGACAAGCCTAGAATTGGTCTTTGGATTAAGTACTTTGCAGATTGTTGAATGTTCATGCAAGGATAATGTGTAAACTATGTCAAAGAGGAATTGGGGAGTCCTAAGGAACCTATTGGTGGCTTTAGTGGTTTTGGGGTGTGCCTAGATAGATTGGTTCCTTCACTGTGCAGGCCTAATTAGGCTTCTTAGTGGCACTGAAACTTAGTAATTTGGAGAAAATCCTTTTATTATCTTTCTTGTGAATTTGGGGACTTGTTTGGGGTCCTAAGGGAATTCTAATTCCAGTTTCCTAACCCTAGTTTTGAGCCTTGGAAAAATTTTATGTTGACTGCCCCGGTTGGACAGGGCTACAAGGATGCATAGGCTTATATGGGAGCAATTGATAGTTGAGAGTTTCTAAGCACAGAGTCAGGTTGTATGGTCATAAACTATCATGTTGAGTGTGTCCAAGCCTCCTCCAAGCCCTTTGGTCATTTCTGGATGTGAGAGCCCAAATTGGATGGTTGGGTTGCTTTGGTGAAGGAATAGTGGAATTGGTGTGTCCACTTAGAGTATTTGAGAGAAGCTTTCTAACAAAGTTCTTGTTTTCCCTACCACTCTGCATCACTAAAGGTTGATCAAATACTCATAAAACATAATTCTTCAAGCAAAAACATGAAGTGACTGAAAATTCATAAATTCACAAATAATAAGCAGAAAACATGTCAAACAGGACAATAGTTGCTTATGCATCCATAACAAATGAACTCTTGACCACATCAAACCAATTTTGATAGATACTTTCTAGCCAAAACCCTAGGTAGCTAAAGAATCCATAAATTGAAGGGAATAAAAAATACAAATGAAACCTTGATAAACATGACCATAACGACCACTCAAAATCCAGGAGCACTAAACCCTTTAAAAAAATCAAAACGATATTTATAGATAATAAACTATGAATTCTTCAATTGAATCCCATGAATGCTTGAAAAACCAGTAAATTCAGCAACGTATGCAACAATTTAAAAAACATGTCAACTAGGACCATCCAGGTAATTCTAACTCCATCCACATTAGAGGAAATTTTTCAAATAATGTGCAAATAATACTCGCATAATCAACACCAAGCTGATGAAGAATTTATAAATTCATCCCAAAAAAAAAAGCTACAAGTATAGAACCCTAACTAACAAAGCTCTAAGGATGATTCAAAATCCACGAGAATTTAACTCCTAACCACATTATTAATTCAAGACCCCGAGGAGTCAAATAACACAAAAAATTCTCGTCCATTTTTCAAATTTAAATCATCTTTCTAAAACAATCAAGGCATGGGTTTTATCAGGAAAAAAAAATCAAGAACCCTAGAGAACAAAGCTAGATGAGTTTTTTCGCAAAAACTTATAAAACAAAACTATGATTCACAAAAATTTAAAAATCTACACTATGAAAAACCAAAAAACAATGTATAATCCACTAAACTACCTTTGACATCATTTATGAGCTTTTTCCCTGTGGATGACATGATTCGTGTTTCATAGTAGTCTCAAGATCGAATCCCCGCAACAAATCCAAACCCTTTAAAAAATATATAAACTAGTCTTGAAGTCCTACTGTGTTTATAATAAAAATGATCTCATTCTCATCTACAAATATTATTTCTATCTATGGTTGGAATATACTGGAGATGGTGATGTAGTAAACAAGAATAAGCATAAATAAACCCATCACTCACCTTAGATTTCATGAATTAACTATGCATTCACTACTTGTGTACCCACCAGCCCTCCACCACATCTCGCACAATTTGATTTGCGAGCTTTGTTGATAGACTGGTGGCCACTCAAGCTATGAACACATAGTTAATGCATTCAGACCTTGCTCAAACCATTCAATTTTTCTGTAACAACAAGCAATACTTCTAGTTATCAAGTATCACAAAATACAGACGAGCCACTCACCAATAGTACACTGTTCCTACGGCTCTTCCCACATTCAAGCGTTGCACAAAATAACCAACATCAAAGACGGCAACCTAGAGCTAAAAGCACACAAGATTCTCAACAAACAATAAACAAATGAGAATAAGCACAAATAAAACCCAACACTCACCTGAGATTTCATGAATTAACTATGCATTCATTACTTGTGTACCCACCAGCTATCCAACACATCTCGCAAAGTTTGCATTTAATGCATTAAACATGAAATCACTTCTTCAATACCCACTAGCCCACCACCAATGCTCGCACAATTTGCATCCCTGATTAAATATTTGCCACAATATATAATGTCCCCCTATTTTCCTAATTTACTTAAACGAAAAATGAAAAATAGACCTACTCCAACCAATAGAAAAATAGATAAACCATAATTTTCAAGCACAAAAAATATGTGCTTAAATCCTAACTATAGGAGAAAGACAAAAATATTTTAAACAATACAATTTCATTGGCCAAGCGACTATTTGAAAAGAAAATACAATGGATGCAATAGTAAACCTGCCTATTGACAAGAACTAATATTATTTGGAATAAGTGTTGGAATCTTTGAGACTAAATCATAGTGGTAAAATATTGAATTGACCTCTTATATTGTGTTATTTTCTTATTGTTGGAATGTACATTTCATGATTGATGTCTTTTTTAATTTTTCATGCTATTACTATCTTGGTTCTAATCAAAATGTTTTCTTCTATTTGTTGGGGTATTTTCACTCCTACCTTGTATTTGGTAATATAATGGAAGTGATTTTAGACCATATTTTGTCCAAGGTTTGTCAAAATGTCAATTTTAGGTATTATAATTGAAACTAGACCATAGCATTGGTTTAAAAAAAAAAAATTCTTTAGCAACCCAATATTAAGTTGAGTAATATTAAATTTCATATTGGTCCAAACATTTTATCAAGTAATTTGGAGGTAAGTGATAAGGGCTTGCATTTCATGCAAAGTTCTAGAACATATTCCATACTCTTCATCAAGTATAAGCATAGTTCTATCATAATAGTCTCCCTCAACCCTTTTCTTCCACTAAAAGGGGATGCATCAACTCAACATTGATCATATGAATCTATTTTTAACCTTATGCTCCATCTAATGAAAAAGTAGGTTCAGTAAAACACCACTCAAACTAATCATGTATAAACCCTTTTCAAAAGATTTGGATGATTTAATAAATTACAAACACTATTGCATATGAATGTTTATAAATAGTTGGTTAGAAATTTGTAAGGTCTCTTCTTCCTTGACTTTAAGGGTAAATACTTAAATATATAGTAAACATAATAATCTTCATTTCTCTTATCTAAAATACAATATTACTCTTCTTTGAAATGAAATAATTCTCTATAATTTTAAACCTACAACTCACGATTATAATAGTGTGTTAAAGATACACGTGCCTCTCAAATATAACAAACATATTATATGATGTTTTAGATTACAATTATACTCTATAATCCAAATTACATCTACAATTGTGACTACATAGTGACTACTAATTTACTTTCATACCAACTAATCAATAGGGAAAGAACATTATAATAAAGTTATAAAAAAGAATGTTTCCCCTATATGAGATCCTTATAAGCACCCTCATTTCTTTATCTCAAGCCATGGTAATGCTTGTGAAAAGGAATTCACTTGAACCCTCACAACACATCATTGAGTAGGACAAACCTTCTTGTTTGACACCCATGAAAAACTATTTAATTGTATGTGTATGTATACATGTATGAGTGCACATACTTATTTAAATATGTTAAAAATTTATCTAACTATTGAGCTTTGAATTGGACCATGCAAATAAGTTAGGTTAGACTTGGAGCTCCAATCCTTGCTAGGTCAATTCAAATATATTACCAATAATATTCCCATAAACCCATTTTTCATATAATGCTAACAATTTTATTAAACTATTACTTAATTTTGTAAACACGCATTCAAATATAAATGTTTTACAATATAGCTATAGTATGATTGGCTTTAAGCCTTGTGGATTTCAAGTTAACATTCTATCACCAACTCAAACATTTTAGATGCACATAAATTTATGCTCCTACACGAAAATCCAATATGCTACAATGAGAATATGTTAAGCCCACTTTGTGAATATAAAAAAATGATCTAATATGACACCTCCTGTCAACTACAATTCCCAAAATTTCTAATAAATCCAACGTAAAAAATTCACTACATATGACTAGGAACATGTCATTACAACTTGCATATGATCAAAAACATATTTCTAGAAGCCTAAGGGCAGGGATAACTTTAAGAACCCCCCTTGGTGAAGGTGTAAAATCCTAGCGAATCTTGTATACTTCCCGATAAAAATATTAATTTTATTGGATAATTTTTTTTCGTTTTTTGAGAAAAAAATAATCTCAATTGGCGAATCTTTTCTAAATGCTAGAAGTCTATGGAAAATTCTAGCGAATTGCAATTTTTTTAATCCAATAAAATATTTCCATTGGAGATTAAAACCTTTTTTCAAACCAATAAAATATTTCCATTGGTGAATAAACCTATTTTAAAAACAGAAAAAATATTTTTGTTGGCAATTAAAACTTTTCTTCAAACCAAAAAATATATTTTCATTAGAAAATTAAACCTATTTTCAAATGAATAAAAAAAATGGCGAATTAAACATAATCTCAAACTAATAAAAAAATTCAATGGCGAAATAAACTGGTATGCCAATAAAAAATCATAGCGTGGTTGGCGAAAATATCAAATTCCAAGACAATTTTTTTGCACATTCAAATTCCTTCATAAAGTGTCTGAAATGGGGACAAGTGTCAACATATTTATTATGTCTAAAGTTAGATGTCAGTACAAAATAATATAGCCCACAACCATTCGATGAATTTTTAATGGACGGTTGTAGTTGCATTGCGGAAGCAAATCTCTGAAGCACTAGATTTGTGAATTGAAACCTTCAAAATAACACTAGAACCATTAGATTTCCAAAAATCAATGGTTGAAATTTTATTACTTATTAAATCACTTAAAGTCATGACAACCAAAATAATATTTTATCGTTGACTGGCTACCGATAGTTGAAGGTCACTTAAGTTTTGACTTAAGCCTTTGGAGTCATCATGGTGACCAGCCCCTCGATCTCGGTGAATGATGGGTTTGAGAAATGAATGGTCGAGATAGGGTGATGTGGGTCAATCTTGTCCACTCCCCACCAGCCCATAGGGGACCCACCTACATCTTTCATCCCTCAATGAGGAGGCGGGGAAGTGCCACGTGGAACGATCATAACCGTCGAAGGAACTATAGCAAGGTGTGAAATATTAAGGAAATATTAAGGAACTAGTGTTAAAGCCTACACTACTAAAGGATCCTTTTAAGCACATGTTTTAAAGGTAAGCAAGACATCTTAATCTAGGTCGTCCATCTGGTCTAAGGGTTTTGCACAGGTGAATGGTCTTAAGGTAAAGAGCACATAGATGTGAAGCGCCATATTTAATCTGGGCTGCTCCCCGCCTCCCTATTGTTGAAAGTTGCACACAGGTTAAACCCAACAGGGAAGCAAGGAGGCCGAAACGTGGATTTTCTCGCAAGTAACTTGGAATAATATTGCCACAATTTTTTTGAAATAATATTGTCACATCAATGATTAAGGATTCAAGTGGTGAATTAAATGTTAATTGTCACATCAATGATAGTGGTGAATTAAATGTTAAGTGTGAGTATTTTATGTCATTGTCTTCATTCTAACTTCTATATATACTTCACCAACTTGATGTTCTTCATATCATTTATAATATATTTGGATTTAATTTCTTTCTTCTCTATTCTCAATTTAATTGTGATATTATGGAGTCTTCATGGTGTGTCATGCTACCCAAATGTTTTTGGGAGAAAAAGAAGGGACAATGCATACGACAGACAAAAGTTGGGTATGGTTTTTACAATTCATTGTGTCCAGGTTAAGGATGTTATAAGAATAATTGTGGGTAGGGAATGGCTTCAGAACAACCCTCATGCTCTATATTCTAAGGTAGCTTCAACTTTCTTGTCCAATTGCATGGACATTTTGCTTGATAAAGATTTGGTTGAGACGCTGACAACATGTTATTTGCAGCCTTTCATTTACTCTATTTCTTCGTTGGAGTTGGCATTGGAGCATTAAAATTTTGAAAGTGGGTTAGCACCTGTTGGTGGAATCTTCTGGAAAGTGGAATTGCATGCTTCTAAAATGCAGGATCTTTCCCTAGTTAATATGAGATGGGGTCTGCTATGTGATATGAAAAATGAACCATTAAAGAGTCTAGAGTTTTGGAGGAAGGTTTTGGGTGACTCACTTTTCTTCTCTGTTGTTACTTTGTTAAATTCAATTCACCTTCTACTCAAACACCCGGTTGATGGCCTCAGCTAATGGTACAAAAAAAATAGTAATGAATTGTGTGACGTTTCACATGTGTATATTTTATTGTACAACATAACAGTTCTTGTAATATGTATTTTATGATTGGTTTTTTGTCATGGTTAGTGGCTTTTTGGCCAGGCTGGATATGTACTATGTACTTCAGTCTTTAGCAATAGCTACTTAAATTAAAATACTTTTCATGGCTCCATTCTTGTAAATCCTTTTTGCTTTGATCAATATAAAAATGTCACTTTTAAAACTAATAGTAATTAACAACATATAGTTTTGATTATAAGTGAGCGAAATTTATTGTGAATTATTAGTGGACATTGATAATGATTAAGGTAAAACAAGCCATTTAATTCTCTCTTTTCAATGCAACGAAGTACTCTACCTTTCATTTATTCAATTCTCAATCTTTTTGAAGAAAGTGTGGTTGTGGTACTGCGAGTGACATCACGAATTAATGTCATATGAACATCTGAAGCAATTGATTGGATAGATTTATATTGAAAACTGCACGATGTACTGTAGAATCGTAGATGATGATGTCATTAATCTAATGATCTAGTGAAACAAGATTTGTAATGATTTCATGTTGTTTGAGTGGCACTGGCGATTTTGACAGCTTGTCAGCTTGAGGTACAGTTTGCATGTAGCCAGACGTCAATCAAATTAAACATTTTAATTGTAAATGTAAGGCTTAAGTTACACAAAATGATTAAGTTGGTTTTTTGGTTTGCGCAAATCACAATTATCATTATACCAAACCTCACACGTGACATGACTCACAAGTAAACAAGGATCAGGCTGGTAGTGACACTGGTGGCCCATAAATAGGGATAGTGAGCATAACTGAAATCATTCATTGAAGGCTAAAGGCTTTACTATTGAGTGCAATGTTCTGAATTGTCATAAGGGTTTTCATTTTGTAAGGTTAATAAGGATTCATGAAGAAGATGATGTGGTATTATTGGGGATACTCTAAATTCTTGTGCCTCCAATTATGTAGTTACAGAGTAAAAGACCAATTTCCTTCAAGTTCAGAATGGGTGGAATTGGAAAGAAGTTGATCTGGTTCACCTGACTTCTGAGGTAGGTTTTGAACCAAGATGAGGAGCTTTGATGGAGATAAGTGTTATCCCAGTGTATGGAGGCTACATGCAAAAGATGGGAGCGGATTTACTACCCCTCATCTTCTGCATTGTTGGCCAAGAAAGCCTTATGCATTTGTATTTTCAAAGCCACATTTGTATTTTCAAAGGGGATAAGTACATTTTGTATCTTCATAGCTCCCATTTCCCCAGCATGGTTTTCCAAGCAATCCCCATGCATTTATTTTGAGAGTGCATGGTTTCCTATGCAAGTATCATGCATTTATTTTCAGCACCCATGGTCAACCTGGCAAGTTCCATGCATTTATTTTCAGAGCACATGTTTGACCGAGCAAGTCCCATCACCAGGAATTTATTTTCAGAGCGACATTTGTATTACATTGTCACCAACGGTCTAGCAGAATCTTGGTGCTTACATTTGTATTTATATTATGTAAAGCAACATATGTTATTTATACAAAATAGAAGCCTAACGCTTGCATGCTCTACTCATCTTTAAAAAGATATGTAATAATGTGACATTGTAATTCAATTGTAATAAAATAAATGGTTGTGTTATTCTTCATTATTCATTTATAGTAAACAATTATTTTTTGAGTTTAGTGTCTACGAATTTATTCAAATCAGTTTTTTTTTCTTTTAAGAAATTAAGTATTATCTATTTATGAAATAATTTCATGTAGATTTAAAAGTAAAACATAAAGAAATACAATTGAAAAAAGAAAGTTGCCAACAAATTGACAAAAAACATTATAAACACTAAAAGTTGTCACTCTTGTTAGGGTTTACCAAAATGTTATTGATTTCTAATTTGTCGTTGACCTTCTCCCTTGGTTCCCAGTATCATTATTCATTTTATTAAATCCTTTGCAACGTTAAGTTACCGACCCCTTGGCCTTGATGTCAATCCTAGTGCACACTAAAGTTTAAAACAACTTTAAAACACATGTTTATTGTTTATATCATAAATTACTCAACCGTTCATGGTTGTAGTTGCATTCCCGAATGAAATGCACAGAGTGCTAGGCTTGCAAACTTAAACCTTTGGAATAACCCTATAACCATTAGATTTACAAAGATCAATGGTTTAGAATTTGTTGTCATTGTAGGAAAGTCATGTACTAATTGTGTAGTCTAGAAGCAACATGTTGACGTTTCAATGTTTCATTCACTTTAATGTTAAAAAAAGAAAGAAAACTTTCTACTGCTAAATGCTAAGTGATTTTATTTTTAAGTGAGAGGGTCAGCAAATGGGGAGATTTCAGATTGCTCATAGCGATGCACCAGGGAGATCTTGGGTTCCATGTCCAACAAAGCCAGTCCACATCTGTCAATATTAATCTTTTCAAGAATCAAAATCCAGGTAAGTGAAAGACAAAATTCCTATGGCTATGTTTCAACTTTCATATTTCTTAAAATCTTATTTTGTCAAACTTTGAAGTTTGGGTTTAGGGTTGAGAGACTTAAGAATTAAGAAAAATTAAGGAGGACTAAGAGGGAATTCACAATTTCACATTGTATAAGCATGTCTACCACCAGTACCACAAGAGAAAAATTGGATTAAAATATACATTATGCAAAATTGCTTAAAACCCTAGGTTTCACTGATGAATACCATGATATTTATGATCCTGAAATCTATCGTAGGTGTACCTTAGAACTTAGATTTTCATCTTAGAATAAGGCTGCAAATCAAATGCAAGTTAATAGTATCAGTGGACTGTGGCTAATTGGATTAGGGTGCATGATGTTACATGAGGTTTTCCCTTGCCCATAATTCATCATGGTTTGTGCCCAAAATTATGATGATAACAAAAGAGAAATTGTTAATAAAGATAGCAAAGAAGAATTGTTATCCATTAATGTAGAAGAACTTGGAAAAGTGTTAGGGTTTACAACCGAAGAATTTGGAAACGTCCACATTGACCTAGAAAAGCTTGCTAGTGATTATGAAGCAGTGGATGAAAGGGAGAAAAATTCTATCATAAATAAAATAGTTCTAGATAACATACAAGTTAGAAACAAATTGAAAGGTAATCATAAGCCTCCTTATTATTTTGATATTTTTAGACCATGGGTTTAGGATACTATTTCCATGCTAGCATTTTTCCTTAGATTGGATAGCAATTGGGAAGTGGGTGCAAGACTCCTTGAAATGGTATATAATATCCATTATGGTGTTCCACATGTCAAATATAACTTTATTGATCACATTGTAGAATCCATGCATAAACAATTTTTAATGATTAAAGGGTTTTCCACCAAGACATTTAGGTTCACAACCTACTTGTGCTATTTTTTCTATTCAAATTTAGAGGAATGTTTCAGACCAACAAGCTTTAGATTCAGCCCTATAGTAATGCTCAGGAAAAGAATGGCTCTAGTATATATTTGGACCACTGAGATAAGGATGCATGATTCTCGAAGGAACTATAGTCATTTTGTAGACTACTTTTTGGCTCCATTGCATCAAGCAATACAAATACTCCAATGCCTATATTTCCTATGTCATGTGGAAATTGCATTCAACTAGGAAAAGAAATACAATTGGCTAATTGGTACTTAATGGAAGAATATATTGTGCTAAGGTTTTATGGATCAAGAGTAAAGTCATACAAACTTCCAATACATGTGACAGGAAGGGTTTTTGCATTGGAATATGTAAGGCAAATGAAGAGTACTGATGAACTACACTTTGTCAATTAGCAAAAGAAGACCTTATTTCCTTCTTTACCTTTTTCATGTGGAGGGTTCACATTCGAGAGAAAAGCATTTAGTGTGGCACATGATCTTTTGAATTTTTTTAATTTTGATGATGTATGTCACTGGTAGTATGGTCCATGTGACACCATTAAACCAATTTGATTATGGCCAATAGGAATGTTGCAAGTAGAATTCAACATCAAATTAAACCCTTGCTTGAAAAATTGAGAAACAAGGATTCTTGGGATGAGGTCAAAATAGAAATGGAGATAAGTGATGTTGAGAAAGGTATTTCTTTTGAACAATTGTTAGCAGAAATTATGGCATTGCATTGAAAGACAATCAGGAGGTACAACAATTTTTATGAAAAAAGTGATAAACCATTTAGTAGAGTAAAAATGCCAAATTCTCTAGATAAGGAAGTTACAGCTAAAAATTGGTCACAATAAAAAATTACTACCTTTTGGTCTATGAGGAAGGAGCTAGGTGATCCAAGAGCTCTTGCAGAGTATTGAGATAACGAAGATCGCAAGTTTAGAAAATTGTGGAATATAGAGCATCCAGATGAACGTGAAGATCAAGAAACTAATGATGAATCTAATGATGATAGGGAAGATATCAATTTCAAACCTATTTTAAGTGAGGCCTCAAAAGAAGCATATGCTTCAGGAGTAGCCATAGCTTAAAAAATGGGTTATGAAGGTGGTCCTTTGGGGTCCCAAAGACAAGGCCCTTGGATAGTAACAGATGTATAGAATAGAAGACCAGTTGATAAATTTGGCCTTGGAGGTGAAAAAGTAGACCAAGGGCATACAAGTAGAGCCAAAATAATTCAATTTGGTAGAGCTTAAAATCCTCATCCTCATGGTCAGATACAATCATAAGTAGGACATTCCCATGGTGGAGAGCTTAGTGCAACTGGCATTGCCACTTATGGCGATGGTATGGGTAGAATACTAGTAGTGGTCAACATGTCCTATAATAACAAATTACACACAAGAGGACAACAATACAAGATACCACACAATCAACAGGTGATCAAGGCATACAGAAGAGGCAAAGGATTTTGACAAGTCCAAGTCACACTACCAGTGGATCCACCACAAAGGAGTTATTTCCAGGCACTCCCCTATTTCTAGTTAGTATGGTTGTGACATCATTAGAAACTGCAAGTACCTCTATTCCTTTTCCATTCAAGCATTCCATTGTTCCTGTGTCCCCAGGTTTTGATTACATTGAAGAGTTTAAAAAGAAATCAGACTTGTATAAAAAAGAAAAGAAGCAACTGATGGAGAGTGCATCTGTTGTAACTTCAAAGCCTGAAACAACCATGGTATTACCCATATTTGACACAAATAAAGAAATCATGGAGTACACAATTGTTGATCCCACAATTCAAAATAAACCAACAAATTAGATGGATCAATTTGAATTTTAGGTGAGCAACTTACAATTGGATTTTTCTGAATTGAAAAATATTGATAAAATTAATGTATCAAAGAAGAATAATGAATTAGTGTGCACATCATTGCTAAAGCAAGATAGAGAGAAAAAAAGGTTGCAGACTCAAATAGAAAAGTCACATGTAGACCTAGCAAATGAGAAAGCAAAGAGGAAAGCAGTAGATAACAAGAGCAATGAATTAGAAAAAAGAATAAAAAAATCTACCTCTACATCAACAAGCAAAGAGGATAAACAAAAGGAGAGAGAAGTGAATGAACTGAAGCAAAGGCTAGATGAGAGCAACAAGAAATATGATGAGGAAAAATCCACTTCAGAAAAATTAAGACAAAGCATTGTGAATGGAAATGCACAGTGGAAACAAAAATTGGAGAAAGAGAGAAAAAGAAATGAAATATTGGAGGCAAAGCTGATGGAAGCAAAAAATGAAATTAACTCTTGTCAAAATAAGTTATCTACATTTTGTAGAGAAACAATGAGGCATATGAAACAAAAGATCTGGGATGAAATAATGTAGAGGATTGATCATTTGTGTGATTGTTTCCAATTGATTGATGCTATCAGACTACATTATAAGAAGCTCAACAAATATTTAGTGGACAACAAAAATGTGTTGGCATTAGAGAAATCTACAAATCAAGTTCAACAAACAGTCTACAAAGATAGTGACAATTATTTGGAATCAAAAGGTATTAATGATCGGTTTGCTACCTCAATGATGTTGTCATCTATCATTCAAAAGTGTTTGAGAATGCGTGAAACAAAGGAATATGTGAATCTGGCTACAAACAAGATGAAGCTAGATGAAAAGGTAAGGAACTACACAGAGCTTGGTTTGCCAGAGGATTTTGACACAAATGAGTGATTCATTAGAATGGATGGTTTCAAAAAGAAGATGGAGGGTGCAAGGAAGATTGATTTGGACTAGTTTCCTCAAAACCCAGATGTGGTGAACTATTTGGATTCCATCAAACCACTTATAATCTTGAATGAAAAATTGACTGAAGAATTCAAGATATGTTCCAATTTCAATCATGAAATGTTAACAAATCTTCAAGTCAAACAACATTAGTTAGAACAAATGACAATTCCACCACCTAAAGAGTGGAAGTTGCTAGAAAATGTGATACAATGATTTGATATTTGATAATATGAGTTTCCAAGTTCCAACTTAGCTCTGTGTAGAGTTTTCTTTGAGCAAGATTTTGCATTGCCAATGCCTCTATGTATTCCTTCATGTGAAAATCAATAAAAAAACTCAAATTCAGTAATGTGTTGATGTTCAATTATCTATATTATTTATTTTATCATTTGAAGAAAAAGTCTGGTTTAAACTACTAGATACATATTAAACAATTTTTGATGTTCATTGTTGTATATGCTACTATTGGTAATATGTTATTAAGCATTGAGTTGAGTGATGAATCACTGAGTACATGTTTAAGTTTTAATACAATTAAAATATGAAATCATTAATAATATGTTAATTTAGTCATACAAACCTATGATTCCATTAGAGCATTTTAATTAATTCTTTGAATTAAAACAGAGACAAAATCATACATTCAACCAAAATGATTGAAGACCAATAGAAGGATCCTTGATCATTTTATTAATAAATCATATGAAAAAATATAGGAGCAGAGAATCTATTCCAGAATATGCATTTTCTCATTCAAATGCCATCACTATTGTAAAACCATTATGTCTAAAATGCTTTGTGTTCCATCTCTAAATTCTGTGAAATTTGGTTAAGTTTTATTTCCTGCGACTTAGGGATTTGTTTAGTGTCATTCCTTAGGGTTTGTGTTACTAAAACCCATCCTATAAACCCCTAATTTTGATGTCTTCGACAATTATTATGTTTCGTCGTTGACCCCTTGTTGTCAGTTCCCAAACAGTTAAGTTGTGACTTATGCCTTTTGGATCATTCTATTGATCGACCCCTAAATCCTAGGAATCCCATCGTTACCCATCGTCTTAATAATAAATTTCCTTTATAATATGTGGGTAACCAATTAGTAAAATATTTTCCAGGTCTAAGGTTTCATCTTTAGGTTTTATGTCTTCACCCAACGTTCACCTAGTCATGGCCCCCTTTTATGAACTAACAAATTGATATGTGCATATTTAATGTTTTATGAAGACCATTTGATGATCAAGAAATTATCTTGGCCGCTCCTCGTGCCCCAGTTTGATTTTGTTTTAAATTAAAATATTATCATGGGTTGGCAGGTGAGCGCCATGTATCTTCTGCATGAGAGGGCCTAACATCGTTGAAAAGTCAACAGGCGGTGAGATGGAGCACATCAAGGGTGGTGATGAAATGGCATGGTTGCATTTGGAGTGTTCCCCGCCTCCTCATCTATATTATTTTGGATTTTAAATAATATCACGGGGCAGCGTGCAGATGACACATGTCCCATTGTCAGAAGGACCCACCAGGTGGTGAAGGAAGCAAACACTCTGTTTGGATGAGATTGATGGTTAAAGTTGGATGGCATGGGTTAATCTTGACCACTCCCTGCCATCCCATGGGAGACCCACCTTTTCCTCCCCTCTCTCAACGGGGAAATGGGAGAATGTCGTGTGGTGTCACTTGAGTTACAAAGGAAACATTAGAAAATTAATGAAATATTTGTCCACAGATTGAAGGTGTTAAAGTTTTAGTTACTAAAGGGAATTATAGAGGCACGTGTTGTAATAACAAATGGATCTTTTAATCATGGTTGTCGGTTGTGCCAAGGGATTACATGCACGGGCGGATGATCTGGTGGTCTTTTCATCTCACCGTGAGATCAATGGACAATATTCAAAGTTGAAATTATGGGCAAGTGAGTTATTTTGGTTCGCACGAGGAGCCATAATGGTGGATAGGACATTGAGCTACCAAATTTAGAAGTTTTAAGGCTTTTAAAACTTGTTTTAAAGCATAACTAAGAATTGATAAAAGTAATCTACACATCCAGGGAAGCTTGTGCTGCATTTTCAAGCCTGTTCAATACTGGAGTTAGAGTTTTAAAGCTCGCACCAAGCTAGTAAGTTGATATATTGTCTCGCCTTTGAAACTATTAAAAACTTGATCAATTGTGTTTTCTCTGTCATCCTATCACTAGGGTTTTCTTGGTTTTGCATTTCTTTTAAGGTTTGATGTTCATTTTGAATAATTTGGTAGTTCTACATTGCAATTGTTTGTGTCAAACCCTTGCTCAAGCCGTAGGTTTTCATTTGTGAAACTAGAAACCCTAGTTTACAAAAACCCTTGAGTCATGGCTCCTAAAACGAAAGCATCTTCATCAAAGGAGGAGGCCTTTACTTCCAAAAGACCTTCGAGTAAGGACCTAGCTAACCAGCTACCACCCTTGACCAATGAAAAACCTAAGGTTCAATTAATTTTCTGGGGTCCACAAGTAGTAGAGGGCTTGACTGACAAGTATAGTGCTATTAGGGATGTCGCATTCCCTTGCACTAGCTGGGAATTATTCAGCAACTGGTTTGGAAATAGAAATTGTGGTGTTCCAGTTGGTAACCCTTGGAATCTTGACTTGGGAAAATTGATTGTGCCAAGTGTATACTTGGATATTGATTTGTTAAAAGTAATAGCTGTCAATTATGACCTAGTCACCAGGACTGTGAGGTCCTTTGACAGAATCAACATGGTTAAAGTCACTAAGGAGGAGATTGCTCGTGTTTTCAGTCTCATTGAGTGGAGTGAGGACCTGGTTAATATCAATGAAAATGCTCTTAGAGAAGAATATGAGAAGACTAGGTATTCATTAAAGGTCCATATATTGCCAAAGTATCTAGCAAAGATTAGGGGTCGAAAGATTACATTGGGACCATTTGATACATAGCCCTATCCTATTAACCATTTTTTCCCTTATTTCCAAAAAACATTCTACTCTATTTTTTAGATTATTGATTATGACCCAGTCACTGGAATGCCCATGGCATGGATGTATATGGCAGCCCACATCCAACACCCCCATTATTGCACAATTTATGATTATTCGGGGTTTCTTGCAGAGAAAATACATGAGGGTCTGGTAAAGTTGAAGAAGGGTGAAAAGGGAGTAAGATTCAGTTCATATTCATTTCTCATGCACATGGTTTTGTTCAAAGGTGCACCTTACTTTGGAAAGAATATAACACTGGATAGGGTAGAGGGTAAGATGGAATTGTCTTTCTAGTGCTGGACCATTGTCCTAAACAAAGATGATAGAAAATTTGACTATGTGGTATTTGAGAATTTATTTAAGTCTAAGTTAAGAAGAGCTCTCTCTATGAATGTGCCAAGAATTCCTAAGGCCCTACATGATCTTTTAAGACCCAAGGATAGGAGGCCTGAATTGAGGGTTGATCACAATTGGGGAGATGTTATCCCTTATCTTCCATATAGTGTTTTGAGAGTGTATGGTGCTTTTGTCTCACCTCACTTATTACCTAGATGTGTGCTTATGCCATATAAAAAAAGACCCTTTCCTTGACATGGGATTAATTCATGATAAAATAGACTTAATGAGGTCCTAATCTAGTGTTGTGAGGCATTTTATGCATCCTCACTACATCTTGGACCCTTGCAAATCGAATAATATGCATTCAACGATGTCTTGTAAAGGTGTTGTAGAGTCTTGTAAAGGACTTTCACGCTTTTCCAGACTTAATGAACCTATTTATCCCCAATTCAACATAATAAAATGTGTTTAATAACATTATTACATCAATCTAGAAGGTTCTTAACTTAAACTTAATGATAAACTAGTGTTGTAATGTGTCTTGCACATTCACATTGGTTCTTGTGCCTTCTTCGGCTATATGGACCACATTTTAGTGTTGTAAAGTGTATTTAATCACACATTCACATTGATTTTTGTGTCCCAAGCCCTATTTTACATTCACATCATCACTAATAGTCCCATATTAACCCATATTGTGCATCCTAAGGCCTAAATAGATCAAATACCGGACAAGGTTGCATTTTAGACCTTATTTCCCTATCTCATGGCATCTGAGCTATCAAATTGGCCCATGTGGGACCCATTTGACATGCATGGTGAATCAATCCCCGCCATGTGGGACTCATTCACCATATGTGGCAAATGAGTCCCATTTCGCTCAATTTTAAACTTTGAGCGGGAAAAAAGTGAAATTTGAGTTTAATTTTGCTTCATGTCAGCCTGTGATGAGGTATTAACGGGTAAAATAGGTGAATTTCCTATAAAATCACCTCTCTAAACTCATTTTCACATCTCTTATCTCTCATCATTCATTCATCCACAAATCTTTCATCTCGAGTCAAGCGACTTAGGGTTTTATCATTGCAAGACATCAAGAAAGCTTCTAAAGACCTTCAAGGGCTGAATCTTCATGTTGTGCTATAGACTTTCAAGATCTATCATCATGGAAAGGTAATATATTCCGTTATTTCATGTCTCATTCCATTCTTTCATCATTTTGGTTTAATTACCTAAACAGGGTTTGACCAAGGCAAACCCCATGCCCTAACATTCAACATTTTTTCTTCTCCTCTTGTGTGTTTTCAGATTTAGATCCCTTAGAAGATTGGAAATCATTGAAAATCAAGTTGTAAGGTCTCTCAAGTCTCCTCTTCATTCTCCAAGTCAAAGTGCCAACAAAAACTCATTTTCAGGCCAGTAAATCAGAATTTTGGAAGTGGACACCTGTACGAAGTCAAAGTGCAGTTCAGAAGCTTCGAAATCCACCTTTGAAAATACAAAAATTCAAAAGTGGACTCATTCACCATGGGTGGTGAATGAGTCCCACCCCAAGGTCTATTTTTGGATTTTTACATTTTTGGATACCCTTTTGTCAGAAATAGGTTCTGGTACAGTTTGACAGAACTGGGATTGATTCCCCCATAATGGAAAATGAGTCCCTCCAGGCTTGAAAAATAGAATCAACAGCATTTCAAATGTAATTTCCAGTCTTCATCAAAGTTCCAAGTGCACACTTTCGGTTTGATTCAATTCTATTTAGTTTTGCATTCATTTCTAGTTCATTGTTGCATTACACAATGTGTTTTCAAACATCACTTGTTTCGTAGGTTTTTGCATTCATATTTGAAATCAATTTCATAACTTATTTTCATTTAGATCATTTCATTTAAGCTTAATAGCATCATACATAACATAATTTGAATGAACCCTTTAGCATTTTTGGCCTAACTCTCTCCTTTTAGGTGAAAAACCCTAGAAGAGTTAGAGAAGTCCATAAGAACCAAAAATCAATGGTTCATTTTGGTGAACCTACTTTTCAAACACTTTCTTATCTGATTTTGGAGTCTTTCATCATATATCTAGCCTTGCATTAACTTTGCATTAGTTAATTAGCAAATTTAATCCCTTGAAAACTTTTGAAAAATCTAAAAAGAAAATCCATAGTGAGACTCATTCGCCACCCTGGGCAAATCAGTCCTTTTCGACCCTTGAAACTACATTTTACAGAAGTAAAAATTCTATTTTTAAGCTTCTGTTTGGTCCCTTAACCTATCTATATCAGTTAGTTGCATTTTTGTAGCATGCATTTCGCTATATCTCACTTAAAATAGCTCATTTCATGCATTGTTCCATTTTTCATGTAATTTTTTAATTGGTGCATAATATAATCAAAACATTACCTTGTTTCATATCTAAAAATTGCATTTCATTTTAAGTTATTTCATTGCACTTTATTTACTTTCTCATGCAAGCATGTGTTCTCTTAAATCATTCCATGTTTCTAGAGTAGCAAGTGGTTCAAGTATGATTTTATTTTTCATGAACACACTCTAGGACAACAAAGTAAAACATTTGATAAGCATTTTGCATACCCTCCTAGTACTTATCGGATTTGCAAGAATATAATAACATAAGAGGATGCAAGTGTAGATAATCATGACCCTCATACTCGTTCTTCTCCCAATACCTCTCCTATTAGTGACAAAGGTATTTTGGTGAAAGGAGCTACAAGCATTGTGAGTCTTTATTGTCCCTCTCTTCTTCCACCTTTGGAAGACATTAGAAAACCAGAAGATGAAATATTGAACACCACATTACCTAATCTCCATAACCATGACAATCAAACTTTTCCATCTCCTAATAACCCCCCTCGATGTCTTGAGGCTAGGTTGGTCTTATAAGACATCCCTATTAAGCGTAATGAGAATCTTGACCCTCCCTTCCCTAATGCTCCTTCCATTTGGGATAATCTATTTGAAAACCATAGTGATCCTTCTCTTGATGCCTCCCTCACTTGTGATGAAGTTACTTTACACACTTCAAACTTGGATGAACATATTACAAGCTCTCCTAGTTGGGTAGATAACATAGCACATGAGAATGAGACCTTAAGAACATTAGACACTCAACCAACACCTTCTCATAACCATCCCCCTCTTCATAATCCCATCATTGATCATTCCCCTATTAGCAATGAAGTCATTTTGGAAGAACCTAGCCTTACTTGTCAAAAACGTGTGTCTTCTTGTTCTTCTAAACGGTCTCCTTGTAGGGAGAATATCTTGGTGCTAGAAAATGACAACAATAATCATGTCTCTTCCTTAGATAAAACAGTGATTCTCGATTGTCCATCCTTAGAGATACATCAAACCAAGACCATTATGGCTATAAATGTACAAGTGTCCATTTTATCCTCCTCCATCAATGAACCGCATACATACCTCGTGGGACATCCAAAGAATCCCCTAATTCTTTACCCACCATCACACAAGAAACAAACCTCAACTCATCCTCTACCCACCTAATAATAATGTATCATAGCAACCGAGTTATAATACTGTTGCTCATATATATAACACTCGCAATAATCTACAACCATTGCAACCAACCCCAATCCCTTTCCCTTTACCTAATCCGCCTAGTGCTCCTTGTTACATCCCACACACGAAGAAGTATGCTCTTGTTGAACAATTAAAGAATACTCCTGCAAAGATTTCCCTTTGGGATTTACTTTAGAACTCACCAAATTACCACACTATTCTTCAAACAACCTTACAATAAATTGTAGTTCCTCCTAGTAAAACTCCAAATGATGTGGCAGCTTTAATAAATAGCACGAATCTCAACATTACTTTCCATCAACATGAGCTCCCTCCTTTAGAGTTGTGCAACCAAAATGAAGCTTTTATGATCATCGCTCAATACCACACAACAGGCATAAAGAAAACTCTTGTAGACACTAGCTATGCTCTTAATGTGTGTAGTGTGAATCTTTTGGATAAGCTTGGTATTCATAGATCCACATCGCCCTGATTTTCTATCTATTAAGGGATTTGAAAATGTCGAAAAGAAACCGCTCGGGGTAATCATTACACCTCTTACCACTGGAGTGCAAACCTTGAACACACCAATCCATGTCATGCCTTATGAACCTTCATGTAATCTTATCTTAGGCAGATAGTGGATTCACACCATGAACGGTGTGCCCTCCATTCTTCATCGCAAAATGAAATACATTTATAACAACAAAGTATACACCCTTAATGTTGACCCTGAACCTTATAGTGTCTTACAACTTTCCAATACCAAAGATAACCCCTTGAACACATTAACACCAACCACACAAGTGGAACCTACACAACAAAATGACAAACACATTGAACATCACACAACATTATTGGACGATGATTGGGGTTCCTTGGATTTTGAACATGACTTCATGGGTGAATACAAAATCATCCATAAAGATTCAAAAAAGGGAAAAGACACAACAATCATATCAATACCAACTTCGGACAACCTTTTGAAAGCATCCACCTCAACCACTTTAGACAAAGAAGAAAACTACACAACAACCTTTGACGAACACAATAGCGAAAAACCATCGGATCCAAAAGCCATGAAAATGTTTTATGGAAAAGGTTATGAGCTTATGAAACAATAGGGATATAGCGGAAAAGGATGTGGTGCTCGAGAACAAGGTATCCACAACCCTATCGACCCTCTCACAGAAAAAAAAAAAAACTCATGGTCTTGGTTATTGTCGTGTAATAGAGATCACCAAACCTCCACCCAACATCAAAAATATCACACAACACCCTTCTAAATCATCTGTAACACCTAGTGGTCTTGAACATCATCCTTCATCAAACATGCAACACATAATTACACCTTCTCTTAATTTCAATGTCATCTCGTACAACACTCATGATTTGAATTCGTTAGATTTTGTATCCTCCTATAATGGAGAGAACAAAATCTCACAATCTAAATAGTCTTATGTAAGTATGACATCCAATACTAAGCAAGATGTATCTTTGAAACAACTCACAAGACCACCTTCTCCTCTTGATCAAGAGGGTATCTTGTCGAGACTCCTCCAAGATCACTTGATAACCCTCCCTCCCAGAACTCGAAATAAATGTGATTACAAGAGTTCATTTTGTGCATATCATAGAGTTCATGGTCACTCCACTAATGAATGTAAGGCTTTGAGTCTTAAAATCCAACATTTTCAGGAGTTTGGTATGCTTACCTGTGTGGGGGCACCTAATTCCTCTAATTGCTATTGATTTTCACTCTAGCATGAATTTCATCAATCCTCTTGGCTCACCTTTTTCTTGCACTAAGTGGGGGCAAGGGGTTCGATAGCCTTGTCCTCGTATGCCACTTGTGGTTGCCTCCTTTTCGCCAATCATTAACTTTTCATGAATACATAAGAGCAAGCTTGGGATGTGGACGACATGCCTTACGTTGGCTCACATATTACATATTTCTCTCTTCCATGATGTAGCTTATCGAAAACATATGACTTGGCATAGGGCTTTCTGAGTAAGCTTCCATGTCCTCTCCTACTTTAAAGCAATTGCTCATAGTCCTGGTGTTCGTGACCGCTTTAAAGTGGGGGGAATACATCACCACTCACATTTAATTGTGTGATTCCTTTCTTCTTATGATGCATTCTTTTCTTGGTGGAGTCAGTGGGCTTGATTTCCTCCAAGAGCGTGATACTTCTTTTGATAGATCCTCTCTTGGAGACGTTAAGCACAATTTCCCCTAAGATGAGACCTTGCACGAACAAAGCAAAATCCATTTGAACATTCCTTAAATTATTTTGCATTAACAATGCCTATGAGTGTCAAGCATACAAATTTTTGCTTACCTCATAGAGCTCAAAAACCATTTTTCATTGTGGCACCTTATTAAAGTTATCAGGAGGTATAACTTTGATATGGTTGAGTGAGAAGCCCACCTAGCAGCATGACTTTTCCCCATAGCCACCTTTGTGTTTGTGAGTGCATACCAACTAGTGTATGTATTTCACCTTTTGGGATTTCTCACCCCGCGAATGATCAAAAGTTTCATGGCCCCAAAGTGAGTATGTAGTGGACTTCTCACTCCGCAGACGACCTGAACTTTTGTGGCCCTAGAGTGAGTATTTCTTTTCTATCCCGTTTTTCTTCTTTTCTAGTTCTTGCCATTGCATGATTTTATATCTTGATGGTTTGAATTAGGATATTAGATCCTAGGGGCTTGCACAACCTCCTTTATCTTTGCTCTCCTTTGTCATCTGCATCTGTATATGTGGATCTCTCTTGAATGTTTACTTTAGTGTGAGTTTGAAGCAAGTTCATCCTCTCACTAAAGTAGGGGCTAAATGTGTCATAGAAAAAAGCACCATTTGCTTGACATGGGATTAATTCATGATAAAACAGACTTAATGAGGTCCTAATCTAGTGTTGTGAGGCATTTTATGCATCCGTACTAGGTCTTGGACCCTTGCAAATCAAATAATATGTATTCAACAATGTCTTGTAAAGGTGTTGTAAAGTCTTGTAAAGGACTTTCACGCTTTTCCAGACTTAATGAACCTATTTATCCCCAACTCAACATTATAAAATGTGTTTAATAACATTATTACATCAATCTAGAAGGTTGTTAACTTAAACTTAATGATACACTAGTGTTGTAATGTGTCTTGCACATTCACATTGGTTCTTGTGCCTTCTTAGGCTATGTGGACCTCATTTTAGTGTTGTAAAGTGTATTTAATCACACTTTCACATTGATTTTTGTGTCCCAAGCCCTATTTTACATTCACATCATCACTAATAGTCCCATATTAACCCATATTGTGCATCTTGAGGCCTAAATTGATCAAATACCCGATAAGGTTGCATTTTAGACATTATTTACTTATCTCTTGGCATCTGAGCTGTCAAATTGGCCTATGTGGGACCCATTCACCATGCATGGTGAATCAGTACCATCCAGGTGGGACCCATTTTCCATGTGTGGTGAATGAGTCCCATTTGGCTCAATTTTGACCTTTGAGCGGGAAAAAGGTGAAATTTGAGTTTAATTTTGCTTCATGTCAGCCTGTGATGAGGTATTAATGGGTAAAATAGGTGAATTTCCTATAAAATCACCTCTCTAAACTCATTTTCACATCACTTATCTCTCATCATTCATTCATCCACAAATCTTTCATCTCAAGTCAAGCAACTTAGGGTTTTATCATTGCAAGATATCAAGAAAGCTTCTAAAGACCTTCAAGGGTTGAATCTTCATGTTGTGATGCAGACTTTCAAGATCTATCATCATGGAAGGGTAATGTATTCCATTATTTCATGTCTCATTCCATTCTTTCATCATTTTGGTTTAATTACCTAAACGAGGTTTGACCAAGGCAAACTTGCATGCCCTAACATTCAACATTTCTTCTTCTCTTCTTGTGTGTTTGCAGATTTAGATCCCTTAGAAGATTGGAAATCATTGAAAATCAAGTTGCAAGGTCTCTCAAGTCTCCTCTTCATTCTCCAAGTCAAAGTACCAACAAAAACTCATTTTCAGGCCTGTAAATCAAAATTTTGGAAGCACACCTGTAGGAAGTCAAAGTGCAGATCGAAAGTTTCGAAATCCACCTTTGAAAATCCAAAAATTTAATAGTGGACTCATTCACCATGGGTGGAGAATGAGTCCCACCCCAAGGTCTGTTTTTGGATTTTTACATTTTTGGATAACTTTTTGTCAAAAACAAGTTTTGGTACAGTTTGACAGAACTGGGACTAATTCGCCTAGAATGGCGAATGAGTCCCTCTAGACTTGAAAAATAGCATCAGCAGCATTTCAAATGCAATTTCCAGTGTTCATAAAAGTTCCAAGTGCACACTTTTAGTTTGATTTAATTCTGTTTAGTTTTGCATTCATTTCTAGTTCATTGTTGCATTACACAATGTGTTTTCATACATCACTTGTTTCTTGGGTTTTTGCATTCATATTCGATCAATTTCATAACTTAATTGCATTTAGATCATTTCATTTAAGCATAATAGTATCATACATAACATAATTTGAATGAACCCTTTAGCATTTTTGGCCTAACTCTCTCCTTTTAGGTGAAAAACCCTAGAAGAGTTAGAGAAGTCCATAGGAACCAAAAATCAACGGTTCATTTTGGAGAACCTGCTTTTCAAACACTTTATTATCTGATTTTGGAGTCTTTCATCATAGATCTATCCTTGCATTAAATTTTCATTAGGATTTTCATTAGTTAATTAGCATGTACTAGGTTTCAAATTTTGCATTCATAAAAAAAAGAGCATTTTGCTTGCATTTTTAGCATCTAAATTCATTTCAATTCTCTGAAATTTTGAATTTTTCAATTAGGTCTGCATCATAGCACTCAAAAACCATAGAAATCCCTTGAAAACTTCTAAAAAATCTAAAAAAGGGTCCATACTGGGACTCATTCGCCACCCTGGGTGAATCAGTCCATTTTGACCCTTGAAACTACAATTTACAGAATTGAAAACTCTATTTTTCAGCTTTTGTTTGGTGCCTTACCCTACCTATATTAGTTAGTTGCATTTCTGTAGCATGCATTTCGCTAGATCTCACTTAAAATAGCTCATTTCATGTATTGTTCCATTTTGCATTTTACATTTTTTATGTCATTTTCTGATTGGTGCATAATATAATCAGAACATTACCTTGTTTCATATCTAAAAATTGCATTTCATTTTAAGTTATTTCATTGCACTTTATTTACTTTCTCATGCTAGTATGTGTTCTCTTAAATTATTCCATGTTTCTAGAGTAGCAAGTGGTTTGTATGATTCTATTTTTCATGAACATACTCTAGGACAACAAAATAAAACATTTGATAAGCATTTTGCATACCCTCCTAGTACTTATCGGATTTGCAAGAATATAATAACATAAGAGGATGTAAGTGTAGATAATCATGACCCTCATACTTTTTCTTCTCCCAATACCTCTCCTATTAGTGACCAAGGTATTTTGGTGAAAGGAGCTACAAGCATTGTGAGTCTTGATTGTCCCTCTCTTCTTCCACCTTTGGAAGACATTAGAAAACCAGAAGATGATATCCTTAACACCACCTTACCTAATCTCCATAACCATGACAATCAAACTTTTCCATCTCCTAATACCCCCCCTCGATGTCGAGAGGCTAGGTTGGTATTATAAGACATCCCTATTAAGTGTCATGAGAATCTTGACCCTCCCTTCCCTAATTCTCCCTCCATTTGGGATAATCTATTTGAAAACCATAGTGATTCTTCTCTTGATGCCTCCCTCACTTGTGATGAAGCTAATTTACACACTTCAAACTTGGATGAACATATTACAAGCTCTCCTAGTCGGGTAGATAACATAGCACACAAGAATGGGTCCTTAACAACATTAGACACTCAACCAACACCTTCTCATAACCATCCCCCTATTCATAATCCCATCATTGATCATTCCCCTATTAGTGATGAAGTCATTTTGGATGAACCTAGCCTTACTTGTGAAAAACATGTGGCTTCTTGTTCTTCTAAACACTCTCCTTGTAGGGAGAATATCATGGAGCTAGAAAATGACAACAATAATCATGTCTCTTCCTTAGATAAAACGATGATTCTCAATTGTCCTTCCTTATAGATACATCAAACCAATACCGCCGAGGTTATGAATGCACAAGTGTCCATTCGATCCCCCTCCATCAATGAACCACATACATACCTCGTGGGACATCCAAAGCATCCCCTAATTCTTTACCCACCATCACACAAGCAACAAACTGAAAATAAACCTCAACTCATCCTCTACCCACCTAATAATAATGTATCATAGCAACCGAGTTATAATATTGTTTCTCATACATATAACACTCGCAATAATCCACAACCACCACAACCAACCCCAGTCCCTTTCCCTTTACCCAAACCACCTAGTGTTGCTTGTTACATCCCACACACAAAGGAGTATGATCTTGTTGAACAATTAAAGAATACTCCTACAAAGATTTCCCATTGGGATTTACTTCAAAACTCACCAAATTACCACACTATTCTTCAAACAGCCTTTTAACAAATTGCAGTTCCTCCTAGTACAACTCCAAATGATGTGGCAACTTTAATCCATAGCACGAATCTCAACATTACTTTCCATCAACACGAGATTCCTCCTTTAGAGTTGTGCAACCAAAATGAAGCTTTCATGATCATCACTCAATACCACACAATAGGAATAAAGTGAACTCTTGTAGACACCGGCGTTGCTCTTAATGTGTGTAGTGTTAGTCTTTTGGATAAGCTTTGGATTCATAGATCCATCATTCACCCTAATTCTCTATCTATTAAGGGATTTGATAATGTCGAAAAGAAACCACTCAGGGTAATCATTATGCCTCTTACCGCTTGAGTAGTCACCTTGAACACATCAATCCATGTCATGCCTTATGAACTTTCATGTAATCTTATCTTAGGCAGACAGTGGATTCATTCCATGAATGGTGTGCCCTCGAATCTTCATCGTAAAATGAAATACATTTATAACAACAAAGTATACACCCTTAACGTTGACCCTGAACCTTATAGTGTCTCACAAATTGCTAATACCAAAGAGAACCCCTTGAACACATTAACACCAACCACACAAGTGGAACCTACACAACAAAATGACAAACACATTGAACATCACACAACATTATTGGACGACGATTGGAGTTCCTTGTATTTTGAGTATGACTTCATGGCTGAATACAAAATCATCCATAAAGATTCAAAAAAGGGAAAAGACACAACAATCATATCAACACCAACTTCATACGACCTTTCGAAAGCATCCACCTCAACCACTTTAGACAAAGAAGCAAACTACACAACAACTTTTGACGAACACAATAGCGAACAACCACCCGATCCAAAAGCCATGAAAATGCTTTATGGAAAAGGTTATGAGCTTATGAAACAACAGGGATATAGTGGAAAAGGATGTGGTGCTCGAGAACAAGGTATCTGCAACCCTATTGACACTCTCACACAACAAACAACTCATGGTCTCGGTTATTTTCCTGTTATAGAGATCGCCAAACCTCACCCAACATCAAAAATATCACACAACACCCTTCTAAATCATCCTTAACAACTAGTGGCCTTGAACATCATCATTCATCAAACATGCAACACATAATTACACCTTCACTTAATGTCAATGTCATCTCACACAATGCCTGTGATTTGAATTTGTTAGACTTTGTATCCTCCTATAATGGAGAGAACAAAATCTTGCAATCTAAAAAATCTTGTGTAAGTATGACATCCAATACTAAGCAAGATGTATCTTTGAAACAAATCACAAGACCACCTTCTCCTCTTGATCAAGAGGGTATCTTGTTGAGACTCCTCCAAGATCACTTGATCACCCTCCCTCCCAGAACTCGAAATAAATGTTATTACAAGACTTCATTTGTGCATATCATAGAGTTCATGGTCACTCCACTAATGAATGTAAGGCTTTGAGTCGTAAAATCCAACATTTTCAGGAGTTTGGTATGCTTCCCTATGTGGGGGCACCTAATTCCTCTAATTTCTATTGATTTTCACTCTAGCATGCATTTCATCAATCCTTTTGGCTCACCTTTGTCCTGCACTAAGTGGGGGCAAGGGGTTCGATAGCCTTGTCCTCGTATGTCACTTGTGGTTGCCTCCTTTTCGCTAGTCGTTAACTTTTCATGAATACATAAGAGCAAGCTTGGGATGTGGACGACATGCCTTACATTGGCTCACATATGACATATTTCTCTCTTCCATGATGTAGCTTATCGGAAACATATGACTTGGCATAGGGCTTTCTGAGTAAGATCTCATGTCCTCTCCTTCTACTTTAAAGCAATTGCTCACAGTCCTAGTGTTCACGACCGCTTTAAAGTGGGGGCCATACATCACCACTCACATTTCATTGCGCGATTCCTTTCTTCTTGTGATGCGTTCTTTTCTTAGTGGATTCAATGGGCTTGATTTCCTCCAAGAGCGTGATACTTATTTTGACACATCCTCTCTTGGAGATGTTAAGCACAATGTCCCTTAAGATGAGACCTTGCATGAACAAAGCAAGATCCGTTTGAACATTCCTTACATTATTTTGCATTAACAATGTTTATGAGTGTCAAGCATGCATACGAAGTTTTTCTTACCTCATAGAGCTCGAAAACCATTTTTCATTGTGGCACCTTATTAAAGTTATCAAGAGGTATAACTTTGATATGGTTGAGTGGGAAGCCCACCTAGTGGCATGACTTTTCCCCATAGCCACCTTTGTGTTTGTGAGTGCATACCAACTAGCGTATGTATTTCACATTTTGGGATTTCTCACCCCATGGATGATCACAAGTTTCGTGGCCCCAGAATGAGTATGTTGTGGACTTCTCACCCCTGCAGACGACCTGAAGTTTTGTGGCCCCAGAGTGAGTATATCTTTTCTATCCCATTTTTCTTCTCTTCTAGTTCTTTCCATTGCATGATTTTATATCTTAATGGTTTTCCTTAGGATCTTCGATCCTAGGGGCTTGCACAACCTCCTTGATCTTTTCCATTCTTTATCATTTGCATCTGTACATGTGGATCTCTCTTGAATGTATACTTTAGTGTGAGTTTGAAGCAAGTTCATCCTCTCGCTAAAGTGGGGGCTAAATGTGTCGTAGAAAAAAGGACCCTTTGGTTGACATGGGATTAATTCATGATAAAACATACTTAATGAGCTCCTAATGTAGTGTTGTGAGGCATTTTATGCATCCGCACTACATCTTGGACCCTTTTTAATCGAATAATATGCATTCAACGATGTCTTGTAAAGAACTTTCACACTTTTCCAGACTTAATTAACCTATTTATCCCCAATTCAACATTATAAAATGTGTTTAATAACATTATTACATCAATCTAGAAAGTTCTTAACTTAAACTTAATGATAAACTAGTGTTGTAATGTGTCTTGCACATTCACATTGGTTCTTGTGCCTTCTTAGCTTATGTGGAACTCATTTTAGTGTTGTAAAGTGTATTTAATCACACTTTCACATTGATTTTTGTGTCCCAAGCCCTATTTGACATTCACATCATCACTAATAGTCCCATACTAACCCATATTGTGCATCCCGAGGCCTAAATTAATCAATACCCGACAAGGTTGCATTTTAGACCTTATTTCCTTATCTCTTGGCATCTGAGCTATCAAATCAACCCCTGTGGGTCCCATTCACCATGCATGGTGAATCAGTCCCATCCAGGTAGGACCCATTCACCATGTGTGGCAAATGAGTCCCATTTCACCCAATTTTGACCTTTGAGCGGGAAAAAAGTGAAATTTGAGTTTAATTTTGCTTCATGTCGACCTGTGATGAGGTATTAATGGGTAAAATAGGTGAATTTCCTATAAAATCACCTCTCTAAACTCATTTTCACATCTCTTATCTCTCATCATTCATTCATCCACAAATCTTTCATCTCAAGTCAAGCAACTTAGGGTTTTATCATTGCAAGATATCAAGAAAGCTTCTAAAGACCTTCAAGGGCTGAATCTTCATGTTGTGCTGCAAAATTTCAAGATCTATCATCATGGAAAGGTAATCTATTCCATTATTGCATTTCTCATTCCATTCTTTCATCATTTTGGTTTAATTACCTAAACGGGGTTTGACCAAGGCAAACCCCCATGCCCAAACATTCAACATTTCTTCTTCTCTTCTTGTGTGTTTGTAGATTTAGATCCCTTAGAAGCTTTGAAATCATTGAAAATAAAGTTGCAAGGTCTCTCAAGTCTCCTCTTCATTCTCCAAGTCAAATTACCAACAAAAACTCATTTTCAGGCCCGTAAATCAGAATTTTTGAAGCAGACACTTGTAGGAAGTCAAAGTGCAGATCGGAAGCTTTAGAATCCACCTTTGAAAATCCAGAAATTCAAAAGTGGACTCATTCTCCATGGGTGGCGAATGAGTCCCACCCCAAGTTCTGTTTTTGGATTTTTACATTTTTGGATACCCTTTTGTCAGAAACAAGTTCTAGTACAGTTTGATAGAACTGGGACTAATTCGCCCAGAATGGCGAATTAGTCCCTATGTGCCTGAAAAATAGCATCAACAACATTTCAAATGTAATTTCTAGTCTTCATCAAAGTTCCAGGTGCATACTTTCATTTTGATTCAATTCTGTTTAGTTTTGCATTCATTTCTAATTCATTGTTGCATTACACAATGTGGTTTCAAACATCACTTGTTTCTTAGGTTTTTGCATTCATATTTGATCAATTTCATAGCTTAGTTGCATTTATATCATTTCATTTAAGCATAATAGCATCATACACAACATAATTTGAATGAACCCTTTAGCATTTTTGGCCTAACTCTCTCCTTTTAGGTGAAAAACCCTAGAAGAGTTAGAGAAGTCCATAGGAACCAAAAGTCAACGGTTCAGTGCCAAAAAGAATTAGGTTCCTTGAAGTGATGTGGCAATTGGGAAGTGTGGATAACAAGCATTTGAAGGATTAGGGAAAAGGAACGTTTTTCCCTTCATGCACATGCTTTTCTGACTTTGTAATCATTAAGGGAGGTTGGAATGATATAAATGATATACTCAAGACTTTTCACATGAAAAGAGCAGGACCAAGGGAGTATCATGATCTTGAGGGCTTCATAGCTTGGTTAAAGTTAAGGAACAAGAGCTCCAAATTTGAACACATTTTCCAATACCCTGAGGATGTAATAAGGAATATATTTGATCTTTTGGAGCAAGATGATAGAAAAGCAAAGTGGATTTCTTTTAACAAAATGCAAAGAAAGGTAAGGGAAAAGGAACCTGAATTCACTACTCTTGCATAAATCTCCAATATAATGCAGAGAATGGAAAATGTTTTCCAGAATTTTGAAATAGTGGTTGGTCACCTTGAGGATGAAAGGATGATTCAAGATAAAGGGAAATCCCCTATGGAAGAGGAACAAGGTGGAGGAGAAATCCCTGTTATGGAAGAAGGCCTACATATCAGCCTCCTAAGGAGCAAAAAATAATTTTTTTCATAAGGAGAAAGAATAAAGCAAAGAAGGATGATGCAGCTGCTGCTTCCTCTCAATAAGAGGAGCAAAGAGCTCCTTCACTAGTGCCACAAGTGCCACCACCATCTCCTCCGAGGTCAACTGGGCTTGAAATTGTGGATGTTGATTCCCCATCACAACATGACTTGCCACCAAAATAGCCACCATTGAAAAAGAAAAAGGTCAAATCAACAGGTCTGGTGGATTATGATGATGAAGAATCACTTGAGGAAATTTGGGTATCTGAGTAGGAAATGCAATAGGGAATGCCTTCTGCACTGACATTGATTATTCCACAACAATTAGGTATGAGGTTGAGCAAGGCTGACCTCACTGGGATAAATAACACCGATGATGTTCAGGTGGAAGCATGCACAAGATTCATAGATGATGATTCATTTGTGAAACCACAAGCTTTCATGGAGTTTTCCTACAAGGCTAAGAAGGATGAATATGTTACTACTATGGCTAAGTAGAGAAGTCTTCACCCAAAGTTGCTAGAGGCAACTATTCAAGCCCAGGTCCTAAAGGAAATGAGAGCTAAATTTCATGGAATTACCACAGTAGAAGGCAGATAATTAGTAAGAAATAGTGGTGTCCTATTGTTGCCAAAATGGGATCTAGCTTCTGCCATTGCTTTTGATATGATAAATAGGTGTGATAGACCCCTCTATAATTTAGAAGAGGAAGCTACAATTGCACTGCAAGGTTCTGCCTTTAGTGAATAGTGGGATACATTGGTTATATGGGCCTTAGCTCCAAGTACAAGAAATCCTAACATTGCAAAGCCTTCACCAGACTACAGGGGAGGCTTGATAATAAAGAGAGTGTTAGAGACATCAACTCTTGTGGCAACAACAATGTCAGTAAATGTTGCTCAATTTACAAAGCCACAGTAGACTCAGTAACTGTAGAGAAGGAGCAGTTTAGATAACAATACAATGGATTGTTGGTTGATTATGGAAAGACTGAACAACAAAAAATGCAAGTTCAAACAGAGATAGCATTATTAAGGGATAAATTGTAAAACTTGCAATCAGGAGAACGAACGCGAACTGATGTTGCCTCCCCTACTGCTTCACCTAAGCCTACACCTACTGATTATACCCTTTTAACAAGTTACTCATGGGTCATTGAGCCATACAACATGGGAATTGTACCCAATTCAATGGTGCAACCAAACACATCAGAAGCACCATAGACAGAGGAAGGTGCCAACAAGGAGGAACTGCTTAAGTAGCTAAATGATTATAAGGAGAGATGTGAAAATCACAATAGGGAAATATTTAATAGTAATATGAAGATTGTCATTGTAGTCTTGGAGCATTTAAATAGAGGGGTTAATAACAAACTAAACAACATTCATGCCAACTATTCTTCTATGAGATTTGCTATAAATAATTTTGACAATGTTAAGGAGAAGGCTATTCCACTTATGGAGACATGGATCCCCAGGTTGCAAGAGTTGAGAATGATGTCTATTGGAGCCAAGCAGGATGTTAATTGCCCTGAAAAGTTTAAGCCCACCATCAAATTGTAAATGAAATTCAAGAGTTCAGGGGAAATATAATGCTTATGGAGACCAGGATAAGGGAATTGGCTAAAATCTTTCATGAAACACATCATGGCCTCTTTCCATCCATTTTCAGGGATGATGGTAACATCAAAACCTTGCAGGATTGGAGAAAAGAAACTAATGAATTCATTTCAAATCAAGTTGCTTCAATTTGTTAGGGACATGATATGGGTATGCTAAAGAGGAACATGGACATGATAGCCCATGTAAAGATTGTCCTAATAGAGTTTGATAAGGAAGCCAATCAGGTTGTTACTAAATATTCACCTTATAGGAAAAAGGTTGATAGAGTCATGAGCTTCAGTTGGAACACTGAGGACGAATTCCAAGCTTGGAAGAACAAATACTTGGACGTATTGGAGGAATGACTTGCAGTTGTGGGATGGTGAGTGTAATTTTGGTCCTGAAGTCTGCAACCATGGTGATTAACGTATGGGAGAAATAATGCATAGCCTGAAAATAGTACAGATTAGGCTTTTGTTGAAGTATTGCAAAATATTGTTCCCTCCCCAACATGGAGATTGGTGGCACAAATGCTGACATGGATTACTTTTATATATTTCTATTGCTTCTCATGCTTTTAGAGTTTCATTGATTGGGCATGCCAATGATTAACACTTTTGGCCCATAAGGAAGATATTTTGGAAGTTGTTACAATGAATGAAAGATTCCTTTTGAAAGGCAGGTGTATCTTCTTTGGCAAATGAAAATGGTTTTTGTCTTATATGCTTTCCCCCCACTTTCAAAGGTGTAAATATAATTGTCTAGGGGATGTTGAAATTAAAATGAAATGTATTTCAAATGTAAATGTGACTTTAATTCTAATTTGGCCCGATGCTTGTTGCTCCCATATTTCTATAAATGGGAATTCATGGCCAATTACACGGGTTTTTGATGGTTAAGCAAAATTTTGAGCTCAGGTAAGAGAAATTTTGTAATTCAAGCATAGAGAGATAGATTAATGTCAAGTCTTAGGAATGCATTTAGATTTGTAATGAGCATAATGGTTTTACAGTAGCAAATGGAATATGAAGGATAATTGAAAGATCTAAAATTTTAGTTATTTATCAAAGATTGTGTGAATGGCAATGCAATAGGAATTTATAAGTAGTGTGATAAGTGTTGTTCTTTAAAAATGATGTAGAATCACATATCAAATTCAATACCATGGAATACAATATAAAATATAAAATATCACAATTTCATGGAATACAATATAAAATTAAAAAATATCACAATTTCATGGAATACAATATAAAATATCATCAACTACAGTTTGGAATATGATTCATGAAGTGCAATGATTCACAATTTCATGGAATACAATATAAAATACCATCAACTATAGTTTGTAAAATGATTCATGAAGTGCAGTATAAATACCTAAAAGCTGCTAATTCACTTCCATTTCCCAAATGGAGTCGGGATCCTGAAAATGATGTTCAACTTGAGATAAAGTAAAAGAGTCATCTTGATTCTGAGTCTTCTCTTCATTTTCTTTGGCCTGCGTCTCAAATTCAACATTTATTGTGTCACTGTCATTTGTCCCACTGCCACTACCAGTGCCACCAGTACCAGTATTTGGAATTGAAGTGTTGCACAACCCAGTCCCTCTTCTTTTGCATGTGGACCTCCAGATTGTGAGTGCCCTTTCAAAAGGATTTTTTTTGACATTATATGCAATTCCTTTCATCCTCAAGCAATTTTCCAAATTATTGTCTAGTTTGTTTCTTAACTTTGATTTCAAAAATGCTAATGAGCTGAAAACTCTCTCATCCTCCACCGACCCCAATATCATTGTTTGACATAAATCAACAAGTTTGAAATATTCTAATATCGTACCACACAATATTTCACTTTGACCTAAGTTTGTCCAAACCTTTGTTATTAATCCCAATTCAAAGGCCTTCTCCATGCCCATGGAATCATACTGGTCCCTCATAGTTATTACAAAATTATTACATTTTTGTCTAAGCTTATTTGCATTTAAATTCCTTCTATTGTCTGCTCATTGTATGTTACGCTTTTAAAAAATTGTTCGATTAAGATATTTACTTTATCATGAAAGTATTTTGGGCTATCTCGATTTACCCAAAATTGAGGATACACAATACCCATGGCTTCAAGTATTTCATGTCGAGGGAATCTTTCATAAATCTCTAGGAAAAGATATTTTGCAATTTCCTTCAAATTATCACTAACAGATTTAACAATACCGTTAAAATCTTCCTCTCTAATAGGTACTTCTCTGATAGAGTGCCTGGCTGCCTTACAATGGTACATTGGTATCTAATATCCGTGCACATAGATACATAAGTGTCTGCTTGCATTAAACTGTAAATAATTATCGGGCTTATTCAAATCATTTGGGCTTTCTTGTGTTAGATCTAGATATAGATGATCGAGGGCCATGCATGTATGTCTGCGTAGTTTGGCATATTCATAAATATACATAGTTTTGTCTTGGGATTTCTTCAAAATATTTTTCATTTCATCCAGCATGGGGAGAAGACTAGCTAAAGTCAAGAGTGTCTCTATATCACTTAACCTATGTAAGAGGTTGGGAACTTTGTCTACTGTGTTGCGATGCTCATACATTACTCTAATCAAGGATTGATATTCTAAAAGAACTCATTGCGTTGGTCCATGTAGGGAGATCCATTTGGTATCAACATCCTTAAGAAGCTTGTTTCTTGTTGTTATTCCCTCAAAAAAAAATTGAAATTCCACAAAATGTTTGGGACTTTGGCAGAAGTATGTGTAGAGCTTATGGACTAGATTTCCAACTTTTGATACTGTAGGAAACTTGTTACAATTTTGAATGCTAAATTCATTATGTGGGCCATGCAGTGAATTTCAAGTATGTATGGTGCACAAGTAGTTTGTAACTTTGTGCAAACACTACTCCTTTGACCTTGCATCACTACAGCTCCATCAACTCCTACACACACCAAATTTTTGGCAATTGTCAACTCATCCATACTTGCTATTTCATTCAAAGATTTCTTGACTAGTTCAAATATATTTCACGATGTTGAACTGTCCTTCATTTTGTGAACACATAGAAGATGAGCTTGGTAGACATGTTGTTTTGCAGTATACATATGCATACAAACCCAAGAAGTATTGTCTACTACAGTAACTTCATCTAAAGATAATGCAATGAAGTTTGACTCTTTTACTTTCTCCTTTAAATCTTGCTTTTCCACTACAGCAAGACTGTTTGCTCATTCTGATCTAGCATTTACTGACTAATGTGAGCCAGGAAAGTGAGGAACACCCAAAAAAGATAATAAATTAAAATATTATGGGTAGTCTGTCATAGGATGCCATCTAGAAAAAATTATGAAAAACAACACTCATCTAAACAGTTTTTGATAGATTTTCTCCTTCCATTGCTTTTCCAATTGAGCCTCAAGTGTACCTTAACATGCAACAAGCTTCGAAATTGTTTGCTTATGCTCTTCATATTCTATGGCATACTTAACATGAAGACATTCTTCCTTTGATTTCCATCGTACAAATGATTGTTCCTTTCCGTCTATGATTTGTTTTTCATAAACTTTACCTATATGATTTTCTATAGTGTCAAGCTTTAGCTGTAACTTTTTGTCTCTTTTACATTTCCAACTACAAATCGTACACATGCATTCTGTTGTAGTTTCAACATTGTTTGCTTTCCCCACTGGTACAATGAATGGGTACTTTGACAACCAACCAAGTTGAAAATTCCTTATCATTTCCTAGTCATGCCCCACTTTTGATTTTCCTTTTCTTTTCTTGCTACCAACATCATCCCGATCCAAGTCAATTATCTCATTTTGGCTAACCATGGTATCCCTTGGAACATATTCTATGGTATTTCCATCCTCATTTGACACATTTAACTCAATGACAATCTCACCTTGACCTTTCGGTAGCGGTGAGGTATTGTGAATGCCTTCATTAATATTTGGTGGAAGAGTTGATGATGTAACTCCATCTTGATCTGATGGATCAGAAGCATTTCCAAATCCAAAGTAAGATTGTATGGTACCTCTACATTTTGGTCATTTTGATGGCCTCCTAGTCCCTTCACCACCCTGAGGAGTCTTACCCTTGCTGCTCGACATATTGATCTCTCACTTCGAATAAAAGCTGGAAAAAAATGTCTTCTTGTTTAAGGACATAGAATATAGATCCCATTCCCTACTCAATATCATCTTTAAGATTGAAGCAAGAATGGAAAAGAGATAAAGAAATATTATAACACTGAAGAAATGATCTCACCTTTAAGTTTAGGTTTTCACTGACTTGCTATTCGTTAATGCAGGAATGCATATGTTGTATGTTTGTAACTTGCCTACGATTAACCTCAAGGTTCCAAGTCCAACTTCTAAATTGAGAACTGAACAAAAAGTGTAAGAATAAATGGCAGTTTCAATTGTATTTATATCAATCCATATTTGGTGAATTTCGCAGGATTTTTAAATGGTATATTAAAAATTTGGCGAATCCTACGTGCTTATACAATGATACGCTATAATTTTCAAGGCGATTATGGCCCTACAATTAGCATGGAGGTGTCACGACAATTGGCGAAATGTGTCCTCAAATGTAATTATTTTTTAATGCTATTTGCGAAATGGGTCCTCATAAGCAACTGTTTGTAAATTTTAATTGGCGAAATGGGTCTTCACAAGCAACTATTTGTAAATTTTAATTGGCAAAATGGGTCTTCACAAGCAACTATTTGTAAATTTTAATTGGTGAAATGGGTCCTGATACAATGTTTTTTAATAGTATTGGCGAATATGTAGGTGTTTTATTACATGTTTTCAGGATTCGAGGTGAAAATATTAATTGATCCATTTGAAACGCGTAGTTTGTTATGACAAATTTGTTGCTTAAATATGCCTCATAAAAAAATCGTTGGTGAATGGACATATATTGGACCGATAATTCGTAAAATTTGGGCGATTTGGACACCCTGTTGGGTGTGATTAATTCACCAATTTCAACTTGGTTGATTTCTAAAATTTGCCAATTGGTGAAGATTCGCCACTAAAGTTTTCCTTGCCTAAGGGGATATCAAGTGCTCCTATACCTATGAACCAACTTCATCCAACATATAGATTAGAGTTATTCCAAGAAAATTTTGTAGATTAGATCAACTTGCTCTCCTATATCATTTTCTCTTCATATAATTACACCTGCGATATAATACAAAGTTCATACAACATTTATTATATATTTATTAGGCTAATAATTAAAAATAATAATTTTCTCCAAATGCATTCCTCATTTGAAAATAAGATATGTTTCATTTTCACAAAATATTTCCTTCATTAATAAGATAATATTTTGTATAAAACACGTGAAAGAGATTTAAAAACATTAAAAATTACTTCTAAATCATGATTTAATTTAAGAAATGGAAAATCTAAAGATCTGTAAATTTTAAAAATATGTGCTTCAATAAAAATGACTTAAAGTTTGTTATACAAAATTACCATGCAATTGTTAGAGATTAATCATATTTTCTATAGAACTAATAGAAATAATTGATAGATTTTAATTAAAAAAAAAAAAAAACACCCACCAAAGAAAAAATGTTTATTTCTAAACACGTTCATGATCCAAGTCATCTTTGGCATTACCCAACTTAGAACATATAAAATGATAGATTTATTTCCATTTTTCTCTCTTTCCTTCATTTATTCTAAAACACTTGAGAAATGCACTTACATACTAAACATGCATATTTTCGGTACTTGTTGCTTATATGAATAAATGGATTGTTCCTGTGGTTGAGATAAAATACGTTAAAAGAGAGTGTTTTTATTTTAAATTGAAAGTGCAACATTTTGTATACCATTCATTTGAGTTTTCTAATCAATTGATTTTGTGTTCAAGTTTGGTTGTAATTAGGATTATTTTTAGATTTTATTTATATCCAATAAATTGATTTTGTGTTCAAGTTTGGTTGTAATTAGGACTATTTCTAGATTAACATTCTTTCAACGAGATATGAATATGTGAGTGAGAAAGAGAGCTTCTTGACATTTCTTGATGGTATGAGGTATTAGTGATCTCTTCTACAAGATTTTGGGTGTTCGTTGAAGGAACATTGATATGTATGTGATGACGGTTGTACACATTTATGATTGTTTTGTAACAAAAGAGATGTAAATTGCATTGGTATTTGGACAATAATATTTTCCACAAATTATCCAATAGAATGATAGATAAATTAATTATTTATATATTTTTAAAATAATATTAAAAAAGTTAAAAATTAGTAAATTTGATCAAAGTGTTTTAATTCTAATTTTTATTGATAAATATATTTAATTAAACCTAAAGATTGTGTCATTTAATATTACTTTCTAGTAAGAACTAATAAATATTACTTCAAATTCATTATAAACACTCATTTTAAGAATGCCAAAAGCCACAAAAACCTACTTGATTGAATTCCCTTCAAATCATTGTTAATGGATCCCTTTTATTAGAAGAACTAAGTCCTTTATAAGGTTATCTTATTTTTAAATAAATGAAGGGTACATGGAGCATATCGTTAGGAGTGTTTTTTAAAGGTAAAGTACAAAATAAGGAAACATTTCACTTGATCTTTTTTAATACCTATAAGTATATTATTGGAGAATATTGGGAACAATTAAACTACTTGTAAATATACCATTCCAATATTTTTTAATAAAATTTAATGGGTTCTTTATAATAAGTTTTTATTGTTAATAAATAAAAGGTATGTCATGCGTATTTGTAGATGAAAATGACACATCTATAAAATATCTGAAGTGCATAAATTAATTATATTAAACTTTAGATATGTAAAGTGTTGAGTATGATAAATTGATTAAAGTAGGTTAATCAGTATTGTAAATGACCATGTATTAAAATGGAAATAAGATGGATTAGGGTGGCACACCTTGAAATTAAATTGTGGCAAAGAGAGTGAAGTTAGAATATGATATCACATCTAAGGTCAACAGATTAATATAATTAAAATATGAGAAGTAGAATGTGATCACACTTGCAATCTTAACTAAGTGACATAATTTTATCCAAATGGTATGATTTCATCTTGAGTGGAATTAAACCTTTATTACTTGTAAAACCTATTTAGATAATGGATATTTGAGTTAAGAAATATTGGGTGGTGTGAAGACGACCAACTATGGCTTGCTATGTAAGGATTGATGTTCAATGCTTCCTTATGACTTAGTGTGAATGCCTAATCTGCAATCTACTAACAAGAGACAACAACACTGGTTAGTCAAGTTAGAAACTCAAACAAATCATTCCCTATGAGATACTTAATCAAACAAAGACAAGAAAACATGATGAAAACAAGAAATAAACAAGATAAAAACATGTAAACTCATCTAAATTGATCAAACCTCCATCCCATAGGGGGATTGGTGCTCCTTTGATGTGGAAAGAAGCCCTTTCCTAATCCCTTTGATAAGCTCCAATGATGTAGATGATTCCAAGTATGAATTTGATGCTAAGTGATGATGAAACAAGCTAAAATGTGAAAAAATGAGTGTGAGTGATTGCTATGAGTGAGAATGCCTATAGTGAACATGCTTGAGATTGTGGATTCACTTCAAGTAGAAGAGGCTTCTACTTATAGGAGTGAAGGGTTGAAGAAGAGGTAAAATTGGTGAATGCGGGATAAAGAGGGAGCCAATAAGAATGTGACACTTGTCACAAGGCTTTAATGGTTGGAGGTGGAGCACATTTTGGGGAATGTGTGAGTAAAGAGGGTGTAAGAGGAATAAATGAATGTGGTTGAAGATGTAAGAGAATGTTGTTGAGAATGTAAGAGAATTTAAAGGACAAGATGGCATGTAAGGAGTAAATGCCTTTGTAAGAGGCATTTATGGGTGTGTAAGAGGCTTTTAGAGGGAAATTGAATGAAGGGGTGGTTGAGAGGAATATTCTTAGGAATATTCCATTGTGAGGATAAATAGGGTAATTAGATAATTAAAAGAAATGAATTTCATGTGCAACCTAGTTAGTTGACCATGGGTTGATTTAACTTTAGGGGAGTTAAAAGCTAGAGAAATGAGTAATGATGATTAGAGGGTGATTTAGAGTTAATTAATTCATAATTAATTAACTTGAGTGGGTTAGGGGATTTATGACATTTGATTTTAATAATTGGATTGATTTATTTAATCAAATGAGAGGACTTAGGGGGATTTAATTAAATGATTTGATTTAATTAAATAGGATGCACATTAGTGAGTAGGAAGTGAATTAATCAAATAAACTTAATTACTTGATCAATAGTAGAAGTGATGTTAATTAATCAGATTTAGATGCACAATATTAATTGAAATTATTTGAGTGTCTACATTTTTCCCCTCTTTGAAGCAATGTACCAATTGCGTTGGTTCAAAGACTGATGCTGCCAAGATCAAAATTCAATTTTTTTTATTTTTTTTGGATGCCCCATTGTTGCCCTAGCGAAAGGAATTACGCTAGTACACTGCCCCCTCGAGAGATCATTTTTGGGTCGAGCTCACGATAAATATGGTTTATGGATGTATGGATGGTTATGTTATGAGATGCTTAGACTAACATATCTATATTATAATGATGGTGCAAATGAGATGGATTAAGATGCTTAGAATAACAAATCTATATTATCCTAAACAACTTAAATGATGATACAATGCATATGAGATGAATGATGTTTCCTATTATGATGATATGTGTGAGTATGCAGGATGGGTATGCTGACATTTTATGAATGCAGGTAGATTTGTGGTGAATTTCATGATACCATGTTAGCGTGAAAGATGATAGAAGAATGAGAGGGATCAACCCTTGATTTTGAGAAGATGCAGAAGTCTAACAATTCTATGAGTTTTCAAGACTTTATTAGATATGATGATGAATGATGATGATGTTTTGCTTATCCAAGGATTGGGACGTAAAAGGCACAACTTCCTTATGTTTGATTACACATGTAGATACAATGCATCAAGGTATAGACAACCAAGATGGTGTGGTATCTAATGCAATGGACTTTGACTCAGTAAACAGATAGGAGTACCCTTGTTCACACCCAACATACAAAAACCTTATTAGGATGTATGTTAGACTCTACGAACATCTCAGGCCAAAACATAGAAAGGAAAAACCTTCCCATGTAATAGTCAACAAGCTACTCAAAATATCCCCCATACATACCTAACAAAGCAAGTATTCGCCAAGGTTATATTACAAGAACATCCAACAAGCACAACAAGCAAAAGATAATGATCAATGCCCCATTCCTTTCTCTCTAAATAATTTGGATTATACATCATCGAGAGGTCATTGGAAAGAGTGCAATAAGATAAATCAAAAGAAAAGATCAAGTACACAAACAAGTCAATGTTCTTCATACCTCTAACCAAGACTAAACTATGGTGATGCCTAATGTTGATGTCCATTGTAGGAAAGATGTATCCTAGGACATGATGTTATCAGGTGATTTTGAGACTAATGAGATGATGGGCTAGTGATACTAGGAGTTGACCAACTTGTTACCTACTGACCTAGACTTAAGACCTTGATGTTTGAGTTTACACTTTTAATTTGCTATACTTATTTCTGATTGTTTTGCCAAAGGTTGAAGATAATGATGGTTTATTGTGAGTGGATGTTTATTGTGGGTGAGAGTGAAATGGGATGGATGATTTTGGGTTTTCTGAATGTTTTTTTGGTATTTTGAAATATTTTGAGGTTGTTTTGGGATTTTAAGATATTTTACCAATGTTTTGATTTTCAACTTTTCTAATGTTTTGGTGTTTTATGATATTTTGACCAAGAACCTCACCTAAGGACCTATCCTAGGGGCCTCAGGGGCTGATCAAAGATTAGCCTTGCCTACGTTATACACGTAGAGACCACATAGTTCGACTAACACAAAATCATTTATTGAAGAGATATGGATAATTAGATTGTTGGTTTATTATGATGGACATCTGAAGGACCTATCCTAGGGGCCTCGAGGGCTGATCAAATATTAGGCTTGCCTAAGTTATACACACATAAGCCTCGTAGTTCGACACAATGAATATGTTTTTGACTTTTTCTATTTTCGACCTGTTTTTGGATTTTTGACATGTTTTGGATGTTTTGGATTTTTTGTTTTATGAATGTTTTCGAATTTTTTGATGTTTTGAGGATTTCAAGGATATACATGAATCTGATCCGATGTAGGTATAAGGACATTCCCCCAACATGATGCGATAGACTACCTCAATATAGGAAAGACAAACTGACTGTAGGAATGTGCCAAGTAGTACTGTATAGGAACATTATACTTACAAGATCAAGCTATGATGTAGACATGGATGGGGGATGGAAAAAATATGGCATGTGATGGGTGAATGCGATGGTAAGCGATGTAGAACAAGCCAAAGAATTGATGGTGGATGGAAAGTGCTTATTTACACAAGGAACCTAATTTCCAGGTTTTCAACAAGGTACTTTCCCAAAGTGCCACTGAAGTGGTTTTCATTGGAGGGCGATTTTTTTTCTTTACTATTTTCAATCATTTTTCTAATTTTTTTAGATTTTATCATTTTTTGTTTTTTTTGTATTTTTGGATTTATACCTTGCAAAATTAGGCATAAAACTTCTTAGAGTAAATAACATATTTACGCTTAAGTTTACTTGGGCTTGCATTATAGTTTAATAGTGCATTTAATTAATCGGGTGGTTTTTTCCCGTGTGGGTAGTTTTTACACCTGCCACCTATTTTTCTTGCCCTTAAAAGGCTGTACTATTATGTAATTTATCATCTCATATTTCATTTTCTCTCTAGTGAAGTAGCATGGTGCTCCTCTCTATCTCATGAAGATTATTCTACAGTTGATTTTCCTGGGTGCTTTGCTTTAACATGGTATCAGAGCAACCCAATTGCAACTCCTTCCTGAGAGTTTTTACTGGAGATCTGTGAGATCGTTTATTTCGACATTTGAATTTTTTTTAATTTCAAAGATGCCTCATTGATTTTCCTGAAGAGAATTTCGTTTCTCTATTGATTGGAGGTGTGATTTTGAGGCAACGATTCTTGAAGGAATGTTTTTGTGTTTTGCTTGTTGCAACATTTGATTTGTTTTTGTTGGGAATGATTTGAGCATTGAAGGAACACAATCACTCACGAGGCCACAATTGGGCGCCCTCATCCATTTGTAGCTCTATTTTTCGTTGGCAGGATGCGAGTCATATCTTGCAAGCCAGACCCATGATTTGCACCTGTAGACTTCTGATTTCATTCAGTGGCCATTCATCTCAAGGGAGACACAATTTTTGTAGGTTGAAATTGGGTAGAAACCCATGACCAAGTTCATTTGTAACTCGTGCCTAGTTTGGCTGTGATTTGTGGAAATTTTTTCCGCTATTTTTTAATATCTTCATAATCCTTGTTGGAGGGAAGCCGCGATTTGCGAATGGGGGTTTTTTGATGCTCAATTTTTGTGTTGGAGTGATGATTTGAAAATTAGAAGCCAATGCTGGCAGTTCTATTGAGGAGAGGCATTTTTTTCTTCACCGGAGACACTTTTTCATTCTAACAGCCGTGTAAAATAAGGTGGCATTTTTTTTGCTTTTGAGAGCCTAAATTCGCTGTTGGGGAGGCACATTTTTCTGGGTGGCATTCTCCCTCCTTGTCAAGCGTGTATTCTTCCTCTGGAGGCACGATTTTTGCATTGAAATCTCCATTCAGATCTCCTCTGGCGCATTTTGAAGAGGCCTTTTTCACATGCACATTTTTTTTCCACTCTATGGGGCGTGTTTTGGTGGGAGGTTGCAATCATCTTTTGGCTGCATTTGAATTTTTGGAGTTGTGACTTCTCTTTGCTGGTGATTCTGTATCTTGTGGCTGCAAATTTGGAGAAATTGCAATTCCATTGGTGGCATTTAAATCAAACTTTATATTTTATAAATTTTTCCCTAAATATTTAGGGTTCAAGATGTGCAAACAAAGAGTGTGGGCCCCAAAATTTTCTTTTGAAGTTGTTTTGAGGGAAGAATTATCCCACATTGGTAGTGTGATATTATTTTTTGCTCCTTAAATAGAGTTGTAGGGGGTTTGTTTGGTGTGAGCAAGACTCACAGAGGCTCGTGGTGTGTTTTGAGTGGACGCTAACTTGCTTGTACAATTGGTTGGTTGACTCAATGACTTGGAGTCCACATGGCTTGAGAGGCCCATTTTTTTATCCCCTGTGCATTTTGTGGTCGTATGGTGTGACCGAGAGCTCTAGAAGATTCTGAAAGTGCCTCTATAGGCCTTTTCTTCATTTTTGCATATCTTTTGCAAATGAAGGCCGATTTTCGCAAATCACATATCAACAGAAAGGTATTTTCGTCACCTTTGTAGTGGTTGAGGAATTTCTCTCATATTTTGCTATTTGGTGGTGCTTTTAATCCATTGAAGTTCAATATTAGTGTTGTTGTGCTCTTTCGAGTTGCTTGATTCTCAACCTTTTTTTTGCACGATTGCTTCCTGAAGTAGTTTGGGAAGGCTTCATTTGTAGTATTTAGGAGTTTCTATTTGTTGTTGAAGGTTACCACCTTTGTATTTTTGGGAGATTTTTCATAGTTGATTATGGGGTTTACATAGCATCCTACTGTGATTATGTTGGAATGGGAAAGTATAAACAATGGAGAGATGGTATCATAAAACATCTCAGATGGCTTCATTTGTTGCCACATTTGTATAATCATGTTCCCCTTCTCGGTATTGATAGTAAGAAATTTGCATAGAATTGCAAAAGGGATCATGTCCTAGGAGTTATTACAATGCATATTGATGATGCCACTTTGGATTCTATTGATCATTTTGAGTGTCCATATATTCTTTGGATTAAAATCTGGGAAATACATGGAGATCTTGATACTCAGCCATTCCTAGATGATCTTGTTTCAGATTGTCTTGTGCCTCTTCATTTTTCAGATAGGACACCCTATGATCATGCTACTATGCAGGAGTTTGAAGTGTTGGAATACTTTGAATCTTCAAATGAGGATGACGAGGGTTCTTCAGATGCTCCTTCTTCTCCATCAGAGATAGTTGATGTACCTTTGCCTTCAGTGATTCATTGTGTAGAGTCATTAATTGAGACTCCTATCATTTTTGTTCTGCAGAACCATTCATTTTGTGTTGATGATTCATTGAGCATGTTTAGTGATTCATCACAACTAGTATTGCATTATCTTCCTGATTGTGATTCATATTTTTTAGACATTGGTTCATTGTTCATGGAATCTCACATTTCATATTTGGACACATTTGAGGGTATATCCCTCCTATTTGATGATAGTTGTGGTACAACTATTGTCACTCCATCTCAATCTCTAGAGAGTGTTCAGGATCAGTTTCTAGTGGTACCTTGTTTGTCACCTTCTGTTGTGATTGGGCATGTTCCCGATTGGTTCATGGCATCATCTTCCAAGGTTTTGGCGACACATGAGCAGATTCTAGAGACATCATACATCTTCATGCTTCTTTCTTTCAATTCTTATCTGGAATGGGAAGCATACCTGCATTTGTATTTGCTTTTGTTTCTTTTGAAAGGGAGACAAGTTGTTTGTCGACGTTAGATCATATTTTGTCTTCAGGAACTTACCATTTTTGCAGGTGATTACACATTGTGGGGGGGCTATATAGTCTCGCTATTTCCCTCTTCTGGGGGGGCCATTGATTGTATATATCTAATGTATGTAGTCCTTGGGGGGTGTGATTGAGTCCTCCATCCATGCATCATTTTTGTTTTATTTTCTCTCTTTTGGAGAGGGGTTTTTCTGCTTTTCTCCGATTGTGAGAGATTTTTTTTTTGCATTGTAAATGGGTACCTAAAATGGTTGTGTAGTCGAGACCCATACTGCATTTTGCATCTTCATTCTCCTTAAGTTGCACTTAAGGGGGGTGTTAGAGTAAATAGCATATTTACGCTTAAGTTTACTTAGACTTTCATTATAGTTTAATAATGCATTTAATTAATTGGGTGGTTTTTTCTTGTGTGGGTAGTTTTTACACCTGTCACCTATTTTTCTTGCCTTTAAAAGGTTGTAATATTATGTAATTTATCATCTCATATTTCATTTTCTCTCTGGTGAAGTAGCATGGTGCTCCTCTCTATCTCATGAAGGTTATTCCACAGTTGATTTTCCTGGGTGCTTTGCTCTAACAAAACTTTTTGAGATGGGAGCTATTGATGGGCTCCTATAGAGGCTCCCCTTCTAGTGTGGAAAAATAATACGCTCCTAATTTGTAACTTGTTGTGATGATGAAGGGTCCCAACCAATTTGGTTCAAACTTACCCTTGTTGTCTAGATTTGGCACATTTTTTTTATTTTCCTTCAACATGATCTCTCTGACTTGGAAGGACCACCTCTTGATCTTCTTATTATAGCTCCTTTTGAGACGGTTCTAATAAACTTGCAGGTGGTTCAAAGCATCCATGCACCACTCGGCTAGCAACTCAAGCTCATTCAACTGTGATACTCTATATTATTCATTAGTGATAAGGTTCAACAAGGATATTCTTAGGGATGGGAGCTAAAATTCAATGGGTAGAATGGATTTTGATCCATAGACTAGGGAAAAATGGGTTGCACCTGTAGGTGTGTGAATACTCATTCAGTAGGCCCATAAGACTGGGTTCAACTGTAGGTGCCAATCATGATTAGCTTCATTGACTATTTTCTTGAGGATTTTTAGGATGGTCTTATTGGAATCCTTAGCTTGGTCGTTACCCTAGGGGTAATATGGGGTGGAGAAGCAATGTTGGCTATTAAATTTTTGGCATAGCTCATGAACATCCTAGTTTTTGAAGGGTGTTCCCTTATCAGAGATAAGGGCTTCTAGAACACTGTAACGACAAATAAGGTAGTTTAGGATGAATTTAGAGATCTGCTTCCCTATGATATAGGTCATGGGGATGGCCTCTACCCACTTTGTGAAGTATTTTATGGCAGTGATAATGAACTTGTGTCCATTAGATGAGGTGGGTGTGATTTTTCCAATGAGATCGAGTCCCCATTGTGAAAAATTCCAAGGTGTTACAATCAGCTGGAGCTCCTAAGCTAGTGCATGGATAAGGTCTCCATGTTGGAATTGCATACATTTCCTGACATAGTCATGGGATTCTTTCTCCATAGTAGACTAGAACTACCTCGTCCACAACTGTTTCTTGGCCAAGGTCATGCCACTAGAGTGTGAACCACAAATGTCATTGTGCAACTCTGTTAAGGCAGTCAAAGCTTCCTCAGGGTTAAGGCATTGTAATAGGGTTCCTTCAATACTCCTATGGTAAAGGGTGTCACCTATAATGACGAAGCGGGATGATTTTTTAATGAAGGTTTTCTTGAGATTTGGGGTGATGTTGGCAGGGAGGACTCCTATTTTTAAGTAAGTGAATATATCATGGTACCAAGGATCACTAGGACCAATGATTTCGCACACGAACTCAGATTCTAGTACCTCAAAAGCTGGCACGAGAAGTTGCTCTACAAGGAATTCATGTTTATGGAGATTCTTTGGGATATCTAACAATGATCCAATTGTAGCCATTAAATCAACTGCCCTATTGTTTACCCTCGGTATATGCTCAAATGTTATGTTGATGAAGAATTCCTTGAGATCCTCAACCATCTTTTTATATGGGGTAAGTTTATCATCCTTAGTTTGATATTCATCGTTGAATTGATTGATAATTAGCTATGAATCCCCATAGACCTTGAGTGCCATTATTTTCCATTATACTATGATTTAGAGTCCTATGACAAGAGCTTCATACTCTACAATGTTGTTGGTGCAAGGGAAAGACAACCTGTATGATTTTGGGATACAATCCCCTTGTGGTGTGATGAAGAGGATTCTTGCTCTTGACCCATGTTGTGTGTATGATTTGTCAAAATATACCTTCCAATGGTCTGCGACATTTAGGTTGAAGATTAACTCATTAAAAAACTCTGATACTAGTGGGGTGCTTCGACTAATTGATCTGCAATTACCTATCCCTTGGTGGCTTTCTGTTCCGCATATTCAATGTTATATTCCATCAAGATCATGACCCACTTAGCCATTCGTTCTGTGAGTGTTGCTTTAGAAAGCAGATACTTCAGGGGGTCTATCTTGGCGATGAGCTTTATTTGATGAGCAAGCATGTAGTGCCTAAATTTTTGTGATGCAAACATGAATGCAAGGCAAGATTTCTCAATGAATGTGTAGTTTAGCTCATGTCCCACCAAGATTCTACTGATGTAGTAGATAGCTCTTTCTTTCCCTATTTTATCATGTTGAGACAGAAAAGCACCAAAAGTTGTCGTCGTAGCTGAAATGTAAAGGATCAATGGTTTGTTTTGGATTGGCAACATGAGGACTGGCAGTGTCAACAAGTATTGCTTGATTTGATTAAATGCCTAATCACATTTTTTGTCCCACTTGTACGCTACCCCCTTGTGGAGTAGGTGAGAATAGGGGATGGTTTTATCAGTCAACTGTGCTATGAATCTTCTGATTGATTGAATCCTTCCTTGCAGAACTCTTAACTATTTTAGTGTTCGTGGAGCCTCCATGTCTAAGATTTCCTTGACTTTTGCTGGATCTATCTTGATTCCCCTCATTGATACAATATATCCCAAGAGCTTTCTTGAAGTTACACCAAAGACACATTTCTTGGGATTGAGACGTACCTTATACTCTTCTAGTCTATCAAAGATTGGACCCAACGTTGATATATGGTCTTGATGTTTTCTTGATTTGGCTAGTATGTCATCCACATAGTCTTCTACAAATTTGTGGATCATGTCATGAAAGATAAAAGTCATAGCCCTTTGGTAGGTAGCTTTGGCATTCTTTAGCCCGAATGACATCATATTCCAATAGTAGGTGCCCCATAGACATGCGAAGGCTATTTTATGTTGGTCATCCTTTGTGATCATGATTTGGTTGTACCCTAAAAAAATTTCCATCAATGATAGCATTTCATGACCAATTGTTAGATCTACTATCATGTTGATGTTGGGGAGAGGGAAGTCATCCTTCAAACATGCTTGGTTTAAGTCTCTGAAGTCGGTGCAGATTTGGATGCCCCCAATGGGCTTGGAAATAGGTACAAGGTTAGAAACCCATTTTGGATAATTAATGGGTTAGATGAGTCTTGCATCAAGGAGTTTTTGTAGCTCAAGTTTGACCAATAGGGCGATTTGCGGATGCATCTTTCTCAATTTTTGTCTCACGGGTTTTGCCTCACGATACACTGCTAGGTGATGGATGACCACTTATGGATCAATACCTGGCATGTCAGCATATGTCCACACAAAGTTCACTTTCCTTTCCTTTATAAATGCTGCTAGATTTTCTTGCTCCTTAGTCAAAAGTGACTCGACATAGAAAGTGATGTGTGGGGTCTCTTCAGTTCCCAAATTCACAAGGTTGCACTTCTTTGCTAGCACTGTTGATTCTCTTGATGGATGGAACTAAGGGGAAGATTGAATCCCTCATCCTTCAACACCTTAGATAGGTTTTCACCATTGGATACATTCATTGTTTTTACTATTTTGGGATCAGAAAGTGCCATAATGTGGTTTTCACTTAAAGATTGAGATGTTACTCTTAGATTTTCAATTTTTTGACTAAGAGATTCAATCATTTCCCTGTAGTACGCATGTGTATCCAAATCTATGTCGAATCCTGACTTGTGATCTCCATACAGTAGATTATCCCTTAGTCCCATGAATTCTAGGAGAGCCTCATCGTTTTCAAATGTATCTAAGATTGGTGGTCCTCGTCGATCACAATCAATGAGTTGGGGGTAAATGAGCTTTAGTTTAGTGACTTGGTTGTTTGACTTAAATGACATGGTGGTGATCATGAAGACATTTGACTCCTCATCGTATAGGTCAATTATATCAAAAGTATAGTTATCAAGGGGTAGGCCTGTGGGCATCGGTAATTGAGGAGGAACTTTGACTTCTTTAACAGGGATACACTTGCCAAGAATGGTTATCTTCATAGGGGTACATCCAAGGCCAAGATTCTTAAGGTGCTTCTTAGGAATGATAGGTTCTAACAGGCCATTGTCATTTTTCCCGAGCTTCTCATTTTTGTTGTAACCCCAACCAAGCATTAGTTGTAGACCTTTGTTGTCATCCACCCTTGGAAGAACAAGGATAGGTCTTTCATCTTGATACAAGAAGTTTGATACATCCTTTTTGTCCATGAACTCCTTGCTCAAGTCTCCCCACTTTTTGAAAGTGGTAGGTTCTGGTTTGAAGGTTTGAGATGTGTCAATTGGCTGCAATTTTCCATGAGATCTAGGAGATAAAGGTAACTCTCCTATCGCAAAGGCACTCTTCTTCAACCTATAGTCCCACAACCATTATCTTAGATTATAGCCTTAATGTCTAGGATATTTGAGATGGAGGGTGTCTTTGTCTTAGATGTGGAGGCCAAGGTGGAGGGATCAACATAGGGAGAACTGGGTCCCTCATCATTTTTTTGAACTTGGGGGATTTTGTAATATTTGGCTTCCAAATTTTTGCAATAATAGAAGGGTTCAAGGTCGCCATGGATCATGACTTCTTGATTTTGATATGGGAATTTTACACATTGATGGAATTTGGATGCGACAGCTTGCATCCCATGGATACATGGACGCCCTAGAAGAATATTGTAAGGGAGCTCAAGGTCAAGGACCTAGCAAGTGGTTTCCATGATGGTCGAACCCACTTGAATGGGGAGTTGGATGATACCTCGGGACACCCTTCTTGATCATCATAAGCCCTAATGGTGATACCTTTTCCTTTTTCTATGACATCCTCTGAGAATCCTAGATTCTTTATTAGTTGTAGGGTACAAATATTCAATCCTACACCCCCATCCACAAGGACCCTTTTGACTTTGTTTTTATGGACCAAGACCTCAAGGTGGAGTGCACGGTTATGTGATGGTTGGGTCGGGAGGTCATGCTTGGAAAATGTAAGGAGATGTGGTGTAGTGATATGTCTGACCATAGCTTGAAATTGGTCGGCATCAAGATCTATGGGAATGGAAGATGCGGTCAATGCTTTCTCTAGGATGTCCCTATGTGTGGACGATATTTTAAGTAACTCCATGATGGAAATTTGGGTGGGGGTATTTTTTCAGCTGTTTTAAGACATTATAACCACTAAGATTTGATTCTGGATTGACAAGTGGTGTACTAGGTGGTGGTGACGAACCTGGGATATAAATCTTGCCACTGCGTGTGGTAACTCCACACTCAACTCTAGGTCCTTTGATATTGACAAATGTTACCCATTCATCCAATGATGCTAAAACATGGTCATAGATATGGTTGACATTGGTATAACTCTTTCCTTTGCCATTGTTGTTTCCTTTGTTGTGATCCGACATAAAATTTGTGTATATCTTGAGATCTTGATTCCCTGTTGGTTGTTCAATGGTTATAACTTTATCATTAATGAGATCTTGGATCAAATTTTTGAGTCTCATACAACTAGCTATGGTGTGTCCCTTTATTTTGTGAAAATCACAAAGGTTCTTCTCATTATACCATGGTGCTTTAACTTGAGGTTCTTGGTAATTTTCGTAAACAGGGAGTGTGATGAGGTTTGCTTGCACTAGCTATTGCATGATAGATTCAATGGGTTCCCCTAGTGGTGTATATTTTTATTTTGGTGGATATTTGTTCTTTGGGGGTGGTCCCCCTTGAGCATTCATGTTGTTGACTATTTGATTGTTGGATTGTTGTTGTGGTGGGTTGGTTTGTGGGGTGTTTTGTGTGTTGATTTGTGGTTGTGGGTATGTTTGTTGTTGTGTATTCTACCTTGGGGCACTAATAACAACCTTGGCATTAATGACACCATCATTGGTAAAATTCTTATTCTTGGCCCACGTGTGAGGTTTATCATTGTAACTTGTTGATGGTCGATTGTCTTGGTACATGGGTGTGCCCCCTTGTGCTATAAGGGCTCTTTCGATGTTGAGAGCTTTGGAGATCAGTTGGTCACATGATGTGATGCATTGAATTTTTAGATGGAAGGACAAGCTCCCTTCAAGGTTAGAGATGATGGTTCCAATTTGTTGTTCCGCTAGCATGAACCATTTGCTTTTGTTGGCCTTGGATCTCCATCATTGTACGAAAGCTACAAATGTTTCTCCCTTGGATTGTTTGAGGCCGAATAATTCCTCTAGGCTCACTTCCATGCCTAAGTTAAATGAGTAGTTTTCTATGAACAAGTCCATGGTTTCTTGGAATTTTTTTATTCCAGGGGGTAAGTGGGAGAACCATTCCATCGCTAGGCCAACCAAGCTTTGGGGGAAGAGTCGCATCAAATAGGAATCATCATATGCCACTTCCATACAATGTACGTGGAATTATTTGATGTGATCCTCTGGATTTTTTGTTTCCTCGATATTTGTCAAATTTTGATATTTTGAAGCTTGGTGGGAATGGAACCATAGCAATGCTTCTATCAAATGGATAGCGACACATATTTCCTTATGTGTGTGATTTCTTTATCTTCCCCGATTGTATGTCCTTTATTTGTTGCTAGAGCAACTTGACTTGCGTGGAGAGGTCATTTTATGGGTAAGGTGGTGGGATGTGCATGTTTTGGGATGGTATGGTTTGTTGGGTGAAGGATGGGGTGGCTTGTATGTTTGGGTTCAAGGCATTTTGTTACGTGTTCGTGAAAGGTTGCTGGAAGTTTTGTTGTGTGAGCAATGCTTGTTGTTGTTGCGCCAACAATGCTTGTTGTTGTTGTTGAGCCAATAATGCCTGTTGTTGGGTCTGTTGTTGTGTGTTTTTTTGTAAGGCTTGTTGTTGTAACAATGCTTGCACTTGTGCTTTTTGTGCTTGGTATTGAGCTTGGGCTTGGGCTTGGGGTTGTGCTTGCACTTGTTGTTGTGCCTGTTGTGTGGCTTGTTGCTATTGTAGGAAAGATTGTGCTTGTGCTTGAGCTTGGGCTTGTTGGGCTTGGAATTGCTATAAGGCCAGTTTGGTAAGCCCGTTGTGTTTCTTGTAATGTGATATTGTATTGATTTGCTACATTTGGATTTGGAGGTGGAGGTGGGGGATTTTGTGCTATGGTGTGATATGATGTGATAGGAGGTTGTTGAGGTGTTTTTGAGGTATTTGTTGAGTGATGATGAGGGTTGAATGGTAGATAGTGGATTCAGATTGGTAGTTGATATGATTAGTCCTTGTGAGACTAGATTTTGGGATGCTTGAGGTGTTGTGGATGATGTGATGATTGGTTGAGAGATTTGGGTTGATGCCACTTGGTGTCAGGATATCAGTGGCATGTTTGGAGGATTTGGGATCATGGATGCATTGATTTGATTTGTGTTTGGGGGGTTGACTTGATTTTGGATTGATGTGTTTAATGAAGGGATTTTCCCTATAACTTGAATTGGTGTGGATGATGATGTCAAGATAGGGAATTGTGGGAAAATTTGTGACATGTTCCCTTGTGGAAGCAATGATGAAGCATTGAAGGTCCCTACTTGTCCAAATATGTCCACTTGTCCTTGTGATACATTGGGGAGAGAGCTTTGTGTATCTAGAGGGTATGCTGGTGTTGCAAAAAAGGTGGAGGGGTTGTTTGCATCACAAAAAATGAGTGGCACATATGGATGTTTAGGGTCTTGTGGGACGGTGTTTGACATACCCAATACTGTGTTGGATTCCAATTTTTGGTTGTTGACAAGTGGATGCCCTTGAAGGGCTTGGAGTAGTGAACTTCCCTTTGTGATCATAGGTTGACTTGTGGCATGAGATGATGATGGTTGAATTATTGGTTGGATGACGCTTGGGAATGAAGGTGTGAATGATGTTTGTGGTATGTTCCCCAGAGGTTGCTTAAGAATGGTGCTTACATCAAAATCAGAAGGGAGTTTAGCCCCTTCTTTTTCCAATGACAACATGTATTGGGTGGGATTTAGTCTCATGATCATGTTGACCAGTTTGTGCATTTCAAGATTTTGGACTAGTTCAAGTATTTCATCTTGGGACATCTCTTTGAAGTTATTCGTCACATCCTCCACTTAGCATCCTTCCTCTTGAGGTTGTTGAGGGGGGTTAAGTGGAGGGTTGATAGATACCCTAGGGTTGAATTTCATTTGACTTAAATCACTTGAGGTTGATGTTTCTTTGTTTTCTCCATGATCTTCTTGTGTTGTGACATTGTTTGGACCATAAAATTGGGATCAACTTTTAGGAATATGTAAGGTGAGCATTTATCCTTTGGTTGATCTAAATTTTAAGTACAAAAAGAAATTCTAGGATGTGTTTTACGATCAAATGATGATGATGTGATAAATGAGGGGTGGAGGGCATGAATGTTTGAACTTTTGGGAACTTTGGATCAATACTAGACCTTAGGATTTTTTATTTTGATTGGTTTGATTTGGATAATGAACTTGTAGATCCCAAGATGTTAGATGTGATCTTAGGATGAACTTGTCCAAAAAGGGGTGCTAATTTAACCAAGTGTGTGAGAAAAGATTCATTCACACACACATAACTAAATAAGATGATTTTGATTTTGATCTAAGGATTTACCAAAATTCTAGCATAGATTATTTTTCCAAAGTTCTAAAAGTTGTTTGTGAGATGGGTTTTGGTAAGTGTTGTGATAAATGAAAGTGTTGGTTTTGATCCTAAATGAACCTAGAAAGACTTTGTTTACAAGAACAAGGTGTTGAAGAACATGATATTCCCTATAAAATGTTTAAATCCAAAAGACCAAAATTTGACTTAAATGAGGGGTTCATACTGAGCATACATATCTGGATTGTTCAATGAAATAAGTCTATAAAACCTTGTTACCTTCTTGCTTATTTTGTAGTACTGTCTTAGGATATGTCTTCTAATGTATCTTCTTATGGCTTTTTGAGTATGATGCCTAAGTTTGAAATGACGACACATAGACCTTTGCTTTGGAATTTTAACTTTGTGAGAAATCATGAAGACAAGCACATGTGTGGGGTTCAATTGTCTTTTTATCTTGATTAAAATGGATTCTTTTTACCACATTAACTCGTATTGCTTAAATTCCAAACTAAATGTCTATGTCTTAGCTCCTTTTCATTCCACAAGGTCCATTATGTGAAAATCAAAGAGTCAAGGCCATGGTTTCCCTAGGTTGACTTTGAAGAGAGCAAATTGAGATATGAGCCCAAGTATTTATAAGCCTCTAAGAATACAATCCCTAGGGACAAGCAGTAAGAATTGGACTCTTCAAAGATATTCACTCTTTCTAAAGGGTTTGAAATTTTGATGATTTGTTAAATGTTTGTTTTCAATGTTTGAGATCCAAGCAATGTGTTTAACTGACTTTCCAAATGCACAATCCTAGGCTACAAAGATACTGTTTGTTGAGTCCCCACTTGGATTTCTCCAAACACTAAGACAAAGTGAATAGCTAGAGATTTGGTGACACTGGCTCCACTCCACGACACACACTTCTCAGGACCACCAAATCTCAAATCCTAAAGATCCGAAGATCCTAAGGATTTTCCTATTTCAATTTTGAGTAGTAAAATGTGGGGCGGCTTCGGAACGACTGTTCCCACACCAACAAGCATAAAGGTTTTTTGGTAACTAAACAATTGGTTTGTAATAAGGGCTTTCGTTCAAGGTGGCCATACACGCGACAAGATTAGCTCGAGATTATTTCAATCAAGAGGCCTCCCAGTCCCTTCCTAAGAATAGATTTTAACGTATCACATAGATACTAAGGGCGACACTTGTTGGTATGACACATCGACACCTTTTGTTTGTGACTTTCGTCACAAACACATTTTTATATAGTGACTTGAAAGAGCTTAGCTTTAGCGTGTTACTGCTTGGGTTGTTCCCACCTTTCGAAGCGGGGCGATAGGCCCTCTAAAGGTACACAAAAGTAAGGGAGTACGTTTGTAGTTTGACCTCCCAGACCATGTAAAGCGGAAGGATGGAACACACACAACACCTTTTCCTCAAACTAGCATGGGGTTCATTTTAATCCAAATAAAAATATGTGGGTGGTTATACAAAAATTGTCAAAGGAATGCTTTTGATTCTCAAGATCGCCAAGTGGTGCGAGAGAAGAGCATACACATTCAAATGACAAGAATTGCAAGCCACAAAACAAAGAAGACACAAGTTTTTTTTTAATCCTCAAAGTAAAGGTGAGTTCATTTTAAGCACCAAAAATTGAGTGTGAATTTTCCTTGTCCAATTTTAGTCCATATAGCAATGTATAGTAAGTTTCTAATGTCCAATTTTAGTCCAACTTGAAAAGCTTAAATAGATGGTTAATTTTAAGCCCAAAGTAATGCTAGTTGGTCCTAAAACAGAAAATGAAAAGCAGGATTGGAAAGCCTAAGCTATTACAAAAAGCATTAAAAAATGCTTTCGGTTTTCCAAATTGGTTTTCCTCTTCAACCTGCAAAGGCGACGTTGTGTGATAGAGGCGACTCTATATCTGTGACAAAGGCAATGTTGAAAATGGAAGTGACGCTCTGGTGAAATGCAACAAAAGCTCTTTGTAGTAGACAAAGAGCACAAAGGCGACATAGTAGAAGCAAAGGTGACACAATAGAAGCAAAGGCAACATAGAAATAGAGGCGGCGATCTGTCAGAAAGTAGGTTTTAGCAGGTTGGCTGAAATGACAAAGGCGACGTTCCTTCAAAGGTGACTTGATAGAAAATCGCGACCGTGGCACGACATGACAAAGGTGATGTTGAAAATGAAAGCAGTGCTCTGCGTGAAGCAAAGGCGACGCTGTATGCAAAAGTGGCGTTGTGTGGAGCAAAGGCAGCATCGCCTTCCTATAATTGCAAAAAATGTCAATTTCAAGCCAAATTGTTAAAATAAAAAAGGTTAGCCCTCCTTCTAGCACCAAAATGTGAATGCCTAATCTGCAATCTACTAACAAGAGACAACACAAATGGTTAGTCAAGTTAGAAACCCAAACAAAGCATTCTCTATGAGATTATTAATCAAACAAAGACAAGAAAACATGATGAAAATAAGAAATAAACAAGATAAAAGCATGTAAACTCATCTAAATTGATCAAACCTCCATCCCATAGGGGGATTGGTGCTCCTTTGATGTGGAAAGAAGCCCTTTCCCAATCCCTTTGAAATGCAAAGGCAGTTCTCTATAGTAGACAAAGAGCATAAAGACGACGTAGTAGAAGCAAAGGCGACGCAAAAACAGAGGCGGTGGTCTATCAAAAAGCAAGTTTTAGCAGGTTGGCCGAAATGACAAAGGCGGCGACATTCCTTCAAAGGCAACTCATCAGAAAATCGTGACCATGGCACAACATGACAAAGGTGACGTTGAAAATGAAAGCGACGCTCTGCATGAAGCAAAAGTGATATTGTATGCAAAAGCGGCACTGTGTGGAGCAAAGGCGGCGTCGCCTTCCTGTAACTGCAAAAAATGTCAATTTCAAGCCAAATTGTCAAAATAAAAAAGGTTAGCCCTCCTTCTAGCACCAAAATGTGAATGCCTAATCTGTAATCTACTAACAAGAGACAACAACAATTGTTAGTCAAGTTAGAAACCCAAACAAAGCATTCCCTATGAGATTCTTAATCAAACAAAGACAAGAAAACATGATGAAAACAAGAAATAAACAAGATAAAAGCATGTAAACTCATCTAAATTGATCAAACCTCCATCCCATAGGGGGATTGGTGCTCCTTTGATGTGGAAAGAAGCCCTTTCTCAATCCCTTTGATAAGCTCAAATGATGTAGATGATTTCAAGTATGAAGTTGATGCTAAGTGATGATGAAACAAGCTAAAATGTGAAAAAATGAGTGTGAGTGAGTGATTGCTATGAGTGAGAATGCCTATAGTGAACTTGCTTGAGATTGTGGATCCATTTCAAGTAGAAGAGACTTCTACTTATAAGAGTGAAGGGTTGAAGAAGAGGTAAAATTGGTGAATGTGGGATAAAGAGGGAGCCAATAGGAATGTGACACTTGTCACAAGGCTTTAATGGTTGGAGGTGGAGCACATTTTGGGGAATGTGTGAGTAAAGAGGGTGTAAGAGGAATAAATGAATGTGGTTGAAGATGTAAGAGAATGTTGTTGAGAATGTAAGAGAATTTAAGGGACAAGATGGCATGTAAGGAGTAAATGCCTTCGTAAGAGGCATTTATGGGTGTGTAAGAGGCTTTTGGAGGGAAATTAAATTAAGGGTGGTTGGGAGGAATATTCCATTGTGAGGATAAATAGGGTAATTAGATAATTAAAAGAAATGAATTTCATGTGCAATCTGGTTAGTTGACCATGGGTTGATTTAACTTTAGGGGAGTTAAAAGCTAGAGAAATGAGTAATGATGATTAGAGGGTGATCTAAAGTTAATTAATTCATAATTAATTAACTTGAGTGGGTTAGGGGATTTGCGACATTTGATTTTAAATAATTGGATTGATTTATTTAATCAAATGAGAGGACTTAGGGGGATTTAATTAAATAGGATGCACATTAGTTGAGTAGGAAGTGAATTAATCAAATAAACTTAATTACTTGATCAATAGTAGGATTGTGAGTAGGGTAATAGTAAAAGAAATAATGTGCAATCTGGTTAGTTGACCATGGGTTGATTTAACTTTAGGGGAGTTAAAAGCTAGAGAAATGAGTAATGATGATTAGAGGGTGATCTAAAGTTAATTAATTCATAATTAATTAACTTGAGTGGGTTAGGGGATTTGCGACATTTGATTTTAAATAATTGGATTGATTTATTTAATCAAATGAGAGGACTTAGGGGGATTTAATTAAATAGGATGCACATTAGTGAGTAGGAAGTGAATTAATCAAATAAACTTAATTACTTGATCAATAGTAGAAGTGATGTTAATTAATCAGATTTAGATGCACAATATTAATCAAAATTATTTGAGTGTCTACACTTAGTAAGGCCTTAAAAATGAGTTAATAGTGATAAAATAGAGGGTGATTGGAGATGAATGCTAATTTTAAAAAATAGTAACTATTTGGAACTTGCAAATGTTAATAACAAATGTGTAAATATGATGTCCTTGTTATTGAACAATAATTTCTAATGATAAAATGACCTGAGAAGATTCCTTTAAATGCAATTCCTAAACACAATTTAAATTTTTGACATGAACACCAACATGTAATAGTCATATTTGGGATTATTCATGTAGAATGCAAGCAATTTAAATTTTTTAAATAGAGGATGTGATAACACCTATGATTATCCAATATAGGAAATGTTTTGAAAAATCTATTAGAGGTGAACTAAGTGATATGAATTAAAATAGTATTGGATTGTATCTTGGATTAGTGAGTGAACCAAAAAAGCCTAAAAATATGCTAAAACCATGCATTAAATTCATCTACGTGAAGTATCATCAAATGAGAAAAGGAACATGTAAGGGTATGCATTTTTCTCTTATACAATGTTATTGGTGGTACTTTATTACAAAAGGTAAAGTAGAAAATAAGCAAGGAAATCATTGGAGAATTTTGAACCCTTGTAAGCATATCATTAGTTCTTTTACAATCCATTTGCAATGGTGAAATTTGTATCTTATAATCCCCCTTCATTTTGGAATCGCTCTAGCTAGGTTATCCTTTTTATGCAATGAAAATTATATAGGCGGAATGATTATAGTGTAAAGTAGCATTAAATAAGAAAAGGAAAATGTAAGGGTATGCATTTTCTCGTATACAATATTATTGGTGGTACTATTTAATAAAAGGCAAAGTGGAAAACAAGCAAGAAAATTATTGGAGATTTTTTAAGCCTTGTAAGCATATCATCTGATCTTCTTCTAATCATCTGTAAAGGTAAAAATTATATGCTTTACAATTTCCCCATTCATTTTGGACTCACTCTAGCTAGGTTATCCTTTTTATGCAATGAAAAACATACAAGTGATATGATTTTAGTTAAAATTTGGTGCATAACCCAAACTAAGATTATTCCCATCTTGTACTTATTCCTGGGAACTGATATCATTTGTAAAAAAATATTTCCTATTTGAGTTAAATTTGTGTTTACATAATTGATTTAGGTCACTTTTATATTTATAAAAATGACCTTAAAGTTTTATATTTAAATTCAAATTTGAGCCCACTTATTTTCACCCATTTTAGTTGTATGTGTTGAATTGATTCACAAAACATTTCACTTAACACTTGAAAAAATATATAAAGGACTAACCTTAATTCATTTAGAACATCTAGTGAACATATGAAATGAAATTTTTCTAGCACACATTAGAGGGAATAAAAATATAATCATCTATTGACATTAGTTCCACATCATCATCGCAAGGTATTCTACAATTTATCTTCATTTTAGACTCTAATCATTTGTAAAGGTGAAAATTATATACTTTACAATTTCCCGCTTCATTTTGGACTCACTCTAGCTAGGTTATCCTTTTTATGCAACGACAAACATATAAGTGATATTATTTTAGTTAAAATTTGATGCATAACCCAAACTAAAGTTATTCCCATCTTGTACTTATTCCTAGGAACTACTATCATTTGTAAAATTTCTCTTTCCTATTCGAGTTAAATTTGTGTTTGCATAATTGAATTAGGTCACTTTTATATTTACAAAAATGACCTCAAAGTTTGTATATTAAATTCAAATTTGAGCCCACTTATTTTCACTCAATTTAGTTGTTATGTGTTGAATTGATTCACAAAACATTTCACTTAACATTTGAAAAATTATATAAAGGAGTAACCTTAATTCATTTAGAACATCTAGTGAACAGATGGAATGAAATTTTTCTAGCACACATTATAGGGAATAAAAATATAATCATCTACTGACATTATTTCTACATCGGCATCCCAAGGTATTCTACATGACTGCTTGTTGTTGTTGCTTTTGTTCAAAGCCATTAGTTCAACATCCTTATCAAAGTTTACACAAAGGAATTATTATTGTCGTGTGAAAACTCTCAAGAAAACAAATCAAGTTTTTATTCAAACATCAAACTAATAAAGTAAAGGTGATCTACGAGCAAAAATTTGCACAAATAAATATCAAATATGTGGCCTAGTTTAGATCTATGAGTGAAAGACCAATTATGTTAGCGCATATTTGATTTAAAAAATTCTAAGAATAACCTCTAGTTCAAATTTTATCAATTTTCTTTCAATGCATCCACAAAGTCATGATTTAGTTTTACAGTTCAAAAGTTATGATAAAAAATGGATAGTTATCTTTTGACCTTCAAAATTAGCTATGTTTTTATTTTGTTCATTTCTAAATTTCTAATTTTTTTACATGATATATTGATACTCTTAACCTTAGGTCACTTTTGTATCAATGCTTATTTAATAGATATACCATATGGTTTTATGCAAAGGTGTTATATATTTTTTTACATTTTTTGAGAAATTATTTACCTTACAACTCTTAAGGTTTCATCCTTATACCTTAGTGTTTCATATTTGATATAGATTTTATTGTCTACCCTTCATTTTGAACTTAATAAGGATTTGAATCCACTCTCCCTTGTGATTCATTATTAATATTTCTAGTTTCATTTGTTCACACCTATTTGATTCATAGGCCTCCCAACTCTTTAAGAACTTAGTATTTTCTTTTGATTTTTTAATTTTGATTTCTAATTATTTGATCTCATATCAATTTTTAATTTGATCATGGATCTATTTTTATGCTTTGATGATGATGATTTGTATTCCTCTTGTGATGATAATAGAAGTAATTATTGTATCTATACATTAATCACTTTCCTCATATCTTTCCTAGGGTTCCTCATTAGGGGTATTCTCTTCATGGTGCATATATTTTTTCTACCCCTAACTAGGATATGCACAATGTTGTTTACATGTGTATATGATTTGATTCATATCTTTCATTTACATGAACATGATTATAGAAAATTAGCTATGTCTACACGATCATATACTTCTTCTTCATGGCATAGTGATGCAAAGGGCAATTACCTATTCTTTGCATATTCATGATGTTGAGCCTTATGATAGCTCTATTTCCTACATGTATTATGATGGCTCTATTCTATACTTCTAGATTCGTGTTCCTATGATGATACCTCTTTTGAGGACTTTAGGGATAATGATTTGTATGTTTCCTTTTTAAATTCATGATGACTTTATGTCTAATGTTGATAGCCTTCTACCATCTCCTTACTATATTCTAATGTGGAAATAATTGCATGATGAAATTCCACCTTGTTATGGTAGTTCTTTAGCATCTCATGATGATATTATAGATATTAATGATGATCCCCTACCTTATGCTACACTCCACATGGTGACATTCTTGCTTTGGGTGAATAATTTTAATACATAACAACTTTGATGGTTTTAGTGATGCCTCATTACATGTTAAGTCATTAGATTTCTTTCTCATCACGAGTAATTTATATGATGACATCTTGTTGATAAGTGAATTTAGAATCTCTTCAAAGGAAAACACATCGTATTACTTTGATTCCTCTTGCATATTAGATATTCATCATTTATGACTTTGGCACAAAAATTTATAGCATATTTTTCTTGCCCTAGTAGGCCTAAGGATAGTTTTTACTTCTCTGAAGTTCCTATTGATATATATTTTGACCCTTTTATATCATATTCATTCATGGTCTATATATCCGATATTATCTCTACTCCCATGGGATTTTAAATTATTGTCAAGGGTATACTTGATTCCTCTTTAGTTCAACCTACATTTAATAGGGCCTTTAATTTATAAAATTGTCATACAATAGCTTACCATAATAAATATATGGTTGGAGGGTAGAACGGTACACCTAATTAGCTTAAGCTTATGTTTTTTTTTTTTTTTGGTTCAATGAATCGCTGCTAAGGGGCAACACCCGTATCGCTTTTGACTAAAGCTATGAACTAGTGAGGCCACATTCAGGGGACCTCATCCCCGCCATTCATATTCCTTCACCTGCTTGCATTCCCACCAAGCTCCCTGTAGGACCCAATGTCATTCCTTCATCTGTTGCACCTGCTTGCATTCCCGCTGAGCTCTCTATAGGACCCGATGCCATTCCTTTGTCTGCTTTCACCTGCCTGCATTCCTGCCAAGCTCCCTATAGGCACCGACGGCGTCAATCCTCCATTTGAACACCCCGCCAGCTCCATCGCTCCATCGTTCCCTCTAGCTATGATCCCACAACAACGCTCGATCTTCTTTCGTCCTCCTCTGACCTCTGAGCACTTTAATCCACCCTTCTCTAAACTTCGACCAGTGATTGGTGCATGTTCATCCCACCATCCACCTATGGGATTTGAACATAGGACAGTAGATTCACTACTACTTGCAACTTGTTGTTGCACTACAAGGTCATCACCAGCTTAAGCTTATGTTTCTTACTCACAATAAATAACTTTATTAAATCAAATATCACTATTTTTCCTCGATGCTCACTCACAAGAAATTAAAGTAATATGATATTATGTTATGAACTTACCCAAAAAATTCTTGGGGTCACCAAAATGTGTACTACAATTATATAAAAATGATTAGCTTGACAATATGATTGTAATAGGATAATTGCTTGGATGGGTGAAAAATTTCCCATGCTTTTAAAAATAAAAATAATATCATATGGGAAGATTTTCCATGTTAAATTGTCAATTTTCTATTGGTTGGAGATAAATTAGCCCCAAAACTTTTAGATTGGAAGGCTATGCAAGATCTAAACATTAACATCCAACTACATTAATTCTTATTTTCTAGAGGTAAAAACCCACCAATACATTGTATTTCAAGACATCTCTACGAGAAATTTGGCCAAATCATCTATGATTTGTGAAAATCAATGGAATTCTACTTAATTGGCTAGTCTATTCCCCAATATGTCCAAATATATTCTTAGCTAGGGATTAAAAGGGAAATTACTAGGTTGATTTGTGTTTGGTATATAGGCTCTTTAATATGTTCATCTCATTCATAAATAATGAGTTAACACCATATTTTAGAACTTGTCCCACAACCACACTGTCTCATCCATAAGGTATTAAAAGAATAACTTCCTCTAGTACCAACTACTAACAATTGCACTATAGATTGAAAATGACTAATGATTTCGCAAGGATAGACTTCTCCTAGCCCTAAAAGATCTTCTAATAGATGGAAATATACATGGAAGTTCAAGTTTATTGAAAAATAATATCTAAGGCCCACATATTAGAGTTTAAGCATCTTTCACTTCACTAGACTCTTTGTGGAGTATCTAACAATTCATCATAAATGATAACTCTAGAATATTTTAAAATCCTCTATATAGGGTTTTTAACCTAGATAATCTATAACAAATATTTCTTCTAGAAAATATGGCTAATTCCCCAATATGTTCACCACTTTTTATCACCAATATCCCATAAGGGTGATGTGAGAGAATATGATAATTAGTTTTAAGAAGCCACTAAACTACTACAAAACATAAATAATAGAAAGGGCTTTGATGCCATTTGTTATTAACTTACATAAAATAATATAGATACTCTAATATATTCATAAATTTAGATTAAACCCTTGAGGAGGACAACAACATACAATGCCCCGTATTAGAAGAAGCTACTCCACATTACATGTCCATATGAGACCCAAGAAATACAATATTGTTCATATATCATATGACTCTCTTGCCTATATTATATAATACTCAACTACATAAAACTATCACTTCCTCATGTACATATGAAATAAATAATTTGTAATTTTATTCTAATTAGCTAATAGGATGACTCACACAACATATGTACTCTAATCTTTTATTCATTAATACTACTATCATACGATAAAATATGAGATTTATAAGAAAATAACACTTTTACATTACATAACAAAATATGTTGTGTTTAGAAATACACAATATTCACCAAATTTTGAAAAAAACATAAGCTAAAATATTACTTTGGGATCTAGTGTGTACATCACTTTTATATAAGGAACAACACAAAAACTTTAGAGAATATACAAGTCCAATTTGATACTTCTCCACAAATAGCGACTTCCTTGATAACATCTATTGAGTCTTAACCAACCATGATATTTTATTTGATGATCATATATAGAGATCCCACCTTACTCAACTAGTAATGAACATTTACCTCTACATATTGTGGTGAAGTTTGGACACATTAACATTAAGTTTCCCTTCATCGATAACAATTCTAATTTGAAAATTTATAGTGAGGACTATTCATAACACTTACATTTGGATATGAAAAAAATAGAGAAATTTGATGATAAAAAAATTCATAATATTAATTGAAATTCTATGAGAATAGTTTGGATTTCAATTACGGTTAGTCCATTGACAATTAATTGATGTGATGCTTGGCAAGGTAGCTTATTATCTATTATTGGGTTTCCCTTGGATCCATGCCATGGGAGATGTACTATCTACAATGTATAGTTCTCAAATTTACTTATAATAATAAGCAATGCTAAATAGATGTCGACCATCATCCATATAATCATTGTTAGATAGTTGATCAATCTAATGTTGCGTCAAAATCAATCTACTATAGAAGTATCAAAATAAATTAAAGGTCTAAGAACAAGAACCAAAACACATGGAATTAAAGAAAATGACCCCATCTATAATAACCATGTTTTATTTTATAATGACTAAGGTACATTAGATTTCATGCCTTGTGGTATTGGTGAATACAAATTAATTACAAAAATTACAATATACCATTACTCTATATGGATCCATCTATATATGGTTGACCACCCCATTAAGATAGATAATACAAATGTAGCAAAATTAGCTTTAATATGCAATAGTGATGTAGAGAGTTATTTTTGCTACAAATACACTTGGTTACAAAGGAAAAAGACTTAGAAGACATGAACATGTGTATTCAAATAACTATACTTACATGATAATAAATATTATTTGGGTCATGGCTATATGTCTAGCAATCTTACTAAATGGTTGAAAGAATGAAAAAGAAAAGGAAAAGAACTTGCATAATAATTTATATATTTTGAGCTTTATATGATACATTTTTATCATTATCACTTATATATTACAACTCAAAATTCAATTAAAAGTGCTTCAATTCATTCAATTGTGCAAGATCTTGTGATTTCTTTAAGGCTTTACATGATTTATCTTATGGTGATTCCATGTGGACACTATACTTTCCTTCTTTATATAGATATATACCTCTCATAATTGTTATAGTGGTTCCATTTCTAAAATAAGGCACATGTACCATATGGTTATAATTATTTACTTAAATTGATATCACATTGATGAATTACACTCATAGAGGGCATTTATCAATCATATTTCTTGTCTTGTGTTTGTTTCTCATAGGGTTATTGTTGTTTTTGATGCTTATACAACTTTTGAACTCATAAAATAGATCCATAGATAATAATGAATAGTTTGTCCAATCGTGCTTACATGATCCCACTCTTACAATGTTACTCTTTATAGTTGTCCATGGGGTCAATCATTATAGGCATGGTGCACAACTACTTATTGTTTTCAATCTTGTTCAAAATTGTTGAATTAACGTCTTTACTTGGGTTTTGACCAAAAAAAAGCAATTTATCCTTGTCATGTGTAAACTTTTGAACACACAAATCAAGTAAGATGATATTGAGAACTTTAAGGTAAACTAAAAGATAATATTTGAAAATTAGTAGAGATAAGATGGTTTGGTTTAAATTTGTGAGTCTAAAATCATTTTTCGAGTGCAAATTTGATCTAGGAAAAGTAAGAGCCTAATTTGAACTTTATCGTTGAACTTCCAACACATTTAAAAAATTATGATTTGAAAATGATAATCAAAATAATTTATAACCATCTATTATCCTCCGAAATGAACTAAATATTTTCTTTTTATTTATTTCAAAAACCAGAGAATTGAATCTTAATTGAAATTCGTTATTTCTAGATTTCCAAATTTCTTTACATGATCTCCCAAGCTTTTAACCTTAAGATGTTTATCAGTAGTTATTGAATAGATTTACCTATGGATTTTATGTTGAGCAAAAAAATATGTGATGGAAGCTGCAACTTCACAGGTCGAGGTGAGGGCATAACACAATGTTTTTCGCTCTCTTATTATTTTTAGGGCAAAACATGTGATGGAAGCTGTAACTTCACAGGATGAGTTGATGGCATAACACGGTATACCTCTTTCCCTTCTATTTCTCGGACAGTGAAACAGACATAACATAGTATTTTTTTTTCTCTTCTATTTCTCGAACAGTGGAACAGATACGATACAATTATTTCCAGGCCAGATCGCTTTAGTTTTACCGAATTGCGGATTTTCAAATTTATCAGGTTTTGTTTGTTGTGTAATAATTTGCACATTTTCACCATGCTTTATCCTCTTCAATCACTGGAAATTATGCGAGATCACCTGCATCCCTTCTGTGATGTTTTAGAACTCTCTAGAAGCTTGTAGAAAGTTCGTTTACCTTTAGAAGAGTTTCAGGGCATTGTAGCAGTAATGTGTCGGAGGACCATGTGAATTGTTTCTTAATTTGATCTAGATTATGTAAGTTTAGTTAAGGAAGGACCTTTTATTTTATTTTATTTTTCTGCCTTTTGGTTTTCTAATAGGGCTTTAGATAGCAGGGTGGTTGCTTCCTAATTTGAATTGTATTATGTGAATTTAGTTCGGGAGAGGTATCTTTCAAAATTATTTTGGTGTTTTTAATGAAGGTTTGCGTATGCCCTGATAGTATTGGTGCCTATGTTAGCAGATCGCCAGAAGTGGGGCTGATTTTGAACTTGTATGGTTAAAGATAACAGAAAAACAGAGGACCGAGAAACAGAGGAGGTTTAGACTTTAGGTCTGAAAAACAGAAAAATATGAGAAGGGATAGAATTCTGTTAGTTTACACTTTACAGAAACATACGAATCAAAACAGTGCTGATTAGTGGAAGGTTTAACAAGAAGCCCCCAAAACTTTGAGAGCTGTTTTTGGTGATTTGAAACATTCTATAAGAAATTATTTAGGTCAAGCCTTATTTTCAATACTTTATCTGAAATCTTTAAATTATTTAATACTTTCTTAAATCTGTACAAGAATGGGTCAGTTTTATAACGATTTGCTGTTTCCTGTTTGGTCGCATAATTATTCAATTTTTTTTTTTTGGTAACCCAGTGGTGTCCCTGCGACTCAGCCCAGCGCGTTCCCTTTACGGGGCGAGCTGAGGCGAGACCAGTCCTCTAGGGATGCACGCAATAGCCCGCTAACCACGTGCATTGGGTAAGCCCGGGCCTCGGAGCTGAACCCAGAACCTGTGGGGAGCAAACCCACGGTCCAAGCCAACTCCGCTAACCGTGCGGGCTCACATAATTATTCAATTTTATTACAAATTTTGTAAGCCAAATGGGGCCTGAGTAATAGCTTCTCATCTATGCTAATGAAGTTTTGGTTGCACTTTTCATATTTTCTATGTGAGAGGATGTCAGGGCTTTGGGTCTGAAAAACAGAAGAATGCAACAAGGGAAGAAGAACCAATTATCTCTTTAAATTCACTATCAAATATTACCTGCATATCAACTGTGCTGATCCTTTGATAGTGGCAGAAACGAGATCCTTGCCTCCATCGTTTGCCATTGTACCATTTGAAACATGTATTTGGACAACAAATATCTAACAACTTTTGAAAACAAAGAAATAATGCCCAAAATCAAACAACAAAAGAAGATAGAAAAGTTTCGTCATGGAGAGCTTGTGACCTTTAGCTTTCCTCAACATTTCGTACACCATAAAAAATGTTAGGAAAGGTGTCTCAACTTTGCTCATGATGTTAAAATTAGGATAAATACAATTTTTGGCTTATAAAACAAAAAAAAGTCAATTTTTAGGCTATAGAGTTGGTTTTTGGTTAAAATAAATATTCAAAGTTGTTTGGCATCACCAAGAGAGTGCCTATTGTGTAGGTCTCTTCGAACTCTACAATTTATAAAAAGGGCCTAATCAACTTTCTTGATCAAAGTTTGCATAGGAAATGTAAAAATGTTTTGGACACATAAAAAAGCTGTAAGGCGGAGCTATGCATGTTGAGCAACTTATGATGTGTGGTGTGACATATCATAAGACATCTTTGGTTGGAGATAATGGAACCAAAATGGAACGACCAATTTGGTGAGTGGATTATAACGAAATTATGATAGGTGAAAGGAATAATATTATTTTGTCTATAAACTCATCTTGAGATTTGGGTATTGGATTTTTAAGTTAAAGATTTCGGTGCCACTTTTTGGTGGCTTTAGCTCATGGTCTTCTAATTATCATTTGATGGTTTCGTGTATAGTATTTCCTAGATATTAGGTGTTTGAGATAGAAGTTGTGTGTAGAGTTTTGTAGATATTGTTAAGCTGTTAGAAATCTTGTAGATCTATGGTTGGTGACATTTTTGTGAAGTCTTGCTTTGCAAGTGTATTCTAATTCTGTTGTTTACTAAATAATATATTATAATGCTTTGGAGTGGGGTTTTTCTTTTAGAGGATTTTCTTTGCATACACCTATCTTATGGTAGATTGTTTATTTATGTTTATATGTGTTTCTTCTTTGTGTAATTGTTTAAAGATTGAAATTTACATAACACTTTCCTCAAAATTTTAGTGTAGGAAATGTTTCTGTGTACCTTGCTTCCTTTCATTTGGTACCAAAATTTGATCACCTTAGAGTTTAGGTGTTGGGTAGAGAATTTTTGGTACTAATCTTCGTCTGAGTGGGAGTTTGCACACAGAGGGTTTTGGTCTTATTGCAAGAAGAGATGTCAATCACATTAAGGATAGAGATAAAATTCTTAATCACAAACTTTGAGTTGTGGAAGCTCAAGATGAAGGATGTGCTTGTAGGTTGAGATCTATGGGTTGTAGTATTTGGATTCAAAATTGCAATAACACCATAAGAAAATTGGGACAAGATGGTTAGAAAAAAAAAGGGTCTCATTAGACATAGTTTGACCTATTCAATGCTATTGAATGTGCATGAAGAGAATATCATAGTGGACTTTTGGAATAAGCTTGGAGAAATTTATCAGGCTAAATCCTTGCTGAATAAGTTTTTTTTGGAGAAAGAAGTTGTATACCTTCAAAATGGAGGATGGTGGAGTTGTGGCCAAACATTTAAATGCCTTCAATATGGTAGTTACCCAGCTACACTCACTAGGAGTGAAAATGGAGGAGGATCGGTGTATGACTTTGTTGTGTTTTTTAACAAATCCATGAGACCACCTAGTTATGGCCATTGGGAGCACTACCACCAAGTTCAAGATGGAAAAAGTGGTCGCATCTTTTCTTTTTGAAGAAATGAGAAGGAAGACTTGTGAATCAGCTAAGGAGGCCCTAGAAGTTTGTGGAAGATCCAAAGGAAATTACAAGAAGGACAAGAAATAGGACAAGACTAGATCCAAATCTCTTAGTAAGGTCAATGCGAAATGTTGGAACTGTGGTAAAGTTGGGTATTTAGGAAGAGACTGTAAGGAGGAGAAGAAAGGTAGATGCTCATGATGAGTTTGAGAGATCCTCTTAGGATGAAGGTGATGCTTTTGTCATTGCCTTGGCTACTCATGCATTAGAAGATGTGTAGTTGATAGACCCAGGTGCCTCTTTCCTCAATACCTCACATTGAGTTTAATTTACGAAATCTGAAGAATATGATGGTGGAAGGGTGTACCTTGGAGATGATTTTTATCTAAAGATTATTGGTTGTGGTAGGGTCCTGGTTTGGTTCCTTGATGGACAAATGAAAGGGATCAGTGATGTATTGCATATCTTTGGTTTAGCATGGAATCTATTTTCTCTAAGTAAACTAAATGATATTGGTATGTAGATTGTTTTCTTGAGTGGAGTGTGCAAAATGGTTAGAGGAGCAATGGTTCTTGTTAAAGGTGTTTGGATTGACATTGTGTTTCAGCTAAGATGCATGCATGATTTAATGAAACAGTTCTTCAAATCTTGCAGTAAAGAGATTTGCAAAATCTTTAGCTTCTCCATTAGAATTAGCAAAAAAGGTGTGTTGTGTTTATTTAAGATGGTTTTTCTTTCTGGGTACCTAAGGGTGCTCATAATTTGGAAGACTAATCCATAGAAGCAATAATCTGCAAAAAATCTCGATTAATCCTGATTTTTAAAAAATCTGCAGGCTGGATGATTTTTTGAATAAATCTTTGACCTTTTGATCAACGATTTTTTCCCATTTCAAACTGCAAAATTGCCAAAAAAATGCGTATAAAACCTGCAAAAAAATGCGAATAAAACTATGCTGATTTTTGTGCGAAAAAAACCATGAGAGCATAGCTTGTTGCTTACTATTATGCTTTGATAGATTTTTTCCAGGCATCCATAGCTTGTTCGAAAGCATTTGTTTTAGGCTTTTAGCCATAGCAGCAAGGCAGTGAACTGTTTGAGGGGTAGACATGTATGAAAAATGTGGTAGCATAGACAAGGCAGTGAACTGTTTGAGGGGTAGACACGTATGAAAAATGTGGTAGCATAGACAAGGCAGCGAACTGTTTGAAAAAATGCCTCAAAGAAATATGGTCTCATGGTGATGGAATGCCATGACGAATGCCATGACAAGCAAATTGCTATGGATTGTCATGGCATTCCATCACCATGAGACCACATTTCTTTGAGGCAATTTTTCAACCAGTTCACTGCCTTATCTATGCTATTGCTTACTATTATGCTTTGATAGATTTTTTTCCAAGCATCCATAGCTTGTTTAAAATCACCTGTTTTAGGCTTTTAGACATAGCAACAGGGCAGTGAAGTATTTGATAAAATGCTTTGGTAGACATGTATGAAAAATGTGGCAGCATAGACAAGGCAGTGGACTTTTGAAAAAATGCCTCAAAGAAATGTGGTCTCATGGTGATGGAATGCCATGATAATCCATAGAAATTTTGCCTTGTCATGCAATTTGCTTGTCATGGCATTCCATCACCATGAGACCACATTTCTTTGAGACATTTTTTTCAAACAGTTCATTGCCTTGTCTATGCTATTGCTTACTATTATGTGATAGATTTTTTCCAAGCATCCATAGCTTGTTTGAAAGCACCTGTTTTAGGCTTTTAGCCATAGCAACAAGGTAGTGAACTGGTTGATAAAATGCTTTGGTAGACATGTATGAAAAATGTGGTAGCATAGACAAGGCAGTGAACTGTTTGAAAAAATGCCTCAAAGAAATGTGGTCTCATGGTGATGGAATGCCATGACAATGCCATCATTGTCATGGCATTCCATCACCATGAGACCACATTTCTTTGAGGCATTTTTTCAAACAGTTCACTGCCTTGTCTATGGCTTGTCTATGTATTGCCATTGCATTCCATCACCATGAGGCCACATTTCTTTGAGGCATTTTTTCAAACATTCACTGCCATGTCTATGGCTTGTCATGACATTCCATCACCATGAGACCACATTTCTTTAAGGCATTTTTTCAAACAGTTCATTGCCTTGTCTATGGATTGTCATGGCATTCCATCACCATGAGACCACATTTTTGAGGCATTTTTATCAAAACAGTTCACGCCTTCCCGATATGGCTAAAAGCCTAAAACAGGTGCTTTCAAACAAGCTATGGATGCTTGGAAAAAATCTATCAAAGCATAATAGTAAGCAATAGCATAGACAAGGCAGTGAACTGTTTGAAAAAATGCCTCAAAGAAATGTGGTCTCATGGTGATGGAATGCCATGACAAGCAAAACTTTTAGCCATAGCAGCAAGGCAGTGAACTGTTTGATAAAATGATTTGGTAGACATGTATAAAAAATGTGGTAGCATAGACAAGGCAATGAACTGTTTGAAAAAATGCCTCAAAGAAATGTGGTCTCATGGAATGCGATGACAAGCAAATGCAATTGGCAGCTTCTCCTAGTTATTAGTTATGCAATGTGAAGTAATTGCATAACTGCTTAGGCTTACTTTGTAAAAACTATATTGTAATTGAAATTTTGTCATCTATCAGCATCTAGTTATGAGTTATGCAATGTGAAATAATGCTTTGAGTTTGAAAGATGTGCAATGCAATGTAATCAGTGATATGCATATAAACTACAAAAATCTATTTTTTACAATTCATCAGTTAAACTCTCTATTTTATTTGCTCTCTATATCTCTATGCTATGGAAATGCCTTCAATTTCAAAAAACAAAAAGTTTTTTAATATTTTATCTCTTGTTCTACAATTTTTTACGTTTTTTAAAATCCGATTTTTCCTGATTTTTTCTCGATTTTTTCAAAAAATCTTGTACTTTTGATTTGCCGATTTTTTCCCCAAAAGATTTTTGCTGCTATGGGTCACTAATCTATCAGTAGAGAAAACAATGTTATGGCATCAAAGAATGAGCCACATAGGTGATAAGGGTTTAAGGGCCTTGAAAAATAAGTACTTTGTTGAGGGGTTAAATGATTGCAATCTTGAATTTAATTACTATGAATATTGTGTATATGGAAAATAAAACCGCATTTAGTTCTCATAAATGTTTTAGGATGTTGGATTTAATCCATTTTATGTATTTGGTCATATTAATGTTCCTTCAAATTTTTAAATATGTATATTATGTTTCTTTCATTGGTGATTATAGTAAGACATGGTTATATTTCTGTAGAAGTAATTTTGAAACTTTTAGTGATTTTAAATAGTTTAAAGCTCTTGTAGAGAATTATATTGGTAAGAAGATTAAGATTTTGAGGACTAATAATGGTGGTGAGTTCTGTTCAATAGATTTTGATAGATTCTATAAAGATCATGGGATATAAAGACATAAGACATCTTCATACATTCATTGGTAGAATGGTGTTGCCAAAAGAATAAATAGGACATCGATGTAGAGGGCTAAGAGTATGTGGTGGAGCTAGCTTGGAACAAATGTTTTGGGTAGAATTGGTAGCCACAACTTGTTATTTTGTTAACAATTCTCCTACATAATCTTTTGTTGATAAGACACCTATGAGGTGTGGTTGGGGAAAAAACTTTTATTGAGACATTCAAGTTTTTGGCTGCTAAGCATATGCACATGTGCTTAAGGAGGAGTGGTAAAAGTTAAAGAACAAGACTGTAAAATGTATTTTCGTTGGCTATGGTGTTGGTGTGAAAGGATACGATCATTGAAACCTTGTGGTTGAGAGAGTTTTGTATAGCAAAAGTGTTATTGTAGCAAGAAAAGGATAGAAATAAAGATGTGGTTCAATTAACTACAAAGATCAAGAAGATTGAACTAGAAGAACTAGAAGCCCATGAAGGACTTGAAGAGGAGAGCTCAAAGAGTTTAGAGAGTTTTGAAGAAGAAATAGAACCACTATCTTAATCATTGAGATCCATTTGACAAGACAATAATCAGATATGTATACTCCCTCTGATTGAAGATGTATTTTTGCTTTGCTTACTAACACAAATGAGCTTAGGACTGTAAGGAAGGATTCAATTTGAATGATGCAAAGTCTTGGAAAGTCCATGGATGAGCAAATGGTTGCTTTGAAGAAAAATAACACATGAGACTTATACTTTTGCTTGATGGATGAAAGCTTATTAGATGCAAATGGGTGTTCAAAAGAAAAATAGGGCTTGATAGTACTATTGAGAAGTACAAGGCAAGATTGGTTGTGAAGAGTTATTCCCAGGTTGAGGGAATAGATTATGGTGATATTCTCTCCCTAGTAGCAAAGTTGGCATCCATTTGATTTTTGTTGTTTCTTGTTGTAGTGTATGATTTTAAGGTTGAACAAATGGATGTGAAGACACCATTCCTTAATGATGATTTAGCGGAAGAGGTTTATATGATATAGTTGGAGCACTACATTGAGAAAGATAAAAAAAATTTGGTTTGTAAGTCGAATAGATCTTTGTATGGTCTTAAGCAATCTCTTAAGACGTATCAAATACTTGATTCTTTTGTGTTAAGTTTGAGGTTTTTAAGATCCAAATCAGATCATTGCATCTACTATAAGATGAAATAAATGATCACATTTCTATTATTGTGTTATATGTTGATATGCTGCTTTTTGGTAATGGAACATGTTTGATTTGCGATTTGAAGTCTCAACATTCAACATAGTTTGAGATGAAAGACTTAGGGGTAGCTAGGTACATCTTGGGGATGGAGATCAAAAGAGATTAAGTGAACAAAAAAATTTGGTTAGGTTAGAGTAAGCTTGTGAACTCAGTGTTGGAGAGGTTTAATATGCCATTACAAGCCATTGGGTGTTCCTATTATGATGGAAGCAAAGTTATCTATCGACCAATGTCCAATTTCTCTTAGTAAGATGGAGGATATGGGTAGAGTATCTTATGCTTTTGCAATTAGGAGTTTAATGTATGCTATGGTTTGCATGAGAATATACATTGCTCAAGTAGTGGAAGTTTTTATGGCTAATCTTAGACGATTACATTGGGATGCAAAAAAGAGGGTCTTCAAGTATCTGTGGGGTACTTCTGACTTCTGAGTATTCCTTATGCTATCATGGTTATTCTACAAGGGAAAATTATTAATGTATATTCGTGGATTTGTAGATTTAGATTTGGGTTGGAGATTTTGCTAGTAGAAGATCCACTAGTGTATATGTTTTCACTATATTTGGTGGTGCAATTAGTTGGATGAGTAAGCAATAGGTTGTGGTTGCTTCATTCACTGCATAAGTAGAGTACATGGTAGCAACTCATGCTTGTAAGGAAGCCATTTGACTTAAGACATTGTGTTCAAATATTGGGCTAGAGGCAGGAGCTATTACAGTTCATTGTGACAGTCAAAGTGCCATATGTTTAACAAAGAACCTGTCTTTTCATGTGAGAGTGAAGTATATTGATGTCTAATACTATTTGATTCAGGATATGGTAGAGGATGGGTGGGTGATGCTAAAAAAGTTGACACTTTGCAAAATGTTACAGAGGTGTTGACAAAGCTAGCGAGCACAAAAAAAATTAGGTTCTATGAGTATGGGTCTTTTGGCTCCTAGCAATTAGATCATGGTGTTGATACTCCCTTTGCTCTTGAAAGGTGTTTGACAAGTGGGAGAATGTTAGGGAAGATGTCTCAACTTTGCTCTTAATGTTAAAATTACAAAACATGTGATTTTCGGGTTATAAAATAGAAAAAACATGTTTTGGGTCTTAGAGTTGAATTTTGGCCAAAATAAATATTGAGTTATTTGGCACCGTTAAAGGGGTGCCTTTTTGTAGTGCTTGTTGGTGCTTGTTGCATAGGTCTCTTTGAGCCATAGTTATGATGAGTTTTCTAATAGGGGGATGGGGGAGGAGTTTAAGGGACGGGGGAACCAAGGGCCTAAGTTTGGGGAGGGTAGGGGGACGACGACACAAGGGTGGCGGGTTGGTGATGGAAATACATATAGTACTTGAAAAATTAGTTATAAAAAAACTTGTAAGGAATAAGTATAAGAATTACAAATGAAACTCTAGCATGCTAAGTAAAGTTTAAACTACTAAGCATTACAAACATGGCAATGATTACATTAAACATTAACAATGGTGGGTGGAGGTTTGGGAGCAAATCCCCCAATAGGGTTGAAGGACAGTGCCTCTCATGAGGGTCAAGAGGTAGAGCCCCTAGCAGGGTCAAGGGGTAGTGCCCCTTGCAAGGTTCAAGGGCAACGCCCTTGGCGAGTAGAGCCCTCACCACCAAGCACAAATTAAGGCCTTCAAAACCACTCAAGCCTTTTTGGTGAATGCTATTTTCACAATTTTGTTACTTATTTTTTGCAACACCAAGTCATTATTTTGAAACTTATGACTATTTTGAAATGAGGTTAGAAGGCAAATTTATAGAGTCTTTGGAGTTTGGGTGGGGCCCATAGGCCATTAGGGTTTGAGCTTGGCCACGAGTTTAAAAAAATTGCACTTTTTTCATTACCTGGTTGTGGGAGATGCCCAAGCGTACTCAAGATGTTTAATGGACTCCTAGGAGTCCTTTGGACATCTTAGGGGTGTTCCAATGCCCCCTAGAAGTCCCCAGAAAATGGGATGTCTTAGAAACATTGTCTTAGGGTCGGCATGGTGGCACAGGGACGTCCCCTCCAAGTCCCCACATATTGGAGACGTCCTTAGTTCGAAAATGTGGGGATTTTGAGGTAGGATGCATCACCATGGTACATTGCTTTGAGCTTAACAATTTCAAAATAAAGCGCCCAATTGGCCTTTCAGATCAAAAGTTATGGCTTTTGAAAGTTTGCATAGAAAATGTAAAACATTGTACACATAAAAGAGTTTTACGGGGGAGTTACATGTGTTGACCAACTTATGATGCGTGTTATGACCCATCATCATAAGGTATCTTTGGTTGGGGATAATGTAACCAAAATGGAACACCTAATTTGGTGAGTGGATTATAACAATGTTATGATAGGTGGAAGGAATATGCTATTTTTATCCTATAGACTCATTTTGAGATTTGGTTGTTGGTTTTCTAAGCTAAAGATTTGGGTGCCACTTTTTCGGTGCTTTTAGCTCATTGTTTTTTAATTACCATTTGATGGTTTCACATATTTTATCTCCTATATATTAGGTGCTTGAGATGGAGGTTGTGTGTAGAGTTTTGTAAATATTGTTAATTTGTCAGAATCTCTTTAGATCTCTAGTTGATGATACTCCTATGAAGGCTCTCTTTGCAAGTGTATTGTAATTGTGTTGTTTACTAAATAATAAATTGGGCTTATTTGGAGTGTGGGGGTTTTCTCCTGAAACGGTTTTCCCCATATACACCTATGTTATGGTATATTGTTTATTCTATGTTCATATGTGTCTCTTCTTTTTATAATTTTAAAAGATTGAAATTTGCACAATACTTTCCTCAAAATTTTAGTGTAAGAAGTGTTTTTGTGTACCTTGCTTCTTTTCATTAATTACTCATAAATTGCTGTAAACTTGCCCATAAGTATAATTTGTCCAAATAATGGACCTGACATAGGCTTAAAAAAATACAATTACTGGAAAAAAAAAAAAAGACCATACAAAATGGAAAGGTGGGTTTAAATTTTTTTCAAGATGTGTGCCATTCGTTATATCCAACCATTGACTTAATTAAAAGAAATATTCTGATATTTCTTTGTTTCAATTTCTTCCAAGAATTCCTCATCTTTGGCATTTCCTGCCTTTCTTTGTCTGCAATATTATTAATCTTGCTATGTGCAAGCTTCTAGAAAATAGTTCAATGCCATGACTCTTCCATGGCCTTTTAAAACATTTATCAACTAATGCCTTAACATATTTATGCAGTGATTCATACTACACAATATGTATTCAAGCCAAAGGCACGACGTAGATGCAATGAAATATCCCACTAGGATACTGCCCTAAATTTCTGATTTCAAAACTCAGAATTCTGCCCTAATTTTTTGCACTTTAATTTTCTGCTCAAAACCCTAGATTCTGATCTGATTTTCTGATTTCAAACAAACAAGAACAGCGAACATATATGTCTCCAAATATTTGAACAAATAAGCAATTATGATTATGCTTTCAATCATGAACAGGATCGGCCACATATGACAATAATTTAGTCAACAAAATGTAAAACAAGTCTGAAATATATTTGCCCAAACTACTGCTACAAATTAAAATTGTTGTCTGTGCAAAGTACATCACAAAATGGGCTCAAACATGCTCAGAATTAACCTAGAAGTCTGCTGCTACAAATCAGGTCTAAGTACATACCAAAAATGCATAGGAATGCTGCTCCAAATATGCCCTAGCTGGGCAAACTACTTCAGCTATGCAAGAATGCCAAAAAGTATGCAAAATATGAATGTTGATGCCTCCAAAACCCTACCAAAAAGGGCGCTGATCTGCTGGTCTGAAAATGAGGGTTTGAAACCCTTGTAATTCACACAAATGACCTTAGAAAATGATAGGAAAGATCTCCAAAGGCTGCGCTCCAACTAGGGCTTGAAAATTTAGGTTTTCAATCCTCCAAACACAATGGAAATCCACTTCCAAGGATGTGTGCAGGTCTAAATTGTCTGCTGCTCCAAAGAATGATGTCAAATTCACCACAAAAGCCAACAAAAACTCATGAACATCTTTCCCAAAGGTGGTGCTCAAGTATAGGGTTAAACCCTAGGCAAATTGTCAATAATCCACCAAGAGAAATCACCTCCAATGATGGGCAAATCAGGCCTGCTCCTCTGCTGCTTCAGATCTGCAACTAAATCATGCACAAGGACCACCCAAAATCGCCTCCAATGCTGATTGCTCCACCTCCAATGAGTGGCGGTACAAACAATGACAATTCCCAATTAAATGATGATCAATCCACACCCAAGGATTGCCTCCAAGAATGATCTCCAAATCTGATTTGCAATCTGCTCCTCTTCTCCAAATGATGCCAATGAAGTACAAGTAGACCTCTGTTATGAAGTCTTCCCAAGATGAGATTGGGTTTTCGTTCAACTCACCCTTTATTCACAAGGGTTTTTGTCTAAGTTACCGGTTCAGGTTTGGGGATGGGTTCGGGTACAAGAACCCGGTACGTGGGTACGGGAAAAATTCTTTTAGGGGTTTGGAAATGTATGGGTACGTGTGTATATATATATATGTATTATATATACAAAAAAAAAGAGAAATATACAGAATTGTAAAACTAAATCATTTCATAGTATGATACTTGATCATTGATCAATGCCAAATGCCAAAGATAAATATTAAATGCCAATTGATAGTTGAAAAATATTCAAATAAAATTATAAAGGCTAAAGCATATCAATGATATGAATATCATATACATCTATGTTCACGATTCCAATGGAAATCATCACAATTACTGAATTACAAAATGTAGTTCATGAAACATGAATCATGATTCAATGTTCATTGTTCAAGTGTTCATCAATCATCAAAAGGATTCTCAACAGAATCATCGTGACTTGGATTTTCAGCGGTTTCAACTTCAAGATCATCATCATTTGAACCCAAAGCGGATCCAACACCATGTAATATGTCATCAATATCATCCACATCATTCATAGTGGCTCTAGCAAGATCTTGAATGGTTGCATCCAAGTCAGTAGACTCGGGTGCTACATCCCAAAGCCTCGCTGCCCCTTGCTTGTATTGAGGATCCTTACATGACAGAGGACGCAAATTGGAATGAATATACACCAAGTCTTCAGCTCTTTTTGCAGCCAACCGGTTACGCTTCACTAAGTGGATAAAGGAGTATGTACTTCAATTCCGTTTAGCGGCAGAAGAGCTTGCAACCTGGAGAGAAAACCAACAAAATAAAAAATAAAAAATGCAAGATAAATTCAAGAATGTTAAGTGTTAAATTCTACAATACAAGTGGCAAAAAAAAAAAAAAAACTTGTGAGAAGATCTTGATTGCAAGAGGTTGGAGGTACATATAATCTTGACCATGGAGGTACCACCATGTAATAGAATCCATTTTGTATTGGTCTCTAACAACAGAAGGGGTATGATTTTTTCCTGAGATAAACAATCCAAATTCTCTCATAACACTTGTTTGCACTTCTAGATCATTGTTGATTCTACTAAATGCCCTCTTATACCCATTAGCAACTTCAAAATCTCTATATGGCGGTATTCTCCTTGGGATAGAAAGTACTTCAGTGGTATAGTACCTCGGAAATAGGGCATATGCAAGGAGGTGCAATAGAGTTGTCATCTTGTTCCAACGATGAAAAACGATTCCTTCCACCCTTTTGTAAAAGGTGTCTTCAGGATCATTCTCTCTTTTGTATTTCTATTTTTATTTTCTCCAACATCATGTCCATGCTATCATAGACATCCCCCAAGCATGGTTCATCTGTATCAGCAAACCGAAGCATAGACACGATAGGTTCGGTGACCAACAATAAATAATTCACACGATCCCACCAATCGTCAACCAAGATTATTGCCTTGACCTTTTGGGTCCTCTTTGAATTTGATTGCTTCCATATACCCCATTGGTTGCTAATAACCATTTGACTCAATGCCTCTTTCACCTTCACAAGTCGTCTCAGAACAATTGTGTGAGATGCAAATCGGGTCTCAACAACCTAAGAACATGTTAATAGTAAATTAATAAGTAATAACACATTTAAAATATGTAAATAATGCAAAAAACTATTTTATTCAATTATGTAAAACATGACATAAATGAAACTAAATAAATTAAATTTACCTTCAACAATTCCAATCTTGAAAAAGTTCTGAAAATTGCTTGTGACATATGGTGGTTTGTCACAAACATCTGGATCTCCTCGGCCTCCTGGTATATTTCTTTCACCCACTCTATTTGGTTGCCAATTGCTTGCATCACCAAATTGAGGGAGTGTACGGTGCACGGTGTCCAAAAGATGTGCTCATATCTAGCCTCTACCAAAGCACCTGCAGCCCTGCAAACTTTTGCATTGTCCATAATTACTTGGACAACATTTTCACTACCCACCATCTCTATGGAGTCAATGAGAATCCTGGAAATGAACTCTGCATCTTTCACTTCCCCTTCACAGTCAACCGCCCTCAAAAACATTGCCCCCTTGGGGGACACTGCAATAACATTAATCAATGGACGGTTTTTGCAATCTTTCCATCCATCGGAAACAATAGATACACCTGTTTCAACCCAAGAATCTCTAATTGGTTTCAATTGGGCCTCTATAGATTTCTTCTCTTTTTGCAATAAGGTGGTACGCACCTTTTCATACCTAGGACTTGTGAAACCAGGAGGTGCACTATTTATTGTTGACACCATGTCCCGCCAATATGGTGATCTCACCAAGTTGAATGGAAGACCATTGGCATAGAGGCAACGTGCAATTTTTTCTTTAGCAATATCTCTTGCCTACATTTTAAATGCCTTCTCCAATGGACCTCTCTCGCAGGTGGTGATTTGTGGTTCTTCATCTTCTTCTTTTGTAGAGGGTATAGACAAGAAGGGATGTCTAGAGGGCCTAACTGTTTGAGTGGGTAATGTTGTACTTGTTTTTTTCTTTTCGGAACTATAACCACTTTGTTTTCCTCTTGCAACCAATTTGTCAGCATCTTCTTGTTCTTTTATAAATTCTGCTATTTGTACAGCAGACAACCCCTTCTTATTTGGGCCCTCACACATATTAATTCCTTTACCACTAGGGCCCATAAAATGAAGTTTCACTTGGTAATAGGAGCTATTATATTGTGCATTGCAAAAATTACACTTCCAAACAAAACCCCCACCTCCAAGAATTTGTGAAATTTTTGTGGTATGTCTCCATAAAGGAGATCCTTTATCAATTTTGAACTTTTGGCTTCCCTCCCCACCCACTAAACTTTGACTATTGGCCATTATTGCAATCTATAAAAAAAATGAAAAAAAAATAATATACTTGAAAAACTTCTTCACAAACTTGAAAAAATCAATCAAAAACTAAGAAACTTGAAAAAATTCATCAAAAGATTAAAGAATAGGGTTTAAATGCATACCTTAAACACTTAAATCTCCTTTGTAGAAGCTATTTGCCACTCCACAATCGATCTCCTTTAAATACAATCACCTCCCTTCAAAATGCCAAGATGGAGAGAAAATATGGTGAGAGCAAAATGAGAGGTAAAAATGAAATGTTTTAGTGTTGAAAGGCCTCATATTGGGCCATTTTAGGGTTAAGAGGCAAAATAATAATAAAAAAAATGTTTTTTATTGAACTTTGGGCCCACTTTTTAAGTGTTGGGCCGTGGGTTCTCCTAGGTATGCTTGAGTATGCGACTAGTACTCTCGGGTCCGCGCACCATTGGGCTGGGTTCGTGTTGGGTACGCATAGGGCTGGGCACGCACCCTGTGCGTACCCAACACGTACCCACAGGCGAACCTGTACTAGGTTCGTACCCGGACCAGGTTCGAGCGCATACTCGGGCGAACCCACAGGGCTGGGCACACACCCTGTGCGTACCCAGCACGTACCCACAGGCAAACCCGTACCAGGTTTGTACCCGGACTGGGTTTGAGGCCTGTGGGCACGAACCCTGCATCACAGGTTTTCGTCCTTGGAATAAGCTGCTCAAAAGTGCAGTCCGAAAGGAATAAAAATAACTAGTCCAATGATGATCCAAATGACTCACAAAACTTGTATTTTTATACATGAAGTTTGCCTTCTACTCATGCTGGCCGACCTAGGCAAAGTAATATTATTTTTTTATTATTTCTTTCTCCCAAAGAGGCCGATCCCCTTCCAAATTCACTTGGGCGCCCAATTTCCTTTTTTAAAATTTGAATTTGAATTTCTTTTAATTCTCCAATTGGGGTGCACTACTTAAGGACTTAATATATTATTATTTTATTATACTTTTTTCCCTTTTATTCCCCAAAGGGGCCGCCCACCTCCATAGAAAAATTATAAAAATAATTTGGCTCCACAAAAAATAATAATAAATTATGGAAAAATAATTCCCAAGTCCACCAAGCCAAATAAAAATAATTGAGCCATAAAGAATTATTTTTTCTAATTATGCAAGGCTCAAACCAAATATTCGGGGACATTACACACAAAAAGCTCGAAAACATTCTTCTTATAGAAAATGCCAACAAACCCCAGTTCCTTCTTTCTGCTGGAAGTCTAATACAATGAACATTATTGCAGTACTAACCTATGCTTGTAACAATGTAACAACACCCCCTGATTTTTTTTTGAAAGTTTGCCAATTTGTTTCCAAACAAAGGCTCAAACAAAGCATATATATTAAAAGATAATATGAACTTGATGAATGAGAACAACTGCTGCACTAAACTCATTAAGAAGATTATGCACTAGTTCATCAGCTGATTCAAACTTGATAGGGAAAGACACTTTCATTACATTGCACATTAATCAATGAGTCATATCCTTGGCATGGCCAAATAATGATTACCTCAAAATGGAACAGAACTGATACAAAGGAGCTGTTTTAAACTGAAGAAGCTACAGCAGGTCTATAATTTAATTTGCAGGTCATAACACACTCATAGACTGCGAATACTACCCCTGGGAATTGCAAATGACATCTCCAAAACACTCCAGACAGCTTATAAATCACCTAGCAACCGGTATCACCTGTAAATGCAAACATATCTGCAACAGGATGGGATCCTAATACTAAGAATAAACTAAAGACAGAAATTCTAAGAGATAAATACTGAGACAAATATAAGTTTTCTGAATACTTCTCTTTACTGTTGAATGTACTGGATGCAGAACATTAATGGATTTCGATGATCTGCATAATGGAAATGGACTCAACCTTTGTATGAGGGAGACCCGCATCCAAGGGACACGTCTCTTGAGAGGACGTGTCTCCACACTTGAAGACACGTCCGCTCAAGGGACGTGTTCCTTTGAGCGCACGGGTTCCATATCTAAGGAACACGCCTCTTGAGAGGACGTGTCTCCACACTTGGAGACACGTCCGCTCAAGGGACGTGTTCTTTGAGCATGCGAGTTCCAGAATATCTGATAACCATTCACGTTTAAACAGATTAACAAATACGCGTCATCAAACATGGCGTATATGATCATCATTTATATGAGTTCGATTTTATACATGCATTATAAAGTCGATTACTTATTTCCAGAAATATTTACAGAGCAAATAGATCTAATATAACAATGATGATGCTTATAGCAATCATTGTTCATATCAGACCTAAGCTATCATGTATCAACACTCCCTCTTAGCTTAGGGAAGATATTTCAAATCAAATAAGTGAAGATATCACCTTCACACGTGATATCGAAGATATGTTTTCTCAAAGTTGTCAAGTCACATGACATTTTTCATAACACATCTTCATTATGGTATGTGCACTAACATCAAGTCACATGATGTCTACCATAATTCATGGCATATCCACGGATATAAATATCCACCATGATTATCTCTTAAGGATCACAATGATCTACAAATGATATCAAGTCCCATGATATCAACCAAAGTGTCCAAGAGATACTATCATGACATATCTATAGATATCAAGTCACATGACATCTATCATGATAGTTTTCATTGTAGAGTCTTACAATGTCAAATACAAGTGTTCATTATTAGAAAGATCGTCACCTTTCAATAATGTACACAGGGGAAGTAGGCCCATAAAGTCATGGAGTCACACACATGACAAAAGAGTTTACACATTAAAACATCTTTATATATTAGTACAATTTGATAAACAATTTGAATTTCAAGCATAAATAACAAATTACATTTCAACCATACCAAGTTTCTTCTTGAAGTGCTCTACCTTGGTTCGGGAGAGAGGCTTGGTGAGAATGTCTACAGTTTGATCATTTGTACTAATATACTCCAACTGAATTACTTTCCTTTCTACCATATCTCTTACATAATGATAGGGGATCTCAATGTGCTTAGATCTATCATGGAAGACAGGATTTACAGAGAGTTTGATACAACTCTGATTATCACAATGAATAATTGTAGGATTCAAGGGCTCACCAAAGAGTCCCACAAGCAATTTACGAAGCCAAACTGCTTCTCTTGCTCCCATTGAGGCTGCAATGTATTCGGTTGAGCTCTGTGCAACTGAAGATTGTTTTCTGCAAATCCGGAGATCATAGCCGATCCTAAACTGAAGCGCATCGATGTGCTTTTTCGATCGGTTATACTTCCAGCCCAATCTGAATCAGAGTACCCATGTAGATCTAGTTGATCATTCTTGTAAAGAAGACCATATCCAATAGTGCCTTGAAGATATCTCAAAATATGTTTCACAGCCATTAAGTGAATTTCCTTTGGCTCACACATGAACTGGCTGAGAACATTCACTGCATAGCAAATATCAGGTTTGGTGTTAACCAGATACATCAAGGATCCAATCATCTGTCTGTAAAGGGTTGGATCTGCACACTTGGATTCTGCTGCTGCTTCTTTCAATTTGTGAAGGTTGGTTTCCATAGGTGTAGACATCGGTCTACAGTTCAACATTCCAAATCTTTTCAGAATATCAATAGTATACTTCCCTTGATTTAGTATAATGCCCTCTGATTTCTGCCATACTTCTAAACCTAGGAAGTAGTGTAGAATGCCCAAGTCTTTCATGTCAAATTCAGAAATTAGATCTTGCTTCCCTTGAGCAATGAGGTGATCTTCTCCTGTTATCAGCAGGTCATCAACATATAAAATAATTATTAGCATGTCACCTTTGATTACCTTGAAGTAGAGATTGGAGTCGGCCTCATTCTTGGAAAATCCTAATCCCAAGAGATAGCTGTCAATTCTTTCATACCAGACCCTGGGAGCCTGTTTAAGTCCATAAAGAGCTTTCTTCAGTCTGCATACATGTGAGTCAGGTTTATGTATCACAAAACCTTCAGGCTGTTCCAGATAGACTTCCTCTTCAATGGTTCCATTCAGGAAGGCAGTCTTCACATCCATTTGATGGATCTTCCACCTTTAGCTGCTGCAATGGCTAACACTGCTCTCACTGATGTGTAACGGCAACAGTGCAAATGTTTCTTCGTAATCAATGCCTTCCTTTTGAGAAAAACCTCTTGCCACAAAACGTGCTTTATGTTTTTCTATACTGCCATCAGCAGCATGCTTGATTTTGAAGAGCCATTTGGAAGAGACAACAAATTTCCCTTTTGGTCTAGGCACAACATCCCATACATCATTTTTTAGAATGGACTGATATTCCTCCGTCATTGCATCTTTCCATGCTTGATGTCTGAAGGCTTCTGAAACACTGACAGGTTCGGAGTTTATGATATCGTTCATGAGAGCAACATAGCTAGAGAAACGTTTGGGTCTTTTACTCTCCCTGAACGTTCCTTTGGGTGCTGCATGATTCTCTGCTTCTTTGATCATCTTCTTGGCCCAAAGTGGTCTCTTTCTGCCATTGATATCTGTATTCTCATTTGAAGTAGAAGGAAGTTCAGGTGTCATTTCCTCAGGATGCTCCCTCTGAATCTCAGGAGCAGGTTCCATTTCAGATACTCTAGGGGAAAAGGATTCAGACTCACTAGAACTTCTTGCCCTCTTGACTGCAATGTCTTCTTCAAAGATGACATCTCTGCTCAATTCAATTTGATCTTGACCGGGTATGAATATTCTGAAGGCTTTGGAGGTTTCACTATATCCCATAAATATCCCTTGCTTTCCGGAAGGTTCAAGTTTGAATCTCTTCTCCTTGGGCACATGAATATAGACGGGACAACCAAAAATCCTAAAGTGACTAATGTCAGGTTTTATGCCAGTGAAGGCTTCTTCAGGGGTTTTGTTGTCAAGATGAGAATGAGGACATCTATTTTGGATGTAGACAGCAGTCCTAGAGGCTTCAGCCCAGAAGGAGGTTTCAATGTTTTGATCAAGCAACATTGCTTTGGCAGCTTCTACAATGGTTCTATTTTTTCTTTCAGCAACCCCATTTTGTTGAGGGTTGTAAGCCACTGTGAACTCCCTCTTAATTCCAGCACTCATGCAGAATTCCTTAAAAGCTTCAGAGGTGTATTCTTTCCCATTGTCTGTCCTTAAGGTTTTTATTTTCTTCCCGGAGAAGTTTTCTGTAAGTGCTTTGAACTCTTTGAACCTTTTGAGGATTTCTAATGACTCTTTACACTTAAGGAAATAGATCCAGGTTTTCCTAGAGAAGTCATCTATGAATATGACATAGTAAAGAAATCCTGCTTTAGAAGGTACAGACATAGGTCCACATAAGTCGGAATGAACCAGATCTAACACATTAAGAGTTTTGCTCAAACTAGTGGGAAAGGATCCCTTTGAATTCTTTCCTAAGGCACAACCTTTACAATTTCCTTCATGAGATGATTTTAACTTAGGTAACCCTGTAACAAGTTTTTCCATAGAAGATAGGGCACGGAAATGAAGGTGTCCTAATCTTCTATGCCAGATTTCATTTGAATCAAAGGTGTTAAGGGTAAGGGCTTGATTGACTTCAGTGCAAAGTTTGTAAAGGTACCCTTGTCTTACACCTATGGTTTGGGCTTTCTTGATTGTTGAGTTTTTAGGCCATGCTAGAACTTTCCCATCCATGAAGGTAACTCTATAACCATTGTCTTCAAGTGCGGAGATGGATATGAGATTCCTCTTTATACCAGGTACAAATAAGACTCCAGTGAGTTGAAGGGAGAGACCAGATTTCAATGTGATGGAACAAGTTCCAACCCCTTTTACTTGGTGTGTAGAGTCATCCCCAATTGTTACATCTTCATCAGACTCTTCAGACATAGTGTCAAGGTGTTCTCTAAACCCTGTGATGTGCCTCGAAGAACCACTATCAATTACCCAGTTGTTGAAATTGTTAGATACTTGACTAGATAATGCTGAATAGAACACAAAGTTCTCAGATTCATGATCTGAATTTGACTTTCCTACTTTGGCAAAGGATGCTTGTTGCTTTGTTCTGTCAGGGCATTTCATTGCATAGTGGCCATATTGATCACACCTAAAGCATTGCACTTGAGAAATGTCTTTCTTCTTAGAGGATCCCTTTCCATTGGGATTTCTCTTTCTTTTAAAAGATCCTTTCTTGTAGGAGTTTTTCTTATTCCTTTTATTAGACAATGTGTTGAGTGCATGAATATCTTCATCTATGTTTTTCTGTTTGTTTTCTTTTGAGGAGAGTCTTGTTTCTTCTTGAAGGCAGTCAGTTCTTAGCCTGTCAAACTTAGGGAGTTTGGATCTTGCACTTATTCCTTGAACAAAAGACTCCCATGAGTTTGGTAGGCCTCCTAGTGCAATTAGAGTTAATTCTTTGCTATCAATCTGATATCCAATTGTGGATAGTTGATCTCTCAGTTCAATAATCCTCATGAAATATGCATTAATGGACTCTCCTTTGTTTATTTGAGCATTGTTGATTTGCCTTTTTAAAGCAAGAGTCCTGCAGGTGTTGTTAATCTCATAAGTTTTCTCAAGAGATTTGAACATGTGGTATGCAGTTTCATGTTTTGCTAGGATGGGCACTATGTGATCCCTAACTGCATCTACTAGGATTTTCATGGCCTTTTCATTGTTTTCTGTCCATTGAGTTTTCTCAGATTCAGACTTTGGTTCCTCCAAGTTTTCTTTCACAAGTGAATCTAATTTATTCTCTCTAAGGATCATCACGATTCTAAATTTCCATGATGTGAAATTGTCTGCTCCTGCAAGGCGATCTTCAAATCTGATCACGCTTGACATTATGAAGAATGTGAAGTAAATTCGATTCTGGAAAATACGAATTTTTCTTGAGCAGATTGGTATTCAGATTTGATTAGGATTCACACAACGTGGCTCTGATACCATGTAAATGCAAACAAATCTGCAACAGGATGGGATCCTAATACTAAGAATAAACTAAAGACAGAAATTCTAAGAGATAAATACTGAGACAAATATAAGTTTTCTGAATACTTCTCTTTACTGTTGAATGTACTGGATGCAGAACATTAATGGATTTCGATGATCTGCATAATGGAAATGGACTCAACCTTTGTATGAGGGAGACCCGCATCCAAGGGACACGTCTCTTGAGAGGACGTGTCTCCACACTTGAAGACACGTCCGCTCAAGGGACGTGTTCCTTTGAGCGCACGGGTTCCATATCTAAGGAACACGCCTCTTGAGAGGACGTGTCTCCACACTTGGAGACACGTCCGCTCAAGGGACGTGTTCTTTGAGCATGCAAGTTCCAGAATATCTGATAACCATTCACGTTTAAACAGATTAACAAATACGCGTCATCAAACATGGCGTATATGATCATCATTTATATGAGTTCGATTTTATACATGCATTATAAAGTCGATTACTTATTTCCAGAAATATTTACAGAGCAAATAGATCTAATATAACAATGATGATGCTTATAGCAATCATTGTTCATATCAGACCTAAGCTATCATGTATCAACATCACCACTGAAATATGCAAACAGCTTGCCTAACAGGTCTCCAAATGCAAGGAATCCCACATCCACATCAAATATATTGGCTAAAGTGAGTGTTACAGGTCTGAAACAGAGTAGGGAAATTGTTGCAGGTCTGCTGTTCACTTCCAGCAGGTTATGGCAGCCATTATGCATAAATTTCCATCACCCATCATGCATAAAATCACCCCACATTGACTCAGCACCACTCCACACTAACCAAGCAACACCAAACAGCCTTCAAAACACCAGTGATAGCTAGAAATTAGACCTGTTTGCATTTTCAGTCATAACTGGAGCTGTACGGCATCTTTTGGGCATTTCCAGCGCACCAAAAACAACACCAAATTGCTATCCAGTCTTCCAAGGTCAAACCACCTCCAAAATTCGCACTTCATAATACTTTGAAAATCTTCATTTTTTTGAAACCCTAAATCTGCAACCATGAAAAACAATGGTGATTCTTCAGGTAGAATCACTCCAATCAGCTAGGGTGGATATTTCACCACCGAAACTAGCAACCGAGGAGGGTTTTCGTCCTCAACCAGCAAAGAAGAACTCATTGAGCTCATTCCAGTAGCATCTCCTTAAGTTGTCAAATCATCCATAACCAAATGAGAGCTCAAACTCATATTTATAAAGTGAAGGACAGATTAGGGCAACTCTCATTTCATTTCCCTCCATTTCACCTTTTTGAAACTAACATGAAATTATCCCAAGAGGGGCGTCCAACTTTTTGCCTTCAAATTTTCACTTTTCTTTTTAAAAAAAAAAATGACATTAAGCCCCAACTAGGCGTCCCAACTTATGAGGCATAACATTAGCCTTAAAAAATGATAAATAAATTATCTCCCTTCTAGGCGCCACACAAGAAAGAACATTGGCCCTCTTTTAAAAACGACGTCACCTTACTAGGCCAAGGGGTACACTTCATGAACCTACGTCTCCCACTTAAGTTATAAAGCAACATTATAAAACTTAAGTGATAATAAATCAAATATTAATCCGATCACTTTTAGCACTTACCATGGCCATAATTAGAAAGCACTGCACTGAGTTGCTGGAGGAATAGAGCCAAGACAAGGTGCTAAAAATAGCACTTACTAAAAATAGTGAGTTAAATAACCAAACTGACCTAATCAGAGCCCAACTGGAACTTACTAAAAATAGCAAGTTACTAAAAAATTGCCACTGTAAAAAATAACCATTCTGTTGGAAAGGTTCCAGAAAAAACCCAGAAAAACCCACAAAAACTCAGTGATAACATCAATTTACTCCTCTGAACATGCTGCCACAAACTCAAAAGTTAGCGCCAACTGCAAAGCAAGAGAACCCGAAAAAGGGGACATTACAAGCAAGTTATCACTTAGGATACCATTAATCGCCATAGGAACATTGGGCATGACCAATTAATGAAATGATAATGACTATTGAGGTCTTGCAACGTTCTCCATCTAGTAAGGTAACATCACTGATCCACTGTAAAGGTGTTTTGAATCATATATCTGCTATAGATCATCTTTGCAATTCTATTCAGTTCAAACTTATTCTTAGGTGATTTAATTGTTTTGCAAACAACATCCACATACTAGGATGTAAATCTTTAAGGTATTTAATGTTTTCTAGAGTCTGTAGGAGAATGAGGTAGATTTGTAAATAATAAATATTGATGATTCCTATTTGTTTGCATAATTCTTCAACTGTATTGCAAAATTTTGAAGACAAACATGGCCCAGTGTCTGATAATTGATTCTCTTTTATGCTAACTAGGTTCAGAGTACATGTTTCATGTTTATTAGGGAACAACTGTATAATTTCTGATCTCTTTAACATTCAATCTTCAATTTGTTAATTATTCTGAATACGTACTTGTTGAAGTATTTCTCTGCACTATGTTGATTCATGGAGATTCAGGGGCCAAAGAGGGATAGAAGGGTGTACGAAGAATGCAAGGAAACTTTGAGGGCTGTTTTAGGATTTGAAATATTCTGTAAGTTATTCTTTACTTAGTTCAAGCTTCACAATTCTTTGCATGTAATAATGTAGCTTTGAATTTTAGCTACAACTCTTTACAGTTTTTGGCATTTGCAATTATAGTAAAAATAATTTTCAGTTAAAAATGATAATGCAGCTGTAGATGTTTACTGTTTTGAATAAAACAACATGCTTAGATGAAACTCTACCTAAAATTTTGTCAGCTGTAGGTTGGAAACATTCTGTAAGGAATTGTTTGATTAGTTTAAGCTTGTAATTGTATGCCCCCTCTTGAATCTTTAAACAAGTTCATGTTTAGGAATAAATCTGATCTACTTCCTAGATTTTACAAATAGCAGATGAATTCTGTCTATTTATATGAATCTTCAATTATGTTGTACATTCTAGAATTGAATTACGTCAAGTGTTAATATAAAAGTAAATCCATAAGAGTCTAGATTTAACAATTTTTTTTTTCTGATAGATCTCCATATATCATAATTAGCTTGATCGTTTCAAGAAACCAGTTCATCTATGACTATATCCCTTCTAGTACATGTTGAACGATCATTTAAAAATTACCCTCCTACTGAATTATTTCATTGCATTTTGATTTCATAACATGGAGTGTACTATGATTTAATCAAGAACTTAACAAAAGAATTTCAAGAGATCACATGAAGCCAGATATAACAGACTTTAAATTTGATTCAAATAACTTTTCAAAGACTGAAATTGTTAACATGCATTGCATAAGGTTTCTTTCCATGACTATATCTTAAGTGGTCCTCAGATTATAATAGCAGTTTAATTAATTTATTCCTTCAGTCTTAGGGATAACAGGGGTCAAAGATAGTTTATACCTTATAGCCTCAAGATTCAACAACCATTTGTTTCTATTCGTAATACTTAGTCCCTCTTGAAATATGGAAACTTTAAATACAATGTGAACCTCCACAATACATTTTTCTGGGAAACTCTAATAACCAGATAGAACCAGTCTATAATGGATCTGTCCAATCACTACTAGAATCATCCCAGTTTATTTAGTGCTAACAGCAGACCTACACACATCATTTGATTCATTTCTCAGTGGTACTTTCACTGTCAATTATTTGTAACTATATAGCATTCATTTCATTTCTAGTTTTTGGGCAGTGAAAGAAACGGATTTCTTAGTTCTTGAAGTTTGTAAAGCCTGTTGCTCCCTATAAAGTTGTTCACTTTTAATTAATTAGAATGGGAATGGTGAACGGGAGCACTTCAGTTGTGCCTCATTTGCTGACGGTAGCATTTACAGCTCACCTATGCTTAATAATCACTGGGAAGTAACTAAAAGCAGTTATATTAACGTACCAGTACCTTGTTCCATAATTTGGACTTTTAAAAAGAGTATAACGATGCAATCAGGTTAATGAGATTTAGATCTAATGACTTTGATGTATACATTTCTTCTGGTCAAAGAACTAGTTTGAGTATAAGAATTATCTCTTCTAAAGTCTCTAGTAATTTTTGTGGGTACATTTCTAGTTTAATTTTGGATGTAGGAGATTGTATCAATAAAAGTCAAAAGTCCATGTTAACGATATAGCTGGTTTCAGAAGGGTCATGTTTGACCTAATAATAGATACCCTACTGTACAATATTGTAAATGTTTATGTGATATGAGGAGTTGCAAATTGGAAGCCATGAAAATTTCAAAGAGAATTTGAAGAAAAAAGAAAAACTGAATAGATATTTAACAAAATCTAGGGAGACATGACTTTTGACAAGTTAGACAGATCTGAAACAAAGTTCATGTTTGCAGTATTTCATCATTTTGTAGTGAAGACTACTCTTCAATAAGGCCTCTCTAATATCACAAAAATGCTTAAATCTCAGTTATAGGATTTAGGTTTTGTCTATTAACTATGTTTATTACAACAAGAGCTGTTGGCCAAGATGAGGTTTGCAGCGTTTTATCAGGTAAACTTGGAATTAAATATTGAAGGAATAAAATTGAATGTAAGAGTGCATGAGTTACTGAATTTTCGCTAAAAATAACTTAAATGTCATTGTAAGTAAACCATAAAATTTTGTTCCTTACAAATCATCCCGATTGATTACAAAGAGTGGCTTAAAACTTCAATTGTAAATCTGTGTATGCAATTTTCTTTAAAACTTGTCCCTATAATAAACATGATTCTCTACCATAGAGTATCAAGGATAGCCGAGGGACTTATCCTAGACGTTCCCCTGTACATGAAATGTCTTGGGGGCAGGAACGACTAGAAAAGTCAAGGGGATGTGTCTCCGTGTAACATTGGTAACATGCAAAGATATTCCAAAATCTCATGGTTTTTGAAAGTGAGAACCAAAATGAAAACATATAAACAATTAAGTAACTTTAACTAACAACGTAACCACTATGAAGCTAATTTTTGACTTTTTAACATTTTTGATTTTACCTTTTTTACGTAGGATAGGATAATAATAAAATAATAGAATAACTTTGCCTAGGACCTAATATTCTATGCAATACACTACAAATTTTCATTATTCCTACCTGTTAGGACTAAGTGTTATTGTACATTTTGCACAGTCCTAATGCTGGTATTTATTAAATATATATTTAAATGCTGCTATATGTGAATATGGGCATCCCATTTGATGTGGCACTCTTTGCCACATGTCATTTGTTGTATGACACTTGGAATATAGCAAAAAGATGATAAATTTACTGTATGGGGAATAAGATGTCCCAATACACAGGACAAAAAGTTGGTAAGGAATCCCCTAATCCCAGAGGGTGTAAAAGGTGTAAGACTTTCTATGAGCATCATTGACATTGTAAGATGTGTAAGAGTAACTTTGATGTTGTTAGATGGGGTCTACAAAGTGGACTTGGAAAAAACAACTTGAATTGTTTATTTTAGGTAAGTATGAGAGTTCCATTGTATTCCAAGAACTCTCATATGTGTGAAGGACTTTAACCATAGATTTGGGCCCATAACCCCCATTTTGGCCCCATGCTTTTAGCTCATGGTATGAGGAAACTATTGGTGCTCTCTTGGGTCTTCCTTGCCTATATATTGAGGCCTTGGCATTAGTTTTGTTTGGTATTGCAAGCTCTAATGTTCGGTTAGCTATAGGCATGTTGTCGAAGTGTTGACACAAAAGTTGCATCATTTGTGGGGGTTCTCTCATTGTATTGTAAGATGGGATTCAATTAATATGATAATATTTATATTTTGGTGCCAACTTTTTTTACTGAAAAGGTTTTCTCATGTATATGTTATGTGCTCTTCTTTCTATCCTCTATTTGCTTCTCCATCTTGTTGTAAGTTTCATTAAAGCATTCTTTTGGTTTAGATTATGAAGTTTCCATTCATTCTTTGTTCCTAGTTAAAGTATAAACATCATAAAACTAACACTCCCAACAATAAAACTCTAATGCATTGATATGAGCTGGAAGAAGTTGAGATAATGGCTAGTGAGAAATCCTTTGGACTTGACGCAAAAGTGGATTGTGTGTGGAAACAAGGTGTGAAGTGATCGAACCCTCAAAAAACAAATGCAACATGCTTCAAGAAGTGAAGAATAGCACACACAAAAGATGCCAATAGAAGAAATGATGCAAGCGAAGAAGTGTGTCGATTTTGACGTGTTTGCATAGAATTGAAAATGTGCCTTGGACAAATGAGAATTTTAGTGAACATAAAACACATATGACTTGACAAGTGCATAGAAGAACCCCTCCTAAGACAAAAATATTGATATGGTGCCAAAAGGAAAGAGGTTGCTAGTTGGAGATTTCTATAGATGTGCCCAAAGTTTGTCTCAGTTACATGCATTGAAACCTAAGTGTGAACACCCACTAACTTGATACTAAAAGCAAAAGGCATAGTGCATGAGTGCGTGATATGTAAGGATGAAGCTTTATCCTTCTATCCAAGTTCATTTGGATGAAGACGTGGGCTCATGAACTGTTAATTTTAATATCAGATTTAAGTGCACAGAAATTAATTCAAAAAATAAACACACAACACAGCAGATACCCTGGGAAAACCCTCCTCCTGAGGGAGAAAAACCCAGCAACAATATATCACTTATATATTGAGTCTCAAAACAAAGTCTCCTTTACAATGAAGGCCAATAAGAGGGCCAAGAGATAACACCACAATCTGATGTAACTACAGAAATACAGTGATGCAATCTGCCAACAATAGACTCGGCCTCCTACAGATCTCAATCTGCTCTTGAAACAATTCGCACTAGAGTGAAGGATGGAATGAACTTGCTTGATGATTGAATAAATGAGGTTGTATATATACATGATGGTGGAGAGGTCGCACCTCTTCAAGTGCAAGGTCGGCCTTCATAAAATGTAATTACAAATAATATAAATCAATATCAAGGGAGGTGGCCTCTATAGAAATTCGTGCCTCCTCAACAAATATTAATTACAATAAATAATCATTAATTACAACCATAAGGTCGCGCCATTTCATGAGATCGGCCCCCATAGAAAGTTGTGACTTCTTCAAAGGATAAACTCGCAATTCAAATAGCCGTTAAGGCTATCATTTGAATTGCCTTCAAGTGCGTGGATCTGAAGAAGCAGCCCGACGCTGCTAAGTAACATCAACATGAACAAGTGTAGTTTGTTGACAATGAATCTTGTGATCAAATTTTTCTATGAGCCCATTATTGATGATATGGTCAATTGAAGTTTCATGTGTTAGGTGAGCTTGAGTGACAAAAAAATAATTACAACTCCTTGAAATGGAATGATGGTTCATCAAGGTGATGTTATTAAGTTGACCTTTCAATTCATCATAACTTTGTTGAACACCAAAAGTCTCAATGGGAGCATACTTTGTTTCCTCCACAAGAGATTGTATAGTCATAGTCTTCTTTTTCAAGATAAAGCATTTAGGCTTTTCATGTCTTGTTTCTTACAATGTGTAAAATTTGTTAGATGTTTTGGCATCAAAAGGAGAATTATAAGAAGATGAATAAGAAGATTGCTTCTTTGAGAAGGTTGTTGTGATTGAGAATTCAATTTTTGGATACTCCTATGGGAAATGACAGTTGAGACGTGTTGGATCGGTCATCAAGTTTCTCTTCTACTAGTTGTCCTTGTTTGAATGCAACATCAAGTGTTGCAAGGGAACTATACTTCATCTTTTGAAGGACATACTCATGTAATAGAGGAGTATGTTTTAACCCCCGAAGTAGGCGTTCATGCAATCCACTCTTATACTTGAGAATAAGAGTGGCAACCTCATTTGGTACCTTTAGCATAATCCTCAAGTGGTTTATTTGGTAGATGTAATCTTGCATAGATATATGAATTCCCTAATGGAAATAAAGTCATTGGATGTGCATATCTTGGTCATAATTAGAAGGATAGAAAATTTCCTTCAAGGATGTGATAATTTTGTTCCTAGGTGTCGATAGGATTCTAAGCATCTTGGCATTTGATGACCAAGGCCTTGACAAAGTTGGAGAGTTCAAATTTGAAAATGGGACATTATTGACAACAGTTGTTTGGTTGTACTCGAACCAAATCTCCATGTCAAGAATACAATTGAATGGATCTCATGGTCTCCAGATCCATCATAGATCTTGACCTTACTCAGCCTTGGTACGGTTGGCCTTTGGTCGAGGAGCCTTATGATATAGAGGCCATTGACTGTTTTGCTAAATGCAAAAACTATGTCGAACAAGTTCAATATTTTATTAGCCAAATTGGTAGCTATATTGTAATAGCCAGTGGTAAATAAAATTCATCGTCAAACAATAGAAATGAGAGAAATGATTTTTTTTGGTACAAATTTATGTTATCCAAAGATGAAATCTGAATTTTACTTGAAAAGTCAATACACTTGTAAAAAATGACACTAAAAAATGTTATTGAATGAACCATTAAATTGTTTATAAAGGTGCAAAAACAGGAACAAGATAACCAAGTACAACAATATCTTGAACATGAAGCAAAATAAGCAAAGACAAATGTTACCATTGTGTTGGCATTGAAAAATAGGCAGAATTAAAAAGATTCACCTCAATTTCATTTTGGATGAGTGAGAATGAGGTTGTTGAAGTTGAGTGCTAAAATAAAAATGTAAATTCTTGTAGGCTAAGCTAGCCTCAAGTAGTTGATGATGTCAATGCAACACCAAGAAGGGTTTGTTGAAAGAATATTCCAACATTGTAGAAGAATTATTTAATGGACACATAATGGTCTATTGTTGAAAGAGTATTCTGATAATAATTTTATTTTTCGATAGGAGTATATTGACATAGGGGGAATATTTTTGAAATGGTGGGTGGTTGGTGGTAGAAATTTCCGAATGATGAACTTTTTGGTGGTTGGTGTTGAACAACATGCAAGGTATGGATGGCTGATGTTTTGTGGTTCTTGATGGAAATTTGTTTTGGAGGTTGCCACTGGGAGATCTAGTAGGTTAATGGCATTTAGTTTGGTAGTAGGGGTTGATAGGGGTACATAAGGGTCTTATTGAACAATGTACAAGCACTCCATGCCCTTCACATGGAATGCTGAAAACGGGTTTGCACTTATCATTTTAGTAATTGGAATGGGAATTATGTGAGGGTTAAGTGGGGTATGGACTAATAGACCTAATAAATATATTCCATTTTTTTGAAATATCATAGACTGATGCAGGAGCATCCCGGGTGAATACGTAATCCTGCGTCAACCAGAAACAATTGTTGCGAGAGTTCAGTGAAATTTCTTGGTGAGCCTACTTATGGACAGATTGATGACTCCATTTTGAAATTGATGCCAGAAGTTTTGTAATCAGATTCTTCCTGGTTTTGGAGATGTAATTGTTTTGTGACTTCGGCTGGCTACTTGGCGAAACATTAAAATTTCATTTTCCGTGAGGTTTGATATAGAATGATTTGGTGGAGGTCTTTGAGATGTTGAAATACATATCCCTGCCAATTTTTGTGAGCTTTCGAGCATTTGATGCAGAGTTATTGTGGAAGTCGGTTTTCAGCTTCGTTGGCCAATTGACGAATGGTATTGTTTGGTATAGCCCACATATTTGCTTCTTTCAATGATATTTTGAGGAATGTGTAATAAGGGAACAAATTGACTTGGTTACACCTGGAATCACGTCATTTTAAATGACATTTTTTTTGATGTTTAAAACTGAAAATTAAAAATGTGAAATAAGATGGGAATGTAGAGGGGCGCGAGGACTTTTGAGAAGCACTGAAAAGTGAAGGGGCCGAGAAATAAAATCAACGCCATGAGGAATGTGAAACAAAAAGGCAGATTAGGGAAATTGGAGGTGGCGTGCAACAAAAAAAGAAGACAGGTCCATTGAATAGGGCTGCGCTGAAGAGATATAGGCCACGCCAGTTGAAGAGTAAAGAGGGGCTGCTAAGTGAAATTCTTTGAGGGGGCTGTGAAGAACAGATTGCAAAGTCTGGAAGCAATGTGGGCAGGAAAGATAGGGAGGCTGCATTAAAGTCAACAAGGTAAAAGGAGAAGGCGCCATAGTAAAGAGGAAATACTTGGGTTCAATTCATACGCTGGCTGATTAGAGAGAGGGCTGTGTGTAAAAAGGAAAGAGCACTGGGGCTGCGTTAGAGAGACCGAGCTGCATATGAAGTGCAGATTGTAAATTGAATAACTTAAAAAATGCATAGAAGAGGAGATAGCGACAAGAGTGAGGGAGGAAGGTGCTGGTAACAACAGTTGTTTGCAGACCAGTTAAATGCCTAGGCTGCACGCATATGAGACATAGATAATTCACTTGCTAATGTGAGAGAGTTATATAAGGGGGGTGCGTAGTGAATTGTAGAGAGGCTGCGCTGGGTGTAATGTGGAGTCAGTGAAAATATTGAATTCATGTAAGGAATTAAATTGTATTCACTTTACAGGGGAGGTCATGGGTAGATACAGACCATGACAAACACAGAAGTGTGAATAAGTAGGGTGGAGCGTTTGGGGTAAAATTGAAATGCCTATGTGAGGAAGATGAATCGAGATTGCTGTTCCAGAACAGAGAAGGAGCCAATTGGATGTCCGAGAAGAATGAGGCCATGGAAGGCCAATGGATTGTAATTTGTAATTGAACAAATAAAATTGAAGTTTGCTTGCAATTGTTATTTATTTGATTGTTGAATTAAGGCAGAGCACTGCCTGTGAATTTCGTTTTGTGTTTTGTGAATGGTTGATGTGCAGTGGGGAGTACCCTCTGCATCATAGACCCTACAAATAATTTTAAACCAAAATAGAGTGAAATTGCAAAACTGTTTCACTTGGCCTCGAATAGTCCAAATTGGATGAAACAAGAGGTGATTTTAACTTTCTTGGTAGCTCTAGATGTGATGGTGATTTTGAATTTCAACCCATCATGCTTCCAATATGAATTTACAGAAAAGAGCTTCCAAACCCAATTCCTATTGATTATAATTGAGAATCAAACCCATGAATCAGAAGTAGCTCTGATACCAATTAATGTGGGATCAAGCTAACCCTAGTCAAAAGTCTACACTCAAGAATTACGTGACAAAAAGCTTTGCAAAATGAAGCTGGAAACTTGATTAACTTTCATGAAGGAATTACAAAAATATATAAGCATATAGTATCCCACAATTACAAGATTTAGAAGATATTCCAAAATGTCATGGTGTTCAAATGTGAACCAAATTGAAAACAAATAAACAATTAGCTAACTTAAGCTAACAAGCTAAAAACTAGGAAGCTAACTTTTGACTATTAATTTATCTTTTTACGTAGAATAAGATTTAAATAAAATGATAGAAATTAACTCAGCTAATAGCTTAGATCATAATATTCTATGCAATACCCTATAATCCTCATCATTATGTACTATGAACCAACAGATGGTTCTTTGAATGGGGCAGAAAGGAGTACTTTTCCATGTGGAGAGCAAGAAGACCAAGGATCTCAATATTCAATGGCTAAGAATGTTTCCACATAAATTTCCTTTACAAGGCAGAGTAATTCATAAGAATCCCATATGAATCACATCCAACTTGCACCCAAGTTCATACATCACATATTTCTTTGAAACTCTCATTACTAAATCAAGAAATCTCATTTCTAAAACAAGAAACCAAATCTCAAGAACATATAACTACGCAATAACTCTCATCAATATAGACAATCTCTTAGTCGAACACACAAAGATCTAACAAAAGAAGGAAGAATGGAGAAGGTTGCCCTAAATAATCTTTTCATTTGTTCCAAGGTGCTCAATCGTAGCACATACCACTAATATTTACATGCCAAGTCTCTTCAATAGAAGAGAGGACTATGGCAATGGGACACACCCAACCAAAAACTAAAATCACATGCATTATACAAACCAAGTTTGGAACTCTTAAATCAAAAATATATGTTTTCTAAAAACATTCGGAAGGAAGATATTTTATTTGATGGATTTTAAAATTAAATTTCATAATTGGGAAAATCAGTTTTTATCTAAATGGGGGTGAAAAGCTTTAGTTTGAGTGAAAAATAAAGAGGGAAGATTTGGTGTGTCAGATGATTTTGCTATTCTACATTATAAAGGATGATAGTATGATTTATAAAATGTGCATCTTTTATTGGGTTTCACAAATTTATAGGTAGTGACAAACAATGATAAAGGAAAAACTTGAAAAAAGTCCTTTTAAAAGAACTTTGGATGTTCTGGCATGCATTGTTAGTCCTTTCATCAAATAATTTTAGGACTCGTTTGATAGTTTCTGGTTGAAATATTTAGTTTCCTTTATACATTTTGATATTCACAATTTAAAAATTCATTTTTTTAAAGTAGAGGGTTATTTTGAAATTTTAAACCATGTTATGTAAGGTTGGTAAGTACATTTTGACGGTACATTTGCAATTACTATCCCTTTTTGACAGTCTATATGAATTTTTCTCTTAATTAATTGCGTTTTGATTTTTTCAGCATGTTGGATCATATTGAAGAACTCAATTAATAAAGTGTACTTTCAACTTAATATTAGGTTTCATTTTTCATGAATCTTCATTCCTTTTTCAAAGGTACCATTTGGCACAGGCAGGGAGAATGCTTAAATTGGTTTTGAATATATCTTCATACCTAGCTGATTTCTGGCTTTTTAGATATTGCACAATTTATTTTATTTTATTTTGCATATCTGGATAATGAGATTCAAGTAGAGCATATTTTATTAATTTAAATTCATAAAAGATATCAAGTGTAGCATTTATACATCAACTCTTGAATATGCAAATATACTGCATATTTATGTCATGAGTTCTATATAGAGCATTATTTTATTTTTATAATACTATTTTATATGTATCATTAATGATATATATGTTTTGTCAGACATGCTATTGTAAAAGCTTACTTTGACATTGCCAATTTCAAAATTCAAATAACATATTCTTTTGAAAAGTACATAATATTTATTGAGAAAATAATATGTATGAGTGAATAATTGTACACTAGGCAATGTTGTAAGGGGGTGGTGGGCATTTGCATATCAATCCATGTGAAATTATAAGTGAAACTTCATAACGTTAATCCATCAAAACTTTTTCCTTAAAGAAGAATGTTTGAAAACAAGGAAAGCTACATAAACATAAATATTCATAGTGATAGAATAAAAACAATTATATAAAGCTAATAAATAAAATTATGTAAGAAAGTTTGATATTAAAAAATATCAAAATAGAACTATATATTAGTCAACTTTATCTTATTTTTATATATCTATTTTGCATTTTATCAAATTTTCGTTGTTTTCAATTGCTTCTGTTTCATTTAAAAAAAGTTTGTCCATATATATAAATTTATATTTATATTTTATTATTATAGATTAAGGTTATGAAGTTTCATTATTGTTTAATAGGACACATTTATATATTCTAATTAGTGATTTATTCATTAGTGAACTTTAATTGATATGAGTGTTCATCACCCCCTTGTGTTGTTTAGCTCATGACTATTTTTCTTTTATATATTTTTCTCTATAATTATTGTGTCAAGAAAATATGTTGTCCTTGAGTTAATAGGGAATTAGGTCAACTTTGTGTACAAGTAAGCTTCTACAATTGTATGATTGATAATGTAGATATGTCATCAATGATCTTATAAAAATATGAAAATAAAATGCTTGGAACTTATAACTCAAATATATGATATTAAATGCTTAGAACTTATAACTCAAATATATGATATTTAAGAGTTAATGTATGATTGCTAGACATTTAATATCTTTGATGTATTAAAATTGTTAAAAAAATGTTCATATAATCTAATTATTAAGTGAGCAAAATAAATTGATTTTATTTTCTTATGATTATCAGAAGATAAAATTAGTTAGGTATATAGTTGTACTTACAACTAATTCGAACATTCTCCTTGGCTAGTGTCAAAATGAAAATATTGGAATTGGGTATGGAAATTCATAAAAAAATAAATTTAATATGAAGTTGATACTTCAACATGAGCTTGTCAGGGTGAGGCATATGCTGATCAATACCAATTGCAAAAGACAAAGTTGCAAGACAACTACCATGGAATCTATCTCATTCAAAACTTTTTTGGCTTTAATGGTCATTGCAAATGAAAAACATGAATTTGTTAGTTTTATGTTTGTATGTGTGCGTATGTTACAATAACCACTCAAGGTTAATGTGTTGTGTTTATAACATATTGTTATTATATCATTGTTATGTAATGAGTGTTTGGGCAAGATAGTTGTACTTGGGTGTTTAGGCAGTTCATGAGAATGAGCGGGTTTATGAAAGTTGTTCCATCTTTGTAAAAGCTCAATGTTTGACATGATATTATTCATATTGTTCTTATTCATAATGGTGTATATTAAAAGTTTTTCTTCTTAATTTTTTCATTACTCATAATGTGACTAATTTTATGGTAAATTTGAATTTTGTTTCATTTATTCTTTTATTTTCTTTTGATCATAAAGATGCACTATCTTAGTTTTGTTTGTTGCTTTTTGACCTTGCTTATAATGGTCTTTCATATTAAATAAACACTTTCATTTCACCTTATGTTCCCAATTTGTTGAAAGTCACATTGTAACAAGACAACTAATTTACAACGTTAATGGAACTATTTTTTTTAAATAATCTTTTGTATTATAATTTATAGTATATTTTAGTTTAATTCTATTTCATTAAAATGCTATTAATCTTTGAAAGGGGATTTCGATATAATGAGATGTTATGTGACTTTGTGTCACATTACAATAACTCTTACATGATAATAAAACTCTCAATAATATTAATACTGATTTTACCAAATGTTTTCCTTTTGCGAGATTGATAAAATTGAGATAGGAGATATAACGGTCACACATTATCATACATTATAGTTCAAAGATTGCTTATAATTATATATGTATTAATTTTTTTATTGATTAATTTTTGAGAAATATTTCAAATCAAAGTAATGCTTATGAGAAGTGTATACACTAATAAATAGGCTTAAAGTAAACATTTAGAAAGCTTTAAGATAAAGTGTGAGTTATAATAAAAATATGTTTCTAGTATATTACAAAGAAGATATAATTTATTACTAAATTTATAAATATGAAAAGTTTTATCATAATTGTTTTTGATATTATAAACATGGGAAACAAGGGTCCTAATCCCTTACAAAGATGAAGCAGTCAAGAAAGAACAACCACCAAAGAAAACAACCACTTAACCAAGAACCAAACAAAAGAAGACACAAGAACCTTACATCATAGCATTTGAGCCTTTTAATAAAGTAAGTCTTGAGAGTCGTTAGAGGAATCATAATAATATCAACATAATAAAACATGGTGATACAAAAACGAATAGCCCATTTGACAACTAGTGGACAACATAGTAATAGTCCTACACCCTATAACAAGCAATAAGATTCATCTAGTCCTTGCATAAGGTACTTAGTTTTTTCTCTTAGGGAGTAGTGCCACCATGCTTTGCCCTTGTATCATTTTGTTTCTATTTATTTCTTCTCTTGATCATTGAGTTGACTTGCATGCTTTTCCTTTTTTTTTACACTCGGCTTGTAGAATCACAATACCATTAACATAATGTTATGTCATCATTCGTTATGTTAACCATGCTACAAATAACACACTCCATTTTATTTATCTTATTGTGAACACGAGCCAAATTATGTTGGAGTTTATTCCATTTCACAATACAATTGGCATGTGTGTGCTCTTCAACAATTTCAACTTCCTCAAAATTCTTGCATCATAATAGGAGGGTCGGCAAGAACATTATCATACTTGTTAATTTTATCATGGAATGTATCCTCATCCTTAGAAGCCTTAGAATTAGTCTTAGGCACAAAGTCTTTAGGGGGAGAGTTAGTTCAGAAAATCCTCCTTCGACGAGTCACCCTTAGAGGTGTTGGAATTGGACAAAGGAACAGACTTAGAGTTAGTGCTATTTTGTTCAACCACTTATGAGGTTTTTGTAGTCATAGGGACCTCCTCATCCTCCCTTTACCTGATGGTATCCTTTACACTACCAATTTTAGCCACTCTTGTAGATCTTGTACCATCCCCAATGACTTTCAAATAGTCATCCTTATTTGGATGGTTAACTTGCTTTATAATGGGTACAAAGGAAGCTTCAACAATAAGATTAGCCTCCACAATTTTATCCTAATTTTCTTATGTTTTGGACATATCATCCTTGGAAAGGAGCTCCTTAGTTTGGTTAGCCTTGTCCCCTTTCAAAGATAGGAGAATGTGCTCAATTGTTTGATGACTAGGCTTTTTCTTCCATTGGACTTGGCTTTAGGATTCCCAAGGGGAGTAGGCAAACATTAGGGGATTGAGTGGTGGGCAAAAGAATGCTAACCTTTTCATTATTCTCAAGGGTTTGAGAAACCTTCTTATTTCCCTTATTCTTTTTGTTATTTTTGAACACATTTGGCTAAACTGTAGAGGTCTAGGCAACAATAATGACCTGAGAATGAAGTATAGGGGTATGATTGAGATTATATTGGTATAAACAAAGTATTAGAGCTTAATGAAAAGGGTATGAATTTTTTTTTTTACGCACTATTCTAAAGAAGATAGAAGAAAGAAGGGAAAACTTAAAAGTCTTTGATGCCTTAAATGGTCCAAAATGGGAAAATAATAGCCATGAATAGTTGAGAACTTGCCCTCTATAGTAAAGTACTTTATGAAGTGATAACATACCTCGTTCTAGGGGGAAGGCAATGCCACTCTTTTCTAGCCATTTTGGTGCCTGATGACCTCTTCACCCTCTTCAACGAAAGTCCATCAACTCAGAGTCTTTACTTCTACTCATCCTTAGGACCTTTCAACCATTATAGTTGACCTTCATAGCTTGGCTAATTAATTCTTCAGTAACATTGAATCTTAAGCCATCCACAACAACTTGCCTCTTGTTCTAGGACTTGATAAATTGGTTTATGAGGACCACATAATGCCCCTACATCACCTATAAATACAAGACAATCCCCCCTGCCCCCTTAGTGAATATTCTTCACATTTTTTTTGCAATTTATCATATGAGGATGGCTCCACTTGATTTCTCTATCCTTCCATGGCAATTTGAAAGAGTGAACTAAGAATAAACAATCTCAGGGTGCAGAGAGAGAAAGTGTAGATAAGGGTTTGAATGTAGGGAATACAAAATATAACATTGATAATGAACAAATATTTAGTTCCGATGCCACTAGCATGATGGATAGAATGACCTAACACCTCGAGTGAGTCTTGAAGGAAACTATTGCTTGATATCATAATGTGAAAAACTCCTTTGCAAGTGATACTAAGGATGCATTCAATATTATAATTAATCTACACAAACTTGGTTTCATAAATCCACATAGATTGTTCATCAAACACAAATAAGTTGAATGTGAATGTGAAAGGTATGGTAGCTTTTCAGAAGATTGTTTTGATTAGAGGTAAAAGACGGGTTTTGAAGGGGCCCAGAACCCTTTACAAAAAGGAACAACTGAAACAAAAAGGGAACAACATTAAACAACCATCATCCCAAAGTCAGCAAACCACCAGCCAAAAAACAACCAGAAATTGGCAAACACCACTACATATTGTTCATAATTTCAAAAGCTTCCATCTCACTAGCAGCAAGCTTTTGTCCCTTAACCCCAGTATCAGAAACCTCAATACCTGAGGCTCCAGCCTGATTTTTCAATCTATTTCTAGTCCTAACCCCAGGCCCACCAGTTTTTACCTCACAACTCAAAACAAAACCTTTAGCAGCACCCTTAACAGCAGTATAACCCTCCACCATCAGCTTACCCTCAACAGCCATAACATCAACAGACAAAATTTCCTTTCTCTTTTTAGGGGAGAAAGCCATTGCAGAGTTCGACATAGTCAAGACTTTAGGGGCTTCTCCACTCTTCATAACCACATTCCAAATTCTATCAATTTTCTCCTCAAGGGATAACATTCTTCCCTCCATACTTTGTTTTAGATTGACGGTTTCCTCTGCCACAATATTAACAACAGTATTGAGACCAGCCATTAAATTATCGATTTGGCTTTGGATCGAAGGCTCCTCAGCCTTGCAAGCAATACTTCTAATACAAACATTGGTCTTATTGGTCTCATGAAAGAACCATTTAAACAGTTTAAAAAACACATTGTCACTATCACAGGCCGATCCCAACACATCAAAAAGATCCTCCCTATCAAAATTTTCAATGCGATTGCCCACAACAATGCCCTCTTCAAAAGAACTCTCATGAACCTTATCATCAGAAGCATCCTTACCTTAACATCAGGGACATGAGACTTCATCCTACGAATGGAATTGGCAATTTGCTCCGCAACAGCCTTCCTCTTTTGAATCCTCTCTGCATCCGCTTTATTAGTTCCCGTAGCCTATTCACCACCCACAACTCTAACCTTCTCCTACTTCGGCAACCCAATGACAACGCTCATAACATTCTCACCATGGAAGCCACCAGCGAGAGAGAGAGGGATATCCTTCTCCAGGTGTTGACTAGGTTTCAAAACCCTTCTCTTCTGGCTTCCCTCCTCAAGTTCCTGCACATGTCTAGATGCAGGGGGAGGAGAAGAAGCTTCCCCATAAAGATCATTTTTGTCTCTGCGCCCCTTAGAAGGAACAATTGCCTCCACATCATCACTGCAAATCGTATAACCTGCTTCCTCATCCATTTTCCTTTTCCCAGATTTACCTTGAATAGGGGATATGGGGCCCTCCTCCAAAGAGGCATACGAATCTGGGACATAGTCAACATCATCATCCCTATACGACTCAGATTCTTTATTTAAAATAAGCCCCCTCTTCCTTGATTTCTTAGAAGCCCTTTCCTCACCCAACTCAGTTTGATAACCCTCCCTAGCTTTAGTAGAAATATCCTTCAGAGAAACAAGAGTTTTATGGACATCAAGAGCTTTCACATGTTCATAAATCAAAAGAATCAACTTTGAATGCAGGACAAGGTTTTTGGGATTCTTCCTATGCTCTTTAATCCCACAGTCCATTGACACCAACAAATAATAGGGAAATGACACTCATTTCTTGTGCCTAAAATGGTTAAGCAATAGAAAATGGAAATTGTTAATGGCCGTGTACCTTCCTTCCAAGGTTACATACCTCATGATTTCTTTGACAACATCCCGCCAGAGAGCTTTCAAGGAACTCCTCAGATACCCACCACTCTTCGTAGGCTTCAAGTCATCAATCTCATTCTTCATAAAGAAAAGGGACATTGCGGCCTGTGATTCTTTCTTATCCTTGTACACTTTCATACCCTTAATTGCTAGGCTAGTAATCTGGGCAATGGATTCCTCATCCACCACAATTTCCCTACCACCCAAGTCCAGGGTTCTCCCTTTCCACCCTTTCTCAACCAATTAAGTAACCTGAGGATTATTGCCATGCAGTTTCTCTATGAAAGTAGTTAGACCACCCTTTTCTAAAATCTCCCACACTTCCTTTCTCAGCTTAGCAGTATCACAGGATTTGGGCTCGACACAATTTCTGTCCCCACCCATGACGATAGAAAACAAAGACCAAGCACTCAAGAGGAAACTCAGAAGGAATCAACAGACACCACCCATAACCAAATTATCCAACAGAAGACTCTAGAAGCTTATGCGACTAACACGCACAATCCGTGCGAAGGTAGCCACAGGACATACATACCATAATGAATTTGAACTTCAGGCCATATGACAGCCTCTCCTCAAAATCATAACCATAACATCCTTACTAATGACATTCAACCATGTGAGCAAGGATGTGCACACCTTAATGAATAAATTAACTTTCATTTATAACAATAGTCGTGGCCTCATAAGAGATGGGGTCATTTAAATCCCAGACCTTACTATCTCTAACACCAAAGTAAGCGAAGAAATCAGCTAACTTATTTCCCTCTCCCAAAATATGGGAAATATAAACATTATCAAAGGATTTAATAATTTCAATGGAATCCTTGATCAAGGCCTCAATTGTCCAAGACGGGGGAGATATATTCTTCAAATTATTAATAATGTTCAGAGAATCACCCTCCAACCAAATCTTCCTGTACCCTCTTCTCTGAGCCAAAACAAGACTATGATAGGTAGCTGCCGCCTCCGCAAAGTGGTTTGTCTGGGTTCCCAAAGGGAGTGCCACAACAGAGACAAGCCTACCATTAGAATTTCTAAACACTCCCCCACATCCAATAGGTCCCGGATTACATTTCCTATATTTAGGGGATTTTTGTTGGGGATAAAATTATTAGAGATTTGTAATATTGCATATTAAAATATTCACTTTGGACTAGAGGTTATAAGATGCTATTTGGAAGAAAGAAGAATGTATTGTGCTCACTACAAGTACAAAGATAATTATGTAAGTTTGTTAAATAATGATATTTTGGAAGATTCTTTATCTTTTGGTTTTTTCAACTATAAATTTTTGTTTGTGTCATCACCATATATAATTCATTCCTTGTACGTCAATATTGTATTATTCAAATCTATTGCAAGCATAATTTAATTTTCATCTATTTGATATTAAAACTACCTTTTAAAAGTTATTTATAGTAGGAATAAAGGAAAGTTGTATAGTATTGTACCAACAAATTTAAGAAAAGGCTATACAACTTGGGAAGAAAATAATTGAGTTTACTTGATCACCTACAAAGGATTTTTTGTTGGTCAAAACCCAACATATTAGTGAGGCATGTGGGAAAACACATTACCTAGAGTTGGATAAAAATGGGGGTTAGCTCTACTTGAAGAAAAAGTAATGAACAAAAACATGATGGTAAGAAAAACTCAGAGGGAAAAGGTGATAAGAGTTATACTTTCATGTTAAATCCCCAATGTAAAGGTAAGAATAAAAATTGATGTACTCACTATGATAAGTATCTACACGCAATCTTAATGGCAATCTTGTACAATGAACAAATTTTACATTGCCATATACTTTGTAGAATATTTTGTTGTAGTTGTTTCACCTTGTTTCTCAATCGTTCTAGTCAATATTCCATGAAGAATAGCATATAATTCATTGAAATAATTTATAGTAGGAACAAGGGCAAGGTGTATAGTCTTTGTACCAACAAATCTAGGAAGAGGCCATACAAATTGGGAAGAAACTAATGGAGTGTGAGATGTTGATTAAGTATAGTATAAGTTTACATGACCACCTAAAAAATAATTTTTTATGGCCAAAACCTAGTATATTAGTGAGGCATATGGGAAAACATGTTACCTAGAGTTCTACTTTCATGTTAAGAAAACTTTGAGGCAAAAGTTGAGAAGAATTCAAATTTCATATTAAATCACGAAGGTAAAGGTAAGAATAAAAAATGATATACTTACTATGATATGGATGGGCACAAAGAAGGTTTTTGGCATTTGCATTCTAAATTAAGTCCAAGTGAGGAAGAAAGGTGGGAAAATTTTCACCATGGAGAAATAAAAATAGATTAGTAAAGACTCCAATATTGATGAGTGTTTTTTATTGAACACTCGGAATACTGAGAGGGGGAGTGAATCAGTATTCTCTAAAACCGCTTAAACATTTAAACTTCCATTTAAAGCATCATATTCAATTTGTAGTAAGGAAATAAACCATGAAAGCAATCATCAAAGCACATAACACATGAACACTAGATTTTTACATGGAAAACCCAAAAAGGGAAAAACCATGGTGAGGATTAGCTTACAATATATTATAAGCGATCATAACATATTAGAAAATGGCTCACTGCCTTTTGGACTCACTATCCAAAGAATAAAATAAATAGAACAAATGGCTCACTGCTAAGAAAAAGGGTTGGCTCACTGCCAATATTTGAACTGCTAAAATGTATCTACAATATGTAGGAAATATAGTTCCACTAGAGCTCAAAATACTGAATCAACACACTTCATACTACACCACATTCACACTCTGCTTTGCTTTACATTTGTATCATATTTGTACTATATTCACATACTTCACAATTCATTACACAACAACCACACCACAACATTGAAAATGATCTTCCATTTATATCCATTACATTCACAAACACTTTCATCAAACAAACACGCTTCATGCCATGATTCAAAACTTGTAACAAATCCAAATAGGTTGGAGGGGACCTATCATAACTCTATGAGATTGATCAATATTTCCTTTAAATCCGCACAACCCCAAGCATATTAGGTCGGAACTGCTAGTGAGGTAGCACTCAAATACACCAACTGAACATTCACAAACTGACACTCGAACCTCCAAAACACTTGCCACTTGGATCATAGATGCTACTGACACTTGTAAACACATCCTCAAAACCACAACAAAATATTATTTCATGGTGGAATGTGAACCATTCCAAACATGTACTATGTACTGGTAGCATTGTCATTGAAAAACCCGATATACTGTCATCATTATCTTCAATACTAGAGGACATAAATACATGAAACTTTGGATTTAGACTCCTCTAACATATACCAAAATTCTTCAAGGCGGAGCAATGCGGACCCAAAAATTGATACTCTGTATACTAAAAATTGAACTTAGGGACAACCGAATATTCAACACTTCTATTCTACACTAAATAAAAAATCCTTGCACCTGTATACTGGATGACCATCACCATATTCACTCATGCTTCACTAGCCAACTATACATCAATCTTCACATCAAACCACAATGTTGACATCAATGGCAACATTGTATATGCTCATGCTCATGCTCATGTTGCCAATAGACATATTGATGAAAATCTCCTCAAACTTCCAACATCTTTCCAATCCTTTTTTCCATCTTCCCATTCTTTCTTGATCAAACCAAAGCATGCGAATCTGTATCTCAAACTCCATGAGAAGTTCTTCTCCTTCATCTGGAGCACTAAGTACCAAATTCAACTTCATTGCCTTCTTCACATTATTAAGAGAATTGGATATGGGTGTGAACTTGGCATTCACTAGGTCTATGAGCTATCCAAACTGCACTATAGTCTTTTCATTTTAGCTAGGTATGCCTTGTTAATCTAGGACTCAATAGATTCCATCTCATCCTCAATGTTTTTAGTGGAACTGGGCCACTTTAAGAAAACTTGAAATAACACTTTGGCTTCCTCCACAGAGTTATGTATATCTTTAAGGCTATTTTATAATTTACCATATGTGATGGCACACTTGTCTGAAATCTCTGTCAACCTTTTCTCATTCACCTTCTTGTTTGCTTCCTTCTCCAGCTTCTCCTCTAACCCAATAGAATATTCCTTGAAAGAGTCTAGAAACAACCTCAATTGTTGCGCACAGGATAGGGAATTGTTAACACAAGCATCGAGAATGTTCTCCTACAACACTTGCACAACCTCATCTATCAACTCAATAATTTTCTAGTGGGTTTGCAAGATTTCCTTTCTAGTAGAGGCATGGAATGCATCACCAAGCTATAGTTTATGCAAGGGGGATATCTTGTCCATATCAACTTGGCATTGTTGCATTGGGATTTGAAGTTGTGCAGATACAACCAGTTGAAATTATAGTTGCATTCCCAATAGGCTCTATAAAGAGTCTTTGGAGGTTCCAAAAGACTCACCAATAGTCTTCATACTTTCTTCATCCTTCTTCTCATACCCGGAGGACTTTGGGGCAATCAGAGAGGGGGTAACTGTTCTACTAGATCTTCTTGTGCTGGGGTCACCTTCTAGAGGACTGGATTTTTTTTTAGCTTTCTCCACAAAGTCTGTAGGAAGTCCCATCATCTCTACAACCTGTGTAGTCATCTTTTGAACATTTCTATTGATCTCCTTCTTGTGCTCCATATGCACTTCCATATATTTTTCCTCATAAGTGCTATATTTTCCCTCAGTTGTATCTCTAGACATGCTAAGCATATGGTCAACCAAACCAACAATTACATCCTCAACAACTTCATATCCCATTTCAGGGATCCACAAAATTCTAAGCTCAATAGCCTCCATCATGCAGTAGTCCTTGCTCACTATAAAGATAATATTTTTATACTTCACCACACTCTTCAGAATTCTCTCTTTGGCTTGCATGCTTTCCTAGAAAGTTTTAAAGAATCCCCATAATGCTTTCTTCTGTGTGTCTGCATCACCTAATCTCAACAAGTGGTCTCTGATTTGAGTGGTCACTAGTATTTCTTTAACCATACAATGTTCCTAGTTTTGAGGACCTCATTTAGAAATTAGAAAAACAAACAAATAATCAAAGTACCAAATCAAAAGGGGTACCAAGAGTCCTTTGTCTTCTACAAATTCTCCAAAAGTTGTTTCCTTAGCAACTCACAAAAATCAAAGTCTACACCTTTCTTCACCATCTCATATGCGATATTAATGGTAGTTACGGAAATGAAGTTTTCTTTGTTTGTGAAGAATATCTTATACCCTATCATTATCGATGCATATTTCACCGTAGGGTCTTCAATGATGGTTAGGGCCCTCTTGTCAAATTTGGCACTAGTTAGTTTCATCACAACTTCATTTTTCATCGATTTGAGTGTTGAAATTGGTCCGGTTGAACATAACCCTATTACAACCCTAATTACCTCTTTATTGATCATGTGTGGTATATCCAACTAGATAAACTTTCCATGAATTCTACTCAATGTGTATCTAACCCACTCATCAAAGTAGAGAAAGAAAGGGAAATTATTCCAGATGTCAAGCTTCTTCTCCGTCAAGCTCTCAAACTTAGGTTTCAATTCAAAATGGTATGTGGTAAGCTCACTAATCCATAAATCTCCTAGCTTAGAGTGGTTATACTCTTCCAATTTTGCATGAATGTAAATCCTAACATCTTCTATATGCATCACACCATACAAAATTCTTGAAAATGCACCATCTAGGTCCATCATCATAGACTTATTAGGGTGCTTCTTAAATTTAGGTTGAGGGTGATCTACAACCTTGACAACTTGTGGAGTATACATCTTTGCAATACTTTAAAACACTTCAGAAACTTTAAGGCAAAGTAGAAATCTATAAATACCTTTGAATTTTTGCCACTAGGGTTTTGCTCAAGAATTCATAATCACTTTACTTCGCTCCTCTTCTCTCCTCGAATGCTCAAATGAAAACGAATTAAGCATATCTGAAATCACTTATAAAACTCTTTTGAAATGACCTAAGTCACATTGAATGCACTAATTTGAAGTTAGAACAAAAGTTGATAAACCCTAACTATGATAGCACAATGACCTTCTATCACTCCACAAAATTTCACAACATAAGATTTTCCACAAGCGTTTTCACCAATAGGTCAAGCATATCAACCTATATCTTATTCCAACGTGCTGAAGACATCAACACCGTATCTTTGGAAGGGGCTTAAAGATCCTTTGTTAAAACTCCCCCTGATCCAAAGCTCTTCACTTAGTTTTCAAAGGAAACATTTGCACCAGAGGCTAGCACAAACTCACTCTTCACTTCACTCTCTTCTTTCTTTTTCCAAATCTTATCCATTTCCTTCATTTCTACCGGATCCACATTCTTTACCAGATCATTCTTCTTCAGTGAAATAGACGATTTCACATCCTTGCTTCTATAGAACTTAGCAACGTGTCCTAACTTATTGCATATGTGGCATTTGATATTCTTTTGAACAAGCTTACTTCCACTCATTCTAGGTTAGCATTAATTATCCTTATGCCCAAATCCATTGCATGTATAACAGTAGCCATTGAAAGATTGAAATATCATACCATTGTTATAGCCATTCATCATTTGATTTCTGCATTCTCTAGCTCTATGACCAATTTTTTGCATGTATAGCATTGACTAGGAAATGATTGAACATTCTGATTCATTTTCCTTCTACATTCCATAGCCGTATGTCCAAATTTATTGTAGGAATAAAAAAACCATTAAAAGATGGGTACCTTTGTACATTTGGTTGTCTAATTGGAGGTCTTTTGAAATCATTCTTTTGGTTCCGGGCCTTCTTGAAGTTGCTCTTCTTTTCATTATTTTTTTCAGCCTTGTTTGGAGTATAATTTGTCTTTGAACTTTCTTCTCTCTCAAAACCCTAATCCTTCTTTATCCTTAGATCCCTTCTGATTTGCAATCTCATCAAGCATTGTAGTCCTCTTCTTGAACTTGTCTTCTTGAATCTTTGCATTTTCCATATCATATCTCAGAGTCACAACCTCTTGTTCAAGCTTTGAACATTCTTCAGATTTGTCTTTCAATTTAGCATTTAGGCAGTCTTCAACTCTTTTACTTTCTTCAATCTGCAATTTCAGACTGGAAATGATCTCATTTGATTGCTTGAGCTCCTTGATCCTATATGTAGCTTTCTTAAGTTTCTCTCAATTTCTTAATGCACTCATTTGCATCACTAAGATCCTTTTTCAGATCTCTATTCTCATATTCTGCTTTATCCAGATCATCTAAGGCAAATTTGAGTTCTGCTTCCACATCAACAATGTAATCTTCTTCAATAAACCCTTCATGCATAATATCTTCCTCGAGGAATAGGGTACTTCCTTGTAGCCATGTGTTCAACTCCAAGATCTACCTCAGCGATCAAGCCAAATGAAAGAACCATGCTCTAATACCAATTGTTGAACACTCTGAGAGGGGGAGGGGTGAATCAATATTCTCTAAAACCACTTAAACATTTAAACTTCAATTTAAAGAATCATATTCAATTTATAGTAAGGAAAGAAACCATGAAGGAAATCATCAAAGCACATAACACATGAACACTAGATTTTTATGTGGGAAACCCAAAAATGGAAAAACGGTGAGGATTAGCTCACAATATATTATAATTAGTCATAACATATTATAGAATGACTCACTACCTTTTGGAATCACTATCCAGAGGACTCACTATCCAGAGAATAAGAGAAATAGAAGAGATGGCTCATCACCAAGAAAAAGGGTTGGCTCACTGCCAATATCTGAACTACTAAAATGCATCTACAATATGCAGGAAATATAGTTCCATTGGAGCTCAAAATATTGAATCAACACACTTCATACTACACCACTTTCACACTCTGCTTTGCTTTACATTTGCATCACATTCACACTATATTCACATACTTCACAATTCATTACACAACAACCACACCACAACATTGAAAATGATCTTACATTTATATCCATTACACTCAAAAACACTTTCAACATTAATTAGGTCAGCCTAATTAGATGTATCGTGCATAACATAACTTGTCAGCTTAAGATTAAAAAAAAAACACTTCATGCCATGATTCAAAATTTTTAACACATCCAAATAGGTTGGAGGGGACCTATCATAACTCCATGAGACCGATCAATACTTCCTTTAACTCTACACGACCCCAAACATATTAGGTTGGCACCGCTGGTGAGGTAACACTCCAATACACAAACCGAACATTCACAAATTGACACTCGAACCTCCAAAACACTCATCACTTGGATCATAGATGCTACTGACACTTGTAAACACATCCTCAAAATCACATAACAAAATATTATTCCGCGGTGGAATGCAAACCATTCCAAACATGTACTCTGTGTTCATAATACTGTCACTAGCAGACTCGATACACTATCATCATTTTCTTCAATACCAAAGGACATAAAGACATGAAACTTTGGATTCAGAATCCTTTGACATATACCAAAATTACCTTAGAATTGCAAACCAAAATTCTTCAAGGCGAAGCAATGCGGACCCAAAAATTGATATTTTGTATATTGAAAATTGAACTTAGGGACTTAGCGAAATATTCAACGCTTCTATTTTGCACCGGATCAAAAATTCTTGCACCTGTATACTGGATGACCATCACCATATTTGCTCATTATTCAACAACCAACTATACATCAATCTTCACATCAAACCACAATGTTGACATCCATGACAACACTGTATATACTCATGCTCATGCTCATGGTGCCAACAAACATATTGATGACAATCTCCTCAAACTTCCAACATCTTTCCTATCCTACCTTGAACTAAAATGGTTCATTAGTGTGTGAAATAAAATTAAGAAAAGAGGATGTCACTAAATTTTTCCACATCAAGGTACAAGGAAAAGGTCAAATAATTGATTCTTTATTTGATTTATTCTCAATAAAATTTAATTTGTTATAAATTGATTAAAGATCTTGGTTTAAAAGTGACATGTTTCCTCAATTCTTATTATATGGATGGATGTGTAATAAATTTTATAGTCTATAATTCTATTATCATAATTTTGGCTTATTTTAGTCTATTTCTTATTCAATGTGATTTTTACCTCTTTCAACAATTTTTCCCTTTCCTAAGTCATATGTATCCTTTCTCTTGACCCTCTTCCCAATTTTACCCGATAATTTTCTATTTTTTCCTTATCATTTATTTATTTTCTCATCATTACTTCCTTTTCCCCTTCTTCATATCCCTCTTACCCTCATTTTTATTATAATTTATCCTCTTTTTCTTCTTTGATCAATTCATTAAATATCATATTTTTATTTAGTAAATATTTAAATATCATATTTTTATCCTTAATTATCATAGCACATATCCTTCATGACTCATAACCACCACCTTTAAATGACCCCCTTTGAGATTAAACTTTTCTCAAAAATTGAGCCTCCTCAAGTTCAAAGACAAGGTTGTAACAACCCCTTCAAGAAGTGGTAAAAATATATTTTAACCCTCTCACCTAAAAATGGAATTATATATGCATTTTATTGATGTTGCTTCCAACCTACTACATTTCCTAATCAACCATTCAATTAAAATCTATACATAAGATTCATCTCTCCTTTTTTAACAAATGAAATACAAAATTTATAGTTGTTCTTTCCATTAGATCTATTTTTGATAAAAAATGAGGGTTCTACATTGCTTCAAATCTATAAACCAAGTCTCTAAAATATATATTTTAGATTCCTTATAGACATTACCACAAGCAATTCTTTCCATTGGGTGACTATTTTCCTTTTCTTACAAGACTAGCTAGTTCCTTCTTCTAATATCATTGAATTTTCACTTTATTTATATCTAACTTATAATTTATCCTTCACCTACTTTCCCTCTTCCCATCTTATCCAATTTGTATATTTTTTTTATCTCCCACTTTCTTTTTCTTTCAAACCCTAGTTTGACTAGTTTTCTATTTCCTTCTAATATCCATTTAAACCCCACCAAATCTCCCTTATTTTAATGTTTTCCATTTTTCTCTTAGTACTATTTCTACCCATACCATTTTCAATGTTTCCATTTGACATATTTTTCTCATCTCCAAATCTCACTATTTAGCCTTGTTTTCCTTGTTTCCATTTAAGTTAAAATTTCAAATTTTAATGCAAAGTTAGATTTTACATTATTTTTCATCTTATTTTCAATGTGGAATTTCACTTGAAATTCCACAAGGGGACTAACAAAGGAAGATTCCCCTTTTGTCATTTACCTTATAGGTCTTTTTTTATGTTTTTGGTATTACAATTCAAATATAGGTAAATTATACAACCAAATAAAGTGCCAAGAATAATGTGTACATTAAATCATATAAAAATACCTCTATTCCATTTCAACAAGATTTAAGACTGTGGACTAGGATTTCCACCAAGGAATAGGCCATCCAATAGGTCGTTTGGGCAAGATGAGATTGTCTAGTAAGTCATTTTTAGTCAAATAGTAATGGAATTTTGATTCTCTAGACTCAAAAGTTCAGGAAATTTTTATTATAATATTAAAACTTTGTATTTTTGATACATCATGAGACACTAGGTGAAACCTTTCTATTTTTATTAGTTTTTCACGTGTCATACTTAAATTAGATTATTTTCTATCTATTTCACCCACATTTTAGAGATCCGTAGTTATCCCCTTTATGGAAGATTTTATATACAATATTAATCATTTTTTTTTTCTTCAGTTTTTTAAAATTCTCCCTTTTTTAATTAGATGAAATGGTTCATCTTCCTTTATTTTGGCCAATCTAATTAAGTATGCATGCATTCCATTTTCTATCTATTTCACCTTCATTTTTTATATTATTAAATATCTTTTTTAGGGATTTTTTTTATATAATCATAAAAATATTTAGAAATTATTACACCTATAACATCCTTACTTTAGAATAAAATTTCCATTTTATCCATTTTCATCATTTATACCATTTTTAAACCTAGCTGTGACAATTTTTGACATTCTACTCCATCTTATACTTATTTCCATCATAGATGATAGTTATAACAAATGATCAACATCATTCAAGGAACCTTTGTAGCAATCTATAGCCAATTTTGAGATAGTGGACCAAGTCACCCTCCAAGGACCAAGCTATTAGGTTGGGTATAACATTAAGACAAGGCCATCCACTTCAATGTAAGTTTAGGACAAGGAAATCCACTTCAATGTAAGTTTAGAGCATGGATATCCACTTGGGTCTATGAATTCAAAAAATAATTTCCTTTTTCTAAAAAACTCTATTTTTTTTAGGTTGCATCTTAACATCATCTTATCATTTTCTCATACAACCACTTCTCTATCCAAGTTGATCTTGTTCCTCGTTTAAGCTATTTTCAACCTCTTAGTCACACATTTTCAAATATTTGTGTATGTTTCCTATCCAATTTAATCAATTATAAACCTAGATTTATGTACATTGGAAGTATGTTCAAATAGTTTGTTCTAATACACATTTAAATATACTTGATTTTGCTTCATTTATACACACTTAAAAAAATATAATCTCATTTTTATCTTTCAAGATGAAGGATTATGTGAGGGTAAAATTTATAAAACAATGCACGTTGTATTTTTAATTTTTCCTAGATTTTATTGATGAGATTATTTTTATGTGGTTTCTTTGGGTATTTGTGTAATGATCCTTGGGAATCTAGATCTATAAGAGAGATGTGGTCTATTTCTAAATAAAGAACCAATATATATTAGTTTTAAAAATGAAAGAGTATTTCTTGAAATCTTATAGTGGAAAATCCAATCTTTCTTTAGGCCATACATCAAAGGAACAATGGTTAATCAATGCATGAGAGATCTTTGGGAAAGAACATAACTAAAGGAATTGGGATAAGTCTTTGTGCATGCAAGAACTAGCAAGTCAACTAGATGTAACTAGCATCAAAATATGGATATTGTCGATTATATGGTATTACACAACACGTTGGCTTATTAGAGGGAAGGGTCTATTAGTTTAGAGGCTTTTTGGGATGAGAAATCCCTAATTATGGAATTATGATACAAAAAATTACCTAGGTTTGGATTTAGAAGGATCTTAGTCAAACACAAATTTAGTAAATTGATATAGATATCTAGAAGGCTATTATAGGCATCTAGAATGATATTATACACATGTCAAAAATTGCTACAAGTATACAACACACTATTATAAGTCAACTATGGGTTTCTATAGGTACTTGAAAAAATACAATAGATGACTAGAAAGGTGTTACATGTGCCAAAAAATAATGATGGTGAGTTTATGGTTGAAGAAAAATTCAAGATGTGTTTTCTGGTACTCTAGAATATCACTATGATTCATGTAGAGTCAATGGGTTTTATTCATTCTTCCTATAAGTCAATCTAGGACATCCATATTAGTAGTTGGAAGTTGTTTAGGCAATTAACCTTAGCTAACTGATGTGTATTTATATGGGTGATAGTGTAGGTAGTGCCTAATTATGTTATCATGGTAGATTCCTTTGTTTGGATAACAACTAATTTGGGGGATATGATGGGTTATTATTCCTTCTTGGAAATTTTTTATTAGTTTTCCATGATAGTAGGTTGTTCAAGTTTGTCATCTAATTATTCATGCTTAGGCTGTTGAACATCTTGAGTGACTTGGTTGTTGCATGCATGTTGGTCACCACCCTTGACAACTATCCACCTTCAACAAGTTTGAAGGAGAACAAAGGAATGCCAAGCAATGATATCCTTTAATAAGGGTGTTGAACATAGGTTTTCATTTATGTCAAAGGTGTGATGACTAAGGATTAATTCTTGCTGAGCAGTGAGAATTAAATGTAATTGTAGTAGAATATCAGAGGAGTAATTCAACAGTTCTATAAAAATTGTATTGTCATATCGGTACATTTTAAGTACAATGAAGAATACTAGCCATAGTATGCTTGTAATATCACACTTGCATCTATTTATGTTGATAAATGTAATCCAAAATTCTGATCCAAAATGTTTGAAGTTAGTTACTCAAGGTAGAGAGATTTTTTTGGAAATACAGTCATGATTTGTATTCCCTTCTAGTGCAAGTTTTTATCTATGGTTTGAAAGGAGAGTATTTCTATAATTAATCTATCTTATTCCAGAGTTTTCAGGATTTATGTTTAGCATGCAAAAAGATTGAAGTGACAAAAGGTTCACTATGCTTGCCAATTAACTTGTTCTGAAACACAATAGTGGCTTGAAGTGTGCAAAATCTGGAGATAGTGTGGGATGTTGATTTAGGTCCAGATTAAGGTTCCTATGAAAGCGCATGGCATCATGTTCACTATTTGGAAATGTTTTTTATTTAGGACCTCACCATTACACGTTTCATGTAATTTGAATTTAGGTCCACCCTACTTGCGGACCCCTGGCTGACATGAAGTGTTGTTAATGTAATGTATTGTATATAATAATCATACTTTAGATCTCACTAGGTGTGGATGTGTATGCAAATTTTTGTGGAAGTGTAAAAATTGGGTGAGCAAGCATAATTCAATGTGAGTTGAATTTTAATCATTATGCACCATTATTAGAAGATCATAAGGAGTGTAAGAGAGTGTTTGAGGCAAGATGAAATCTTGTGTAATTTTTGTTGTTAGCATTAAAGTTTCACAAGATTTATCTCTGTAATTCAATAGAATTGGTGTTCTACTTATTGAGCCGGTGCTTAAATCTTTGTATAGGGGATTGCTGTCTTTGGTAGGTTGGTGCCTACTTCATGATTGTAACTTATTCATTATTTCTATGAGGTTGGATTTGGACATTAGGCCCAATCAAATCTTCTCATCATGTTTTTTTCCCATTCTTGGTTTCCATGTATATCTATTGTTCATGGTTTGAATGCGTGCTTCTATGATTGCTTGATTAATTTTAGTTGTTTTAATTCATGTTTCATGTTTAGATATACATTTTAAACTAAAGAGTTTTAAATTGATTTGATCTACTGATTCACCCCCCTCTCCATAGATTGTGTGCCCTTCAATTGGTATCATAGGTAAGTTCTTTGAAGAATATTAATAGCTTGAGGTAGATTCAAGATGGCACACTTAGTGGATCAAGCAGTATTGTCTTCAAATAAGGCACCGCTTTTTGATGGATCCAATTATGCCTTTTGGAAAGTGAGGATGGAAGATTACCTTATGGTACTAGGTTTTGAAGTTTGGAAATTGGTTGTGGGTAGATATGAGATCCTTGAAAGTCCTCCAAGAGATTAGGTTGAAAAGAAGTCTTGCAAGAACAATCTAAAGTAAGGAATGCTATTTTATGTGGTTTATCTAACTCCGAGTTTGTAAAGATCACGCATTATAGGACAAAAAAGGAAGTATGTAATAAGTTGCACAATATCTATGAAGGTGATGAAAAAGTCAAACAAGCAAAGTTTCAAACTCATAGAGGTTAGTTTGAAAGTTTGAAAATGAGGGAAGAAGATAACATTGCCACATTCCTGCTTTAGGTTGATGAGGTTTTCAACTCTATTAGAGGTCTTGGTGAAGAACTGAAAGAAGGTATGATTGTGAAAAAGGTACTCAAATCTCTTCCTAGAAAGTTTGATACAAAAATTTCTACTGTTGAAGAAGCTAAAGATCTAAATACTCTAACCATGGATGAACTACATTGAATTTTGAATAACTATGAAATGAGAATTGAGAATGATAATTATGTAAGGAAGGAGGTTGCATTAAAGGTGTCCAAGAAGCAAGATCATATTGATTTAGTGATGGATCAGATCTAGAAGAAGAATTTTTTTTCAGAAGACTACAAAGAGGTTCTGGAAAGTATAAAGGTAAGTTTCTTTTTAAATGTTTTAATTGTGATGTAGCTCAATTTATGGCTAAGTGTCCACATAAGGAATCCAATAATGGTGAAAGAAAGTACAAAGGGAAAATGATTACAAAAAATAGAAAATTTTCTTTATTAATGAGGAAGGCTATTCATTTGATGATGATGACCAAGGTGATTCCAAAAATGAAGGAGAAAGGGCTCTTTTCATGGCTATGGAAACCTTTGAGGAAGATGCAAAAATAAAATCCATAATTGAAGTTGATGAAGAAGTAGATCTTATAGAAGAGTTACTCTTTGTCGATCAAGAGATAAAAAGGTTGAAGAAAAGGATTGTAGAAGAAGTGAATGCTAAGGAAAAATTATCCCGGAGTCTTGAGGAAGCAAAAAATATGATCATTGAACTGAAGGTGCAAGTTGAAGAATCAAAGAGGATTGAAGAGGTTTTGAATAAAGGGTTGTTGTCAAGAGACAAGGACTATGAAAATCTTGAAGGAAAAATTGTATCACTGAGAAAGGATCTTGAAAAGGTAAATCATCAATTGAAACTAAAGTTTAGAAAAATCATAGAAATATTTGATGAAATAATAGAAATCCAAAGATCACCACATATCAAAATTGATATTGGTTTTGCTGAAGAATAGAAGAATAAGGTCACCAAACAATCTATGAAGTCTATTGTTGAGAATTCAGAAAGAAATTACTTAGAAAGTTCAAGTTCTAAGAAAGTTGAAGAAAACCATGAAAGCAAGGTGGTGAATGATGGATTCATTCAAGTGCACAAACAAAAGAGAAGATTCAAAAGACAAGCTTCAAGAGGACAAGGCTACAATACTAGGTTCTATCATTCTTTTTTTAGTTATTGTTTTAATTGAATCATTATGGTTATAAGGTTGTGAATTGTAGAAAGGCTCTGATAAGAAGAAATGATTTTATTAACATAAATGTATTTGCACCATTGTATAATTTAATATTATTTGTTGCAAATGCAACAATTTTGGACACATTGCTAGAAATTGCAAAAGAAACTTTGTAAGTCCTATTATATCATATATAAAAGAAGGTAAGTTAGAATGTGAGAATAATGAAGCAGATAGTGTGGACGAAGAAACCAAAGGAGCATATAATAGAGAAATCCATGGTGGCTTAGACTGCACTACATGCTTAGAAGGAGACAAATTTATTGATCATTGATAGTGGATGCTCGAGTTACATGATTGGGGACAAGAGAAATTTCATGTATTTAAAGAAGTTTTATGGAGGATTTGTTACTATTGGTAACAACTTTGTTGCTAAGATTATCAGTAAGGGTATTTTGAGTCTTGACGACAGAAAGATAAAAACTTGTGATGTTTTGTATGTAGAAGGTTTGAAACTTAATCTCTTAAGTTTAATCCAAATGTGTGATAAGGGCTACAAGCTCACATTCACTATTGAAGGTTGTGAAATCAAAAAGACCAATATTGGAGAGTTAGTTATGAAAGTAAGTACAAGACTGCTAGTGATGTATATCATAGGTAAATGGACAAAACTATTTTGCAATACAAAGAGAAGAAAGTTGGTTATAGCATAGAAGATTGGAACACATCAGCTTTGATGATATTGAAAGGATTAGTTCAAAAGGAATGGTAAGGGACATGCCAAAGATCAAGAAGTCTCAGTCTACTAGTTGCAAACCATGTCATTAAGACAAGAAAACAAGAACCAAATTACCTACTAAGGAATATTCTACAACAAAGCCATTAGATTAGATTCATACTGACCTATGCAAACCAATGAGGATAAAGAGCTTACAAGGTGATAGGTATTTTATGATGCTTATTGATGATTACTTTAGAATGACTTGAATCACTTTTTCTAAAAGATAAATCATAAGCTTTTGAGAAGTTTAAAGCATTTAAGGCCATGGTAAAAAATGAGACTGGAAGAACAATCAATTGTCTAAGATCAATTAGAGGTGGAGAATTCACTTTTGATCGGTATGATGAGTTTTATGAATTACATGGGATCTAAAGGTAGTTTTCAGCTCCTAGAAATCTACAACAAAATGGAGTTGCTAAGAGAAAGAATTAGATCATACAAGAGATGGCTAGAACCATGTTGAGTCAAGCAAAGTTGTCATATATGTATTGGAGAGAAGTAGTTCAAACCGTAGTATACATTTTGAATAGAGCTCAAATCAGACCAAGGATTGCCAAAACACCATATGAGCTATGGAAAGGGAGATCAATGTTAATCAAGCATCTCAAGATATTTGGAAGCAAGTTTTACATCAAAAGAGATGAAGAACATTTGGGTAAGTTTGATTCTAGATCCGATGAAGGTATTTTTCTTGGTTATTCTATGGTTAGCAAGGAATATATATTCTATAACAAAAGATTGAAGAGGATTGTGGAAAGTGTCAATATAAGCATTGATGAAACAATCCAGTCTAGTGATACTTAAAATGAGGAAGAGTATGAAGAACCAATTTTTAGTAGTGATGAAGACTCAAAAATTGATTATGAGAATACAGTTACAAAAGCTATGACAATATATGTTTAAAAGAATCATTATGAAGATCAAATTATTGGAGATATGGACAATGATGTTCAGACCTGAAGAACAATTGAGAAAGAAAATGAGTAGGTACACTTTACATTATTATCAAATATTGAACCAAGGTCTTATACAAAAGCAAGCAAAGAGAAAGGATGGATAGATGCTATGGAGGAAGAGCAGACTTAGATTAAGAATAATGAAACTTGGGAGTTAGTTCCAAGACCCAAAGACAAAAATGTTATTGGTACCAAATGGATCTTTAGAAGCAAGCTGAATAAAGATGGAAAAGTGATTTAGAACAAGGCCAAGCTTGTATGTAAAGGATATTCTCAAGTTGAAGGAATTGAATTTAAAGACACATTTACTCTAGTAGCAAGGTTGGAAGCAATAAGAATGTTTTTGTCCTTATCATCATTCAAGAACATCAAGGTATATCAAATGGATGTGAAGCCTACATTTTTGAATGGGTAGTTAGAAGAAGAAGTCTACAATGAGCAACTATAAGGATTTAAATTTTCCAAAAATCCAGATTTTGTGTGCACGCTAAAAAAAGCACTTTATAGACTCAAGAAGGCTCCTAGAGCATGGTATTCTAGATTGGATAAGTATCTACTGTAACACCAAATAAAAGTTTTGCACAATAGACAACAAAGAAGCTCATTAGAAGCACACATGCATACAATACTAAAATCTAAAATGCAAATTCATTCGTTAAGCAACAAAGAACATGGGAAAGTAAAAACGTAATTAAAACTAGAACAATCTCAACAATTTTCAAACGCATTTCCATGATTCATCTCGATTGCCCTTCTCCATTTTGCTTGTGTAGTATAATTGCTTGTGTAGTATAATTGCCCTCAAATTTTCAAGTTTGTGCAAGTATAGTCTAAGATAGTGATTAGCAAAATATCGAAGATTCAAGACAAAGTGCTCTCAAAAAGTTATAAAATTCGCGAGAGAGATTGGAATGAAGAATGACAAATCAATTTATAGAAAATTGATTATTCAAACGACAGGCCAAGATCGAAAGATCAACGGATGGTTGAGATTGACCGATTAGACATGCATTATGATAACTTACGGTGATGACATGAGTGATTCGAATTAGAAATAGAATTAAAGATTAAATAAATGATTTAATCTTCATTCGACATTCAAAAACATAAGAAATATCTTTGCATGACAAAGATGAAGATTGATTATAACGACTCTTTTGAATGCACGCACAACATTTAATTAATTAAATAAGAATATTTAATTAATCCGCATGTACATAATTGAGTTAGAACTGGATGATTGACTGACTTGACAAAGAGATTACTCGAGACACCACTCAGACATTAAATCAAAGATTAACTGAACGATTAAAATAGATGTCGAGTCGAGTAAAAGTGAATACTTAGATAACTCACATAATTATCTAAAATATAGAGGAATGTGTTAAAATAGAATTAATGAATTAAATAATTCATTTAATTCAAGACTCAATATTCGAAGAATAATTAAATAAATACGATTTATTTAATTAAATGATGAAGGGATTTTAAATGAATAATTAAATAAATAATGAATTTATTTAATTATAGTTGAAATATGATAAAGAGTAAATTAAATAAAATTTATTTAATTTGACAAGACGGATAAGGTTAATTAGTAACATAATTAAATAAAAGTTTATTTAATTAATCAGATAGAATAAAGAAAAATGTAAATTAATTAAATAATTAAGATTATTTAATTAATAGAAGAAATAAGAAGATGAATTAATTAAATAATTAAGAATATTTAATCAATAGAAGAAATGAAGACTATAGAGAATAATTAAATAATTGACATTATTTAATCATGACCATGAAGAATACAAATTATGAAGAATAACGGGCCTAAACCGATTTCGGTGTCTACATTTGCCCCTCTTTGATACAATGTCGTTTCAGCGTTGTGTCAAAGAAAGTCGATAAAAATATGCCCCAGTCATGCTCCAGATTAAAACAGGTGAAGGTATGCCCCCTCGGGAAAATTGACAAATTTCTGAAATGTTCAGAAAAATTTGGAAATGCTCCCGATTAGTCCAGTAGATAGGCAGAAATGCAATGCAGTTGACGGAATTGGGTTCGGAAATGGGAGGGACGGGTATGGGATGATGGAAAATGGAAGTTTACATGGCCAGTAGGAAAGAAATGCCACCTAAGCCCTAGGTATATATTTGAATTGGGGTGAAAAACTATTCATTTGCACCCACCTAGCTTAGAGATATTAAAATTTGCTTTGGATTGATAGCGACGATGTCTCCAGTTCCAGCCACCCATCACCGCGCATACAGGATCTGGACATACCAGAGACCAGCCGACGCGGACCCCCGGTATGGACCTAAAACTTTCCTTTTGAAAATTTTCCATTTGCGCGCATTTTAAGACATTTAATGCATTTTAAGTTATGCGTCATTTTTAATTTTGCACTGCATATGTATGCGCGAACAACGCATATGTATGCGAAAAACCGCATTTGAATTTTAATGCCGGTCGGTTAGAGTAGGTTTTAGCAGATAAACACATTTGTTTATTTGGATACGCATTTGAATTTATGAAACACATTTGCATATGTATAGCCGCATATGTGTATTTAGAAACGCAATTGATGTTTTGCAACGCAAATGGTGGTTTTGTGACGTATTTGAATAATATGAGCCGCATTTGTTTAATAATGACGCATATAGAATTTGTGAACCACATTTGTGAAAAAGCGACGCATGTGTAAAAGAATGACGCATGTGCAAAATAACGACGCATTTGCATTTTATGTTAAAACAGTCATTTCGCCCTAAGATAGATGATTCCGGCTAACATGAGGCATGTATAATGTTGTTGCATGTTGTATTAGACCCTATTTATACACGGGAGTCGAGACCCACGACGTTTCGATTCAGAGACAGTTTGCGGCCGGCCGAGTGATGAACTCTATGGCATTTGGGTTTGTTGCATGTGACCGATATGCCCCAAATTCGGGCAAATCGGGGATTATTGACAACGTTATGTGAGAGGTGGCACTCTGAGACATCATCCTTCCACCTACCGACTGGAGAGGCCACGGTGACATTAGAGGATGTATATAGGATACTGAGACTGCCTATTAGAGGGACACGGGTGGTCTATAATACTCAGAGGGGGATTGCTGAGATGTGTAGATATTACCCCCATGCCGATGTTAGACAGCTAGGGGTTGATGACTATGAGATTAGGTGGCGGGTATTGGCTCAAAGGTATAGACAGTTAGACTGTCTAGTAGCGACATTGATAGGCGGTATAGTACTGCCTGACCGCCGAGGTCATGGATTTCCCGTGGGATGGGGGGAGATGTTAGTGGGCATGCTCGAGCGCCGAGTTGTATATGCCTGGGGTTCCTGTGTGCTAGGGATGTTGTACTTCCACTTGCATGACATTGCCTATAGAGAGGCACAGTCGATGAGCTGCGGTACCACGCTTCTGATGATATGGGCATGGGAGCATATCACTATTTTCAGACCCCCTGTTACAGTAGACGTACCTCACGGAGCTCCATATGCCTTCCATTATGTGGGGGCAACCACACAGCATCATATTGGGGACACAGGCTACTTTAGACATGCTATAAACACCATGCAGGAGTTTACATGGAGACCGTACCTAGGCTGCAAGCAGTGGTCAGATGAGGACGAGCACCTGCCATTTTGTAGACAGACAGTGTCCCATATGCACATTATAGAGCGGCAGTTGCCAAACCGGGTATTGAGACAGTTTGGAGAGGTACAAGATGTACCTCGAGGGAGAGCAGAGTTTGCTCGGTCATCACGAGAGGTCCTGCTATGGGGGCCAGAGATTCCAGTTGCCACTGTGGAGGCAGATATTGATGGTTTATAGGCACTTCCATGGAGATGGAGGGACGAACCAACAGATCCAGGGACCACTCCAGCTTATGATCAGTGGTGGGCAGTACACAGGCTAATTCCCATGATAGATCCAAGGCAGCCAGCACCGGTAGAGTGGCGTGGTACAGGTCCACGAGGCAGACGAGGTAGAGGGAGAGGCCGAGGAGGCAGGGGAGGCCGTGGTGATGGAGGGGATGATGGAAGAGGTGGCTGACGTGGATGCAGGAGAGGGAGGTGTGGTCGACGGGGACGAGGACCAGCCTTGTCACCGATCCGGGAGGAGAGGGGAGGAGAGGAGGATGTGGCTATGCTAGATGTGGCCAGAGGTGGTGAGGAGGAGCAGCCAGCAGAGGCTGTTATCCCAGACATCCCAGATATCCCAGTAGAGGCAGAGGTAGGTGCCGAGGAGGCAGGAAGAGAGGAGGGAGGTGCCGAGGAGGCAGTTGGAGAGGAGGCAGAGGTTGATGCCCTTGGGTTGCTAGGTGCCTACTAGGAGGATGATGATGAGGATGATGATCACGAGAGAGAGAGATCCGAGATCAGATCCTGGAGGAGCTCGATGAGGAGGAGGATGGGATAGACAGGGCCAGACATGATGAGAGAGGGGTGAAGGATCCGAACATGGATACATTGCGAGCCCAGGTTGCCTCATGAGAGGATCAGATATGAGTATTGATGGCGAGAGGATGCCTGCTCCGGTGGAAATGAGCTTTGATGGATAGGGATTGGGCCGTAGCTCGTGACGAAGAAGCGAAACAGCCGGTTCCGCAGGCCAGAGCATTATGTCACGGGACCATCGGCTACGTCGGAGAAGCTAGTCAGAGCTGGAGAGAGGGAGAGATACTATCGGGACCTATATGAGGTGGAGGTTCCCCTAGAGAGACGGGCTCCCAGTTTTTCAGCGGCACACAGTAGCAGGTCTCAGACTAGGACCCACACGCGGACAGTTAGCACAGAGGGGGTGGATCAGCCACGTAGAGCAGGGCCATATGACAGACCTCCCACAGCTCAGAGATCAGCGGGTTCCCAACATCATTCTCCCACACACTCCCGACATGATGGCAGTGGCAGTTCAGGATAGAGATATTGCTTGAGATTCATTTGAGACACTGTATTTTGATCTTATAGCCTGCGGGCTTCCATGTATTATTGAGACATTATGAAATTGTGAGGTGACACATTTGAGCGATATATATATATATATATATATATGATTTTGGCGACGATTCTCATGATATGCATTTCTATGTACTGGTTATGCAATATTTATTTTTATTTATACGTGTGATGTTTATATGACATGCTTATGTGATAGATGAGTATATGTATTTTATGATGTTTATGCAGCTAATGAGATAATTTTGGTTCTATGTGATGTATGGTTCTATATGATGTATGATCGTATATGATTATGAGATGCAATGTGATGTTATATGTATGATGTAGATGACATGTGATGTGATACAAATGTAATGTGATGCCCGTATTTACAGTTGCTTTGTACATGAAATGCTTATAATATGTATTGTTTTTAATGAGTATTGTCTATTATGCCATGATGATCTAGATATGAACTATGCCTATATGTATGAATGTTTCTAACATCTATGTTGATGCAGGATGATATACACCGTTTTGTGTCACAGGACTTCGTCATAATGCAAGAAAGAAGAACTGTTAGTGCGGAAAGAAAGATCGACAAAGAATGAAAGATAGAAGATAGATGTTAGTATTAGGAATCTTCGATATTTTGCCATATCACAAAAGGTATTGCACTTTATCATCATTGGGCGGGACTAATACAAATGGAGAAAAACACCATGATATGACATAGATCAAGGTGTGCAAGGTCATCCACTTGCTAATAACAGACAGTTGCAGACAAGGATTGTCATTAACTCATACTAAAGGCACAAGTTGCCCCAGTCTTTTTGTTAGGACAAACCACAGATAGCAAACAAAGTAAAAGACGGGTCATGAGACGTCATTACTCCTCTAAATCCTTCATGGGACATCCTTGAGGAAACTAGTAACATGACTCAAAATCAAAATTAAAAGACAGTCGACAGACAGCAGTCAAAGAAAATAGAATTACGATACATCGTTGCTTCTCTAAATCCTTCATGGGACATCCTTGAGAAAGCTAGTAACATAATTCCTAGTCACCAATTCAAGATAAATGATAAGATAAATAAGCCATAGAGTCAAAAAGCCGGTAAAATATTTGCCAAA